>MU827302.1:5902071-6237071 GCA_029204205.1 Desmophyllum pertusum
ATTACCTAGTGTTTGAAAAATCAAAAAAAGAATTGTAGTTCTTCTATATTTCAAAACTGTTTTTATACTAAAAGAGTTTAAGGAGCTCAAGAAAAACACGATTGTTTGCAGCTGGTGCCCGAAATTGCCTCGCTTCTATGTTCAAGTGTATTGTTATGCAAATATCACAAGTTAACCGTGAAAAGAGCTATTCACTTTAGTACGTTCGCATCGATAAAAGTTAAACGACTTTTACTATTTGACGAGGGTGTGTTTTCAGCTTCAAATTTCAGTTTTGTTTCTAAAACATTTCTATGCGACAAAAAAGTATAATCCCCCCAAAAATGCGATAAAAGCTATTTAGATAACACGGATCAGAATTCATAATATATGCTATCCTCTGATCAAGATTATAATTATATTGATGTAAAATCTTCATATCAATTGAAGCCCCGTCCACGCAAATGCGTTTTCGTTTGAAAACGCATAATTTTTCGATGCTTTTTCGCCTGTCTGGGATCCACACTAAAATGATCGAAAGCGCTGATCGATATAGATCAATTATTATTATTATCGTTTCCATCGACAAGGCATACGTCCAGAGTGGAGATATTTGAAAAAGGAGTCTTGTGAAAACGATAGCGTGGACGCGATGCTTTTGATGCGTTTTCGGTAAAATAAAAACGGGGCCTTTATCGAAAACGCATTAGTGTGGACGGGGCCCGAGTCTGTTATTGACGGAATGGTTGCCATTACCCTTTCTCTCTTATTAATTACCTAGTGTTTGAAAAATCAACGGGTTTCCATACCAATACCCATAAAGTACCAAAAACGGTACCAAAACCTTAAAGAAAAAAAAGGTTTGCGTGCATTTGGTTGCGGTATACTGAGGCCTTGAGGCCTTTTTTTACAATGTATATAATTCTAGTAGTTACAGGCGTCATTTGTTTTAGTTGATTTGATTGGTTAATTTTATAAGCGCGCGCGTTATTGGCTAATTTGAAATTAGCGGAGTATAAGCGGAGAATAAATTGGACGAATTTTGAGTTGAAACTGCGTGTTGTAATTTTCGGTGTGGGACGTTTTTCGCTTATTTTGAGGATTCGGCTTCGAAAATTACGAGTTTGGAAATACATTCCGAAAATATACTAACGTGAGTCTCCAGATGTTGACGACCTATGCGCGCTATCTTCAGCAATTTGCGCATTTTGCTTGCTTTTCGCGACGCGTGTATGCTAAACGTTTGATTTGAAGTGTATGATAAACAGACAAACAATTAAAGTCTAAATTAAAAACATCCATCGAGCTCGTTTCCAGCTGTGACTTCTGAAAAATCATTAGCATTCAATATGGAATCATCCTACAGCAACAACGAACAAGTTGTAAAATTCATTTCTATATTATTTTACTCCTTTTTGTCCAAACGTTTAGAATTGACCCGCAACCGAGCGAGCGAAGCGACTTACAACTTCTGACACATAGCTCCCAGCATATTTTAATGTGCAATTGATGGTTGATATACAGTAGTCATATGTCAAATGAGGTGGACTGTATGACGCCTTTAACACAACATGTATTTAGGCTGTCCTATTTTGGACCTACTTATTTTCGCGCGTCTTAATTCTAGCGAAAATAAAGACGATATTTAGGCCTTTGAGCCCTTTTTTCTCTGAAATCGCGAAAATAAAGCCTCGCCAAATACGGATCTGTCGATTTCGCGAAAAGATAAATTCTAGAATCTTCCTTTTTGTTTCCGCCATCTTGGATTTCAAGATTGTTAAAAAATCAGTATATATTATCAAAATAGCTATTATAAAATCGTTAATAATATATTATATATTTACAGCGTATTAAGGATGCCAACGCTGTAAATATACGGCTTGGTTCGCTCGATTGTCGATTCCGTCCTTTTCTTCTCCGGAAGCAATAGTCCCTCGGACTGCGGTGCTCGGGCATGGGATTGGGTACAAGGTCTACATCTTGTACTCAGTAGGAGCCAGGGTTCAGCCAGGGCATCTCTCTCCCTCCCCATCCCTCCGCATGACCCGGGAATCTCTTACCGAGTTTTCATATTGAAAAATGTTGTCCCTGCTGACCGTATTAAAAATTTGCCTTTCGGTTTCGAATTTCAGGAGACTGGGGAGAGTTGTTTCACAACATCCAATACAGTAAAAACCCGCGTATAAGAACCCGTATTTTTTCAAGGCAGGTTGAAATGGTTCTTATATATTGAATATCTAGTGAGGAATCAGGCTGTTTAGGTTCTTAAATAGGTTCGTATTTTTGACATAGTAAATACTGCTTGCTGCTGGCCATAAATACATGTTAAACGTATTTACTGCTGGAAACTCCTGTACACATGTAAGATCAAAGGGATTCACTCACGCGCTGTTCCCATCGATGGCTCTGTAGCTCAGACGGTAAAGCAGTGACATGTAACCCGAAGGTCGTGGGTTCGAGTCCCACCTGAATCACTGAATTTTTTTCAGTGGTCAGGATTTGCAGTGTAGCAATTATTCATTTATTCTATTTTATAAAATAACTCATTGACCTTCAGGCCTAATTATTAACATATAACATGTAAGGCGAGAAACTAAATTTGTATAATAACCCAAATGTCTTATGCTTGTGATTGGGTAGTTTATGATTGGGCAATTTTACTAATTTTTTTCAAATAAGAAGCTACTCCATTATCCAGGCTGAAGTGGTTCTTATATATTTGGGGTTTGATTGGCCAAATTTTAGCCTGCAGGTTCTTAATACGCGGGTTGTACGTACTGTATTGCGAATATAAGAAAGATTGGCTTAGCTATCTCTGTACTGTCAAGTTTAATGGTAACGCTATTCTTCTTCTTCTTCTTCTTCTTCTTCTTCTTCTTCTTCTGCGTCTGCTTCTTCTTCCTCTTCTTCTTCTTCTGCTACTGGTTTCTTCTTCTTCTTCTTCTTCTTCTTCTTCTTCTTCTTCTGCTTCTGCTTCTGCTTCTGCTTCTGCTTCTGCTTCTGCTTCGGCTTCGGCTTCGGCTTCTGCTTCTTCTTCTTCTTCTTCTTCTTCTTCTGCTTCTTCTGCTTCTTCTTCTTCTGCTTCTTCTGCTTCTGCTTCTGCTTTTTCTTCTTCTTCTTCTTCTTCTTCGTCTTCTTTTTCTTCTTTTCTTCTTCTTCTTCTTCTGCTTCTTCTTCTTCTGCTTCTTCTTCTTCTGCTTCTTCTTCTTCTGCTTCTTCTTCTTCTGCTTCTTCTTCTTCTGCTTCTTCTTCTTCTGCTTCTTCTTCTTCTGCTTCTTCTTCTTCTGCTTCTTCTTCTTCTGCTTCTTCTTCTTCTGCTTCTTCTTCTTCTGCTTCTTCTTCTTCTGCTTCTTCTTCTTCTGCTTCTTCTTCTTCTGCTTCTTCTTCTTCTGCTTCTTCTTCTTCTGCTTCTTCTTCTTCTGCTTCTTCTTCTTCTGCTTCTTCTTCTTCTGCTTCTTCTTCTTCTGCTTCTTCTTCTTCTGCTTCTTCTTCTTCTGCTTCTTCTTCTTCTGCTTCTTCTTCTTCTGCTTCTTCTTCTTCTGCTTCTTCTTCTTCTGCTTCTTCTTCTTCTGCTTCTTCTTCTTCTGCTTCTTCTTCTTCTGCTTCTTCTTCTTCTGCTTCTTCTTCTTCTGCTTCTTCTGCTTCTTCTGCTTCTTCTGCTTCTTCTTCTTCTTCTGCGTCTGCTTCTGCTTCTGCTTCTGCTTCTTCTTCTTCTTCTTTTTCTTCTTCTTCTGCTTCTTCTTCGTCTTCTTCTTCTTCTTCTTCTGCTTCTTCTTCTATTACAACTTATCAGCATCGAAGTCCATGGAATTGAATTCACAGTTGCTTTTCAAGACTCGATCAATTATTCCACCACTGTGGAGGTCTAAGACCATTATTTCTTCGGCGCATTTACCTTGGCCGACTTCGATTTTAAATTTGTTCCATTTTGGTTTTGAATGATTGTTAGACGTTTTGATGTATTCTCTAACATCATTATCAAACATCATGATGAAGATAATGTTGTACGTGTATTGTGAAGTGTAATTCCAAATGAATATGCTTTAAAACATAATCTATAAGTAATAAGCGGCATTCCCGTGTGCGGAAGCTTGACTAAATATTTTTGCGCAAATTGAATCGCCAGTTACACCTTGATCGATGGATTTAGTTCTTTTATGAATAAAATTTCATAAATAAGACAGTCAAATTTGTTTTTGCACTTCTTCCGCAGTACCAGAACGTTCACCGTCAAAGATGGTTTATCCAATCCATTCAGTTATTAAAAGAGAACGTGTTTCCCAGCTGACGATTTTAGGCTACCTACCGCAATTTCTCATTTTGTTTTTGACCAATAATAGGGAGTCTCGCATATTGGCCCGACTTGTTCCAAGCAAAAATAGCCAAAGTTTTATATGGACAAAAATTGGCTCGGCTCCAGGTCACATAATTTCTAAGTGACCGACCTTCCCCCAAGGATGACCCTGCTCCCCCTTCCCCCGTCCCCCTAGCAAACGTTTTAAATTTCTCATGTAAACGGTTTGCTGCTCTTTATAAAGAAATGTATGGAAACGTTCTCACGCCCGGGGTGGAGGGTGACCCTCCTACCAGGGACAATTTTTCTCCATATAAGCAGGCCCTGAAAATATCTAGTAAATGCTGAAATGCTCAATATAGATACATAAACAGATGATTAAGTTCTCCTAGCATTTAAAAGTACGTGCGTTTTTGTTTAGTAAATAATTGTTCAAAATAATTTCTCTCCATCTGTAGGAATGATGATTCCACCGTAAAACAAGACCATTTCTGCAATTATGGAGAAAAAATGCTTGTGTGCTATGAAAATACTTTCCCTACTGTTCGTTTTAATGTGGAATGAAGAAGACGGCGTCTTCGCTTCACAAGGTGACCACATAAATAATTAAAATTTTGAAATTATCAAATACAGTCTTTTCGTCTGTTACATGGTCTGCCCGGAATGCACGAGACCATGATTTTCAATTACAAGGTTATTTTGTAAAACAGGTCACGTGACATACTATATGCTTTAATATTTTAATGCTTTAATATCTTAATAAAATGAAAAAAAAATCATTAAGGGTAGAATATGTTTCTAATTCAAATGTGAACACAATTAGAATATTAGAGCTAAGTCAATGAAACTTGTAGGGTACAAAATATATGAAATATTTTCTGTGTGGCGATTACTTCATGATTTCCGAACAGCCGCCATCACAAAAAATAATTCAAACTGTAACAACAACAATTCTCGGTTTTCACTGTCACGCCATAAATAAAAAAATCGAAACCGTTCAATGAATGAAGTCAAGGAATTGACATGTCATAGATAATAAATAAATAAGGAATCAGTCCAAGACTCAGGTCGGTGCGGTATTCCCTACTCGAGTTATTTGTCAAAATGTTCCACACAAATTTATAGAGGGGCACCAACATGGCGGCCGGAAATAGGAAAAAACATCTGGAGTTCACTTTTGCCAGAAAGGAGGTTTGTTTTCTCTTGTGAACTTCTGAATATTTAGATAAATATTTCTCCTTAAACTTAAATTGTTTAGAATGCTGAAATTCACCCGAAGAGTGACTTTTTCGATACGGAACAGCTCTGTCACGGCCGTCCTCCTGATGATGACGATGAAAACTCTGAAATTTAAACTGTTCTATTTTCAAAAGGAAGCATGGTATCAAGCTAAGAAATTGTGAAAAGATATATATTTAGGTAATCTTTCGTTGAATGAAGGTAAAAATTCTGTAGGCCTCGCGGTTTTGAATTTTAGAATTTGATGACGTCACGTGAAAACCAAGAATATGAGAATGCTAAGATGGTCTAAAAAGGTAAAGTTAACGTTATTAAAAAAAGGAAGATTCAAAATTTGGAAAAACATGCCTGTAAAACTATGGCTGCAAGAATAACATGACATAGGAAATTGTTATCAGATAAATTTTAGGTCAATCTATTTAAATGTTTGGGCTTTACTTTAATATTAATAAAACTATGAACGGTTAAAGTCTGTGAGGTCAGATTCCGCCCTTCCCCGGTCTGAATAGGGTTAACTTCGGATCGGAGGATGGGGAACAAAGCAATAAGTCTCCAAAACTATTGTGCTGCGTCGGGGGCAAGTGAAGTTGACAAAGGCACATTAACCGCCGTAGCGAAAATTGATGGAACCATAGTTAATAGAGGGAAATGGTTATGAAGCCCGGCAAAGTTCTTTGTTATATGTTTTTGTTCGCTATTTTGGGGGTTGACCGTGCACAAAACCTGACAAAATACAATAGGTGGTTATGTGTGTTCAAGCAACTAACCAATAGAAACGTTTCGGTTACGTAATTCATGCATAGTGTATGAGCGCAAAACAAAAGATGTGCACGGTCATGGACCTTCCAACATAAATCTTGGCCTCTTTGTTTGCTCCTTTGAAGTTTGCCGGGCTTCATAACCATTTCCCTCTATTAACTATGATGGAACAAAGTGGAAGAAGGTGGGTCATGTGGAGCAAGCATGGCAACGGGAAATACATGAATAAACCAATTAATTAAATGGGACGCGTTCGTTGATCATTGAGGACCTGAATTATTGCCTCAATGAAGATAAATACTACCAGGGGTCTATAACTAGAGGTTTCCATCTAGCATTGCGCGCGGCCCATCAGATTCGCAGTTAGGCTATTTTTAGACATTTTTCCAGAATATACGAAACTTTGGAGAGATTGAGCGAAGAATAATCCGCGGAGAAAACTTTGTCTTGCTTTCTTTTCATTCAACTTGCCAACTGGACACCGCGCCAGAAGTTTTGCCGCCGAATTCATACAAATCATGCTTCATTTAGACTGAACTGAAAAATCACTCAGTCGATTTATAGTTTTACAAAAAGTATACCGAAGTTTGACCTAAATTTAGTGAAGTATTTAAACAATTATTACATTCTGCTGTGACGCTTTTCGCTTTTCCTTGGCCGGCAAAGTTTCTGCCTTTGAGTAGCGCTCGCATATCATTAAAAATGGTTCAACGTGATTGGCTGCTGGTTTCGCGCGAAAAATGTCTAAAAATAGCCTAACTGCGAATCTGATGGGCCAAGACCCAATACCAGAGATGGAAACCTCTAGTTATAGACCTCTGATACTACAAACAACCATGTTTTTAGATGAACTTCCGGGAAGATTAAAAATGTTTGGAGACAGCTTGGTTTACAGGTGTCTAAACGGAAATTTTCATTTGCAATTGACACCTCAGGGATCAACGAACACTTTTCATTTAAAGTGCACCTAACCCCAAACATTTTTCTTCGCTTAAATAAATCTACATGTAATTCTAAGCATTTCTGTGAAAAAAAATTTGGATTCGGTTGAATCCTCGATTTTCTATGCTCTGCTGAAGTCAAGTTCGATGTGTTGCACGATCGCGTATAGGGAGTCGGTCTGGTGCCGAGTTATGACGTCTACTCGGGAACCACACAATATAGCGCCTCTGTCATTTCTCTGTATTTGTTTGGGATAATTGAACATAAAAGGGATCATTTCTATGTCTTTTGGGACTTAAACTGAAGAATTTTGTTTCGAAATTGTGCGTTCTTTATCTTCGGAGTCAAAGTTAAGTTTCGATTCGAATTACTCCGAAATAAACTTCATTTCTGAAGTAGAAATCGAGCTCGAATCGACGCGTGATTTATACATAAATATGCGTTCCTCAATCAATACTACAAGCGGCAATGAGGAAGAAATCTTCGCAGATGAACCGCTTCGAGACCTAGAATGGACAAATAAATGTGAAAAGGAGGTCAAAGCGAATGAAGAGCCGAAAAGAAAGCTCAAGGACCGCTTAGATAGCACTGAAGAAGCCAGGCAATGGTAAGCAAATTATAATAATTCGTGTCACATATAAACTTTGCTACTCCGACGAGCGTTTTAGACATTTATATTTTTGCGAGTATGCATTTCGTAAAGCAATGGTTATTCTGTTAAATGCCAGCTTTTCACCATTTAATGTTTGCAACAGCCAAGTAACCGTCGCAGTTGTAAGAATTCTCGCTCGAGGCTTTTGTTTAGATACTTTCGTAGATGTCTGTTTAGCGAGGTTACAGTTTACCAATATGCCATCCAATAAAGCTTGTTTTGGCTCAGTTCTATTTAAGTATTGGTCCATACTTAAAGGTCGTCTATCGAGAGTTTATAGAGAAGTGTATTAAGAGTTGCTTGAGGCGCAGCCATGAGACAGTCGATCGATTGAAAATCGGCTTGCTCGCGCGCGGGCCTGAAAATTTAAGCCGCAGAAAACAAACTGAAAGGAAACAAGCCACATCACTACAGTTTTGACATCCAGAAACGTTTTTCGTTACTACTCCAAATAACCACCATAGTGAATCAAGTTAATTTTCAAGTAAAAACCGTGAAATAAATGACTTTTTCTTCCTCGATAAGTGAAGTGGGTATGTTCCCTCGGTGGTCCGCATTGATACCCATTGATGTTACGATCTGTACACACGGCTGTCGCACTGCTTATTTCCCGGCCTCAGAACAAAGTTTTAGAGTCAAAATATTTTGTCATTTTTCTTATTTAGTCATTCGAAAGAAATTCGTCTTTGACTTACCTCAAAATTTCCTGAATTGCTTCGCACGAGGAAGAAATATTGACGCCATACAGTTGCGCGATACTACGGATGAACGCTCGGATTCCACGTTCGTGCTACTGAATTTTGCCGGCTATGTCATTGGTAGAGATAACATTTCGGTAACATTCGGTCGAATTGCTGGTTGACTTCGACCGGGTAGATTTGAAAATAGCCTTAGGAAGTCTACTGGAAGTGCGCGGACAAACTCCAGAGTTCTCAAATTTATGACTCTCCGCACAGTCCCACCTCGCTCATTTGAGTTTACAAAATCCACCGTCTTTTTCGTATTTTCTCGACCATCGCTTTAAAATGGTATAGTATACCTTTATCTAAATCTGGCGTGCTGCTGCAACGCCCAATAACGCACCTGGAAGGCGTTTCTACACACCTTTCGAATGTGTATCGCATCTTTCTGAAGTAAATGAGTGGACGCGAAGGATCGAACGTTCCCGAGTAGACGTCACACAACCGCTAGAACTCATTCCCCTCTAACGCGGCCGTGCAACAAAATGGCGTCGTTTTAGGTGCAATTTTGGAGACTTTGACGGGGCACAGAAAATCGAGGATTCAACCAAATCGAAAAATTTCTTCGCATTTAAGTTTCAAATTATAAGTAAATTCATTTAAACGAATAAAAATTTTTGGGGTTAGGTGCACTTTAATTAATTTATTCATGCATTTCTAGACGGTGGAGTTTCACTGGGTATAATCAAGAGACTATGATCTTTGGTATAATTTATGTTTAAGAAACTGTATTTAACATTAGGTCATTGTGGCAGACGGAATATATATTGAGGTGTTGTTTTTATTATTATTAATAGAATGTGGATCAGTGGTAAACAACACACTGAAAAGTCCTGGATATCCTGAAAACTACCCAAGAAATATGGATTGTAACTACACAGTTCCTATCCCACCCGGCATGATGTTGGAAATATACGCAAGCTATTTTCACGTTGGAGATCTAGAATATCCAGAATGCTCGGAGGTCCATGAGTAAGTTGAACCAAAACGTGTACAAGCAAGAGAGTCAGAGATTTAGTCCGATCAATTCCCGCTCAATCTCTCCTCCAAAGTTGCTTATATTCTAGAAAATTATTTATGATTTAGCTTAAATCAAATGGGAACACCCAAAATAATAATTTGTAGACATTATGGTTTTTTGCCATTTACGTGGGGAAACCAATTGGTGTACGGCTTGTGCAAACAAGAAGCAGAAATTCTCAACGGAAATTCCGTTCGAGATTAGCGCAACACCCAAATTTACCGAGAGAGCCTAGAATGCATCATTTGGCGAGATTACTTCTCGGTTATGAGCGCGACGTAGAATCCATGAGTAGTAGCCGCTACAGCTTTTCATGAAGGTAAATCTTATATAATTGTGGTTTTTTGTGAGGTCATTCCGATTGGATTTTGCCTAGGGGATTTCTGAAAATTTTCCGTTCGGTCACACCAACCAGTCTTCATTTACATTCCATCCGAAATTTCGGGAATATTATCTGAAATGGTAAAAAAACACTTATTAAAGCCGGGCAAATCGTGTGCGTCAGGTATAACAATCCACAATACACCTAGTTTTCCTCCCTGCCGTGTCAGCTCATGAAATTCTATATCCGCGCTGAATTCTTGGACACAAAATTACTTGTTTTTACGCTTCCCGAGAAAACACTCACTGATTAAGGTCGCGGGGGACATGTTCCGCTCATCAGTATGCAATTATGAAAAGAGTATGCACGAAGTGCGACGCCGGAATGATACCGAAAACAAGCGAAATATTCATGACCAAGACCAAGCTCCTTAAAATATTATGTTTCTGCATCAATAATCACACGTGCAAAGCACTATCTGGTACA
The DNA here is from genome assembly GCA_029204205.1 of Desmophyllum pertusum. NCBI lineage: Eukaryota > Metazoa > Cnidaria > Anthozoa > Scleractinia > Caryophylliidae > Desmophyllum > Desmophyllum pertusum. Next base: position 5,912,506 of record MU827302.1, read on the forward strand.
TACAGGATTAATTGCAACGCATTGTTATTTTTTGCAATAGCCCGTGGATTTAAATTAGCAAAATTACCATAATTATTTTTTTTGCATTCGTGTTTTTTCGGAAAGCCTTCGGAAGCGTAAAAACAAACCATTTTGTGTCCAAGAATTCAGCGCGGATATAGAATTTGATGAGCTGACACAGCAGGGAGGCAAACTAGGTGTATTTTAGATTGTCATATCGGCGCAAAATTTTGAAATAGGCTTTCAAAGGGAATATTGAAGGCTTCAAATTCTAACATGGTAAATTTTGCTAATAACTTTCAATGAAACTCGAAATCACAAAATCGGCGTCAGATATGACACAATAGGGGTTTTGACTGATCACTGAGTGGTAAAACCAAGTTGCTTTGTGTTCTTTCCAAGGAGAAAACTTGGACACAAAATCCTGTTTTACCAAATTTTAAGCGAAGTAGCTTACAGCATTACCGTAAAGCGGGATTCATTGAATAAAAAACGTTAACAGTCCTGGTAAACTAGTACTTCCATTATTCCCCAATACATCAGTTGACAGTTTGGAGGAATTGGCTTCCAAACGTCCAAAATATAAAGCTTTTAAAAGTAACACTTCTACCAAAATTTTGCCTCATGGCATCGATCAACTTTTTCGAAATGTAAGGTAACAAGCTTTACTGAATAGGCTAACCTTAAATTTATAGTGTAAACATGTTTTCATTTTCTTGGCGAAATTGTGTCGGTTTTTGCAATTGGATCTCCCGTAAATTGCGGGTTTCAGGCTGACTTGAGTTCTCATTTAGTCACTTTTGTTGTACGATTACAGGCTTTTTCTATTCTTGTTTCAAAGCAAACTTTGTGTCGCAGACTAAATCATGACCGCATTTTTAGGGCAAATGTTTTGTTCACACATATTTCATGATTTTAGCCATCTTTTGTAAACAATTCATATCAAGACGAACAAAATTGTAAAAGCACCGCGCATCTATTTACCATAATGGTCAAAAGGGTGGTACGAGCTGTTAACATGTGAGAATGGAATAACAGTGCCTGGATATTAATAATAATAATGAGTATCTATTTTAGACAAACTGTCAGCCCCGTCCACACTAATGCGCCGTTTTTACTCAAAACGCATCAAAAGCTCCGCGTCCACACTATCGTTTTCGCAGCGTTTTCCCCGTCCCCACAAAAACGCTCGAATACGCTCGAAAACGCTACAACAGTCATCTGCGCATGCGACAAATAGACGCAAATAGATGGATCGGAGTTCACGTGATGTAAATGACATCAGTGTTTTCGAAAGCCTCCGTTTTCGCTGTCCACACTAATGAGATATGGCTCCGTTTTCAAATGTCTCCACTCTGGACAGCGTTTTCAAATGTACGCGTTTTCAATCGTTGTAGTGTGGACGATAGGCGAAAACGTATCGAAAGTATGCCGGCGTTTTCAAACGAAAAGCACTAGTGTGGACGGGGTCTCAGAGTGAGCAGCGTAACCAACTAAAAATCGGTTTGATAATTTTAACCAGAACTCGCGATCTTGGTGCTGTCCAAAATTATTTCGGGCTCTGGTAAAAAAAAGTCAAAAATATAAAAAGTCGCTCAAACCTTTGAAGCATTATACTGTCCAAACATTTTTCATTTTAGCGGGGACTATGTGAAGCTTTCGAATGAAAACAAGATACTTCTCAAGGCCTGTGGCTGGTCGAGCGGACAAAGTTCTGATCCTGTGACTGGAAACTACGCAGTGATAACATTCCACTCAGACAATATTCTTGGAAATGGAGGACGATTCCTGCTAATTTTCACTATGTTACGTAAGTACAATCAGAATACAGCTTGGTTGTCAGCGGTAAGAACTGATTTTTTATTCGTAGGCGGATAAATAGCGTTTGGCTAGGCAGCTTGCAGTAAACAAATATTTCAATGCTATATTTTCGGAACATTCCTAAATAAAACATAAACAAATTTATTATATGGATACTGATGAAATACCAGGATTTTCCCTGTTACGAAAATAGAGGATATTACACGGCGGCGCGAAGATATGAATTTTATTTTCGAGTGGTAAAAACAATATTTTACGAACGAGCGCAGCGAGTGAGTAAAATATCGCTTTTAACACGAGAAAATAAAATTCATCTCTTCAAGCCACCGTGTAATGTTCTTTTTATTATTATAGACAAACGACAAAAGCACAAACTTCATCGCGAACTCTTGCAGCTTGGTGGCTGGACTTTCAGAATTTCTCTCCTTTCGTCTTCACTTGCAAGGAACTCCTTGAATAATTTTAAGTCATATGAAGTTTTCTTCTTCATGTTAACATTTTCCTACTCCTCGGTGAACGATTTCATGTCGGCTTCAGCGAATTTCACGAATCTATCGCTCGCCATTTTTCAACCGGAGTTTGGCAGCTTTGCACAAAAAGCCATGCAAAAGCGGGAAATGACGTCATCGATATCCTCAGTAGTGAGGATATATATGTTATTTGCCGGCCGGGAGGTCCGTACGGCCTCGTGCCGTACTCAAGACCGAGGGCACAGTTTTTCTCAATACAGACCGACCAAGGCCGGCAAATAACGTATTTATTTTTTTCCTACTTGGTTTGGTAATGCTAGAAATCTTGAAATCTTGCCGTTTTGCAAAATCTGTTTTTCACGCGCGCGCGTATTCCTTTTATAGCTGATCGCAAGGTCGCTATAAAACTCAAACTACCGAAGAAATAAAACTTAATCCAAATAAAAAGAAACTCAGACGATTAATTTTTACACCAGAATTACAGAAAGGTAGATGTGAAGAACAGACGATGGAGACTCAAACGGAATTTCACCGCTAAAAGCAGCTGAAATGAGAAGCTAAAGCCATTCAAAGTCCGGCGTAACCGGCAAAATTTTAGAAAAATCTTCCATACTCAGCATACTCTTGCGTAGTATCATGAAAGCATTTTCCGAGCAAAACTGTTTCCTCAGTTTTCTACAATTTCATTTCCATGTTAATCTAATTCTTGCCATTCGATGGCCATTTACAATTTACCCTGCCAAACTGTATTCATGCATTCACTGGTTTCAACGACCGACACAATTGATTTATACGAGCCGAGAATTATTTTCTGGGCTACCGGTAATCACTAAGTTCTTTCTTGAATGAAAGTTAATGAAGGGCTGTTTCGGTAAAAAAGAGAAACGAAAAGCAAATGACTAAAACTAAGGAATTGAGTCTAAACACGGACATTTGTAATTTAAAATCGCAAGTCTAGAGAGCGTGAAAGTGATTTCCAAAACAACAACAACTCAAATTATGTCGGTTAAAATCAAATGAACACTCGCCTTTTTGAAGAAATGCAAGCTCTTTAATTCCACTGCGTAGTTCTCCATTCACTTGACAACGATAAGAGAGCAATATAATGTGAAAAATTCAGTAAAAGCTTCTTCGCATCGACCTTCGCACGTTGCTGAAATTAAAACTTCTTCGCTTGGGCAGCGCAGGCCTGGCGGCAAAGTCATTTGATATTTTGACCGTGGGCAAGATTGGAAAATCTAGCCCGCTCTCGGAACCAATCAGATTGCAGGATTCGAGAGTTCCGCCCGCTCGCACTCTCAGAAAAAAAATAAATGGAAAATACGCCACTCGGGTCCCGGATGTAGTTTCGTATGAATTTTACGAGTGGTCTATTTTCCAGTAAAACACTCGTGTCTGTATAATAATAGAGGATATTACATGGCCGCGCTGGGATACTGTATCTTTCACGAGTGAGCGCAACGAGATACTATCAGCAATAGACAAGATAATTCTCTTGCAACAGATGATAAAATTCGTATCCCCAAGCGGCCATGCAATGTAATGTTTATTATATAGATACTGATGAAATGCCCAGATTAAACAGTTTTTTAAATTCATTTTCAAAACATTGAAAAAGTGGTCACCTAAACTGAGCTCAAGTTCGCAAAAAATGCCATGACAACTTATGAAACGCATAGACATGAAAACGGAAAATGTTAGTTTCTGTTCCAAAAAAGTCAAATCGAGCTTCAAAAATGTTAATAAAGAAGAGAATAAACGGGAAGCTCTATTGTTATTGGCAGATCATGTCAGTAACCACAACGACATCAATATCCTCACATGTTGAAAGATAAATCAATAAAATTGTTATATAGCTGCGGTTTTTCCAGATATAACGCACGCTCTCATTGGTTGATTCATGGTCACATGACAGCTATTAAACAAACTGTTTCCCGCCAAAAGCGATGAGCGGGCAACATTTGCGAAAACTGTGGCGTCAGAGGGTAACAGTCCAAAGTTGCCCGCTGCGAGAGTTTCCAGCATTCGGGAAGAAAATTTGATTAAACGAACTTCTAATGGACTTTTACCCCAATGCGAGAAAGAAATGAATTGTTGGTAAGTTTGCTTATAAATTCACAGTTGGTTCCAACGTTGGCAGCCGAATTTATCCGTGCAACGTTGTCATCAAATGCGAGCTTGCGAACTGGCAAAGTGAAAGCCGCTTGCCTATAAAAATGTGTACTCGCATCCGTTTAAATAAAATAATCTGTTTTCAACCGTTTTTCAGTGGTTTTAACTTGAGTTTGATACATGTTTCGAAAGGAATCGTTTATTTGGGAAGCCTGCGATTTTTATTAATCAATCGCGTTTATGCAAGAGATTAGTGTATCGTTTTATGGCCAGCCGTTGATAGTTTAAAATGCCTATTTGTTTTGCTATATAACAAATCACTTAATGACTGGTCCCTCGGGAAACCAGTGAAAATCTCAATGTTTCCCTCGACTTCGTCTCGGGAAACATTGAGAATCTCGGGAAACAAAATTCACTGTTTCCCTCGGGACCAGTCATTAAGTGTTTAGTATCTTCTCAGTATCTATATAAACGGCGAAAACGGCGGTGAAGCTGATTAAGCGCACACATGTTACACACGCGTTTTCGATTCTGCTCGATTTCTACTGCAGGAATAAAGTTTATTTCGGAGTCATCCGAATTGGAAGTTAAATTTGACTCCAAAGATCAAGAAGGCACAACTTCGAAACAAAATTATTAAGTTTAAGTCCCAAAACACAATTTTTTTTTTTATGTTCAATGATATCAGCAATCTCGTGCCCAGAGTCAACGGTCTCCTCGGTCAGCGGGTCGTCGCCAGGTTAGACTCTGGGGGAATGGAATTTTGAATACCAGAAATCTGGTGTAACGGCCATTCCCCCAGAGTCTAACCTGGCGACGACCCGCTGACCGAGGAGACCGTTGACTCTGGGCACGAGATTGTGATATCAGAGAATTGACATTGGCGCTATATTGTTTGGTTCCCGGATGTATGTCATAACCCTCTTGCTGCCTAGGCTCGATTACCAGCCTCTGTTCGGGAAAATGAGACCGGACTCGAGAGAGCGGCGGAAATCGAGCCTACTTTCTGCCCAGACTTAGCTATACGCGGTCGTGCATCAAATTCTGATTTATGTAAGCGCCAACAATATAATTATAATTATTTTAATCTGAACTCTCCAACAGTGGTGCTACACACACGAAAACATAGCTCAAAGAGTTCATGTTTCACTTACGATCGCTCGACTTCGAGCGAAAAATTCACTATTGTTGCAAAGATAATTAGTTTGCTAAAAAAGATATGTGAAAGAAGAGTCTCTCTCGGAATTGTTTTCAAGGTAAAAACCTTATCTGTTCCGTGACGGCCTTATCCACGCGAAATGAAAACAAATACTGGGAATTTTTAATTGCCGCCATTATGTTTGTATGGAAATGAGCGAGCAGGTTGGCGCACGCGCACTCATTTTGCCGCTGTGTCCCTGAAATCACGGTGAACAGAGAGTATGCGCATTAGCTAACCTTTTCTGATTGGTCAACCAAGGAGTTTGTTACGTCCAACAAATCACTTAGATTTATTTCGTATAGTGGCATGGTGCTCGTAATTTTACATTTCATTATTTAAATACATCATTTCTATTTTAATTTTGATTTTAGATTGTGAACCTCTCTGTTCTAAAGATGAGTGGAACATTTACCTCTCGTGCTTGAATATAACGTCAACAGTGCACATTACTAAATGTGCTCCAACGTTCACTAAGAATATGTAAGATTGTAATTAGATGAAATTTGTTTCATATTTATGGACATTCCATGACTATCTTATTTTTATTTACGATGTAAGTATAAATTGCAGTTACTTTCCTTGCAAGATAACGTGAAGATGTAATTTGAAGACAGGTGATTGGGGAGAGTATATGTGACAGGTAGTTCCAGCTACAATAGGGTCATTTATACGAGACATTAATTTAGTCAAGGTTTGAGTCTGCGAATGTATGCTGTTATGGGAAAACAAAATGTAAAAAGTGGTTATAATGAAATAACCTAATATGGGATTAACGAAAAACAACTACTTACAACAACAATGCGCAGGCAAGTAGCCGCGTCCTCTGCTCCTGACACCAGGGCACAGGACTGATTTCTTTCAGGACAGAGGAGAGGAATTTTATCGCATAGATAAGTTAAAGGTGAATTCGTTTTTTACGGAATCTGCAACTATTCATGCAGTTGTGTCTTTCTCCAATTCCATAATTATTACTATGCAGTATTTACAACAAAAAACGTTAATAGCAATAAGTATCGTCTCATTCACTTCTTGTGTCAACATTCAACTTCTCTCAAAAATTAACTAGCAAAACGAATTTAAAGAGACATCAACTGAATTGACATGTGCAAACTTTTCGTCCTGCCTTTGTGTCCGAAATAACAAGGACCGAAAGAACAGATTAAACAATTCCTACAGAAACAAAGGAAGTGACATTGTTTGCTCTCTTGTTCACCCGCACACCGGGAAAGAGACAAGCTTTTATAAATGGTTTTTGAAATCTTTGAAAAGTACAAACATAAATTTCAAGCAGCCAGGCTAATTCTTCACACTGTAAATTAACTCACAACAAGCGCTCGCGCATGACTCGACTAAAAATGTGACAGTGTTTGTTTACGCCGGTGTTTGTTCACTCTAGAAGATTTATATTATGCAGTCAGAAGCAGTTGTGAAATACCCATGAAAAGTAAAAACCAGTCTAAGAATTTTAATCCAAGAATCTGGTAAGTTTCACCAATTCACTTTTGGATTATATCTTTTCACAGCGATTTTTCTTCAAATAATATTACATTTCTACCTGATGGAGTGTTTGCCAATCTGCCCAAACTAAGAAGGCTGTAAGTGAAATAAATATGCTTATAATATACTAACCATAGGATAATGCTTTTTCAAGCAATTTGATTGGTTCCCTACTCATGGTCTCAGAGGAAATATACCCTCTTTACCTTATTTGAAAGTTTCATTTTTTTGTTTCGGGCATAAAATGGGCATAAATTGGGAATATTCACCATTACTTTTTTCTGAGCGGTCCGTATCCCAAATCCTTAAATTTGATTGGCAAAGCGCACGCGATCCAGCGGTCCGTATCCTACAGTACGGACCGCTGCGATACTCTGCAATTTACTCGGGTAGAGAATTTTGCTTAGCTTTTTAAAACTTTCCGGCTGCTTTTAAATATTGTAAAACCCACAAAAACATATAAATCAAGCCAATATTGGTTCCGGGAGCGGAAGGAATTGCCCAAGCGAAAACATTTTATTTTCAGCAACGTGTGAAGTTCGATGAGAAGAAGCTTTTACTGAAGTTTCTCACATTATATTGCTCTCTTATCGTTGTCAAATGAATGGAGAACTACGCAGTGGAATTAAAACGAGCTTGCATTACTTCAAAAAGGCGAGTGTTCATTTTATTTTACCCGACATAATTTGAGTTTGTTGTTATTTTTGGAAATCGGTTTCACGCTCTCTAGTTAACTTGCGATTTTTGAATTAGAAATCTCCGTGTTTAGACTCAATTCCTTAGTTTTAATCATTTGCTTTTCATTTCTATTTTTTCCTTAACAAACCTTCCTTTAATTTTCATTCAAGAAAGAACTTGGTGATTACCGGTAGTCCAGACGTATACATCATTTGTGCCGTACGTTGAAACTGAATACAAGCTTACCTGAGTTTGTCAAGGTTTCGCATAAAATCAAAATTGTAAATTACCACTGAATGGCAAAAATTAGATTAACATGGGAAATTAAATTGTAGTAAACTGAAAAATCGCTTATTCTGCTCGAATTCTGCTCGGTACAACTGACTAATTAGATATTCATTATGAATAGCAAAATTGTGGTAAATTTTATATAGTTCGCGCTGTGATTGGTTTAGAACTGTCATCTATTAGAGTACAGACGCAAGAATCACGTCACGAATTAGTACAATCTCGACCCCAGAGCCCTTCTCTTTTGCGCATGACCGAGGGAGAGAAGAGCTCTGGGGAACCCTGGGACAGAGCTTGCTCTGATTGGTTTTCGCATGAAACAATAAAAATGCTTCTGATTGGTCAATTTGTTACGCGCGAAAAGAAAAGTTCTAGGGAGGGGTGGAGAATGCGTAGTCATTTGTAAATAATGGCGGCTGCGGGTTAGCTGCCAAGTCTTTTGCGAAGCTGCGTTGACTGCGTTGGAGGAAGTTCTCGAAGGGATATTGGTACAAAAAGGATACAGTATGTATTTTTAAATGTCGTCACTGACCTATGAGCTGCTTCCTCGTGATTTTCATGTTTATCTATTGAGTCGGAGTGGAGAAGTAGTTCAGGCCGAGCGGACAGAAACAGTTCATCTTTTGTCGTTTTAATCGATCTCTCGATCGATCTCTTCTTTTATATCGCTAAGATCCACTCTAGGTGATGTACCAGAACTTAATATTTATTAGAGAAAGGACATTTTTGCGATATGATATACCCTGTGTTTTGAGTTTCGAGATTTTGAACATATCGTAAAGAATCGTGGAAATGGCAGTGACAGGACTACAATCGAAGCTCTCGACCTCTGAGCGGACACTCTCGTATTTAAGCAGACAGCTCTACTTGCCACCCTGACAAATCCCGCTTGAACTCTAGCTCATGCAAACTAGCTCTGTATTTACACATTCCCGTAAGCGGCAAGCTCCATTTGCGGACAATTTTTCTGATTCCCGAGGGTGTCCGACTGTGTATTTTCAGTATTTTTGCCGAAGCTTTAAGTAAGGTTCCTATGTTGGTTGTTGAAATGAGCTGGTCCTGCACAGTTATTTTATTTACCTTTTGAAAAATATTCTAACCGCTTTATTTATTATCTGCATTTTCAGAATTTTAAAGTGAAATAAATATTATTATGTTGTTATTGAAGTGTTCAAGTCGTTTATATATTTTTTTTCAGGATGTTCTGGTTCTCTCCAAATTTATTCAATTCGTCAAATATTATGGCGAACACTGCATCACACTAAATAAGTACTAAGATGTAAAGTATTTGAGTCATGACCATGTTATTTGACCATGTACATGTACAATAGGTCTTATTTTTTCATGAAAAGGTGCCTGGAATCAAAATTTGAACTTTCATTCTTTAATTAAATTAACCGAGATAATCCAGAAATTTCACAGGTAGCAATTACACTGTTTCTGCATGTCATGTAGGGTGAGGGGATGTCTAATTTGAGCTCTAGAAAGCCTTTGACCGTAAGTCTATGTTGTCATAATATTTAAAAAATTGACAGATTATTTTGTGGTGGCTTGGTTTCCTGATTATACTCAAGTGTATCTCAGATCACAGATGAAATGTCTGTTGGTAAATGATGATTTTTTTAAAAACATGTAGCTGTTAGACTGGCTGATTTACCATGGAATTGTTCAGTTAGATACATATGTGTATCCTAACAAGGGTGCATTTGGGTCTTCAAACAAAGACCATACAAGGCTTTGAACTAGCAGAAATGGCACAGGGTATCCCTGCATGTCTTGTAGAATGAAAGGGTGTTTTTACTGACCAAACCAGCCCTTTCATTCCACAAGACATGCAGGGATACCCAGTGCCATTTCTGCTAGTTCAAAATCTTATATTTGCTATTCTGCAATAAAATAATTAATATAATTTTTCTAAAGAACTGGAAGAAATGAAATGGCTTCCCACTGCATACTGCATGTTTGTAGCTTTTTCATGTTATCAAGAAAAACATGTACTGGTCAGCTAACTAGCTAATATCTAGAGGCAGTTGTATTTGTATAAAAATACCAAAATTATGGCAATATGATGTTTGACGTGTCTAAAAGTATCAAGAAGAGTGACAGTAAGAAGGTGAACATGTTCTTATACTGTCATTTTCTATTTGATAATGCTAGACACATCAAAACATTGTATCACTATAATTTTGGTATTTCTACTCAAATATTTCCCTAGACTGTGATCAGTCGGTATTCACATCGCCTGCCCAGGAAAGATTAGGAAAAGAAAGAGACTACTCGCAGTCTAATGTTTCCCTCAACAAACCTTTTATTTTAGAATAATAATAATTATTATCCCTCCACCACATTTCTATTTTTAAATCAACACTTAACATGGGGTAGAAGTCAATTCTGCTCCGTGTGGTATGCAGCGGGCTGGAGGGTCTGAACTTCCCTCTTCCCATACCATCTAACTCCCAGTTCCCAGGGTCATTGTGATGTGCTAAATCTTGGGCAGGACACTTTAACTCTCGGTGCCTCTCTCCACACAGGAGTATAAATGGGTAGTGGAGAACGGATAAGGCAACCAAACAAAATGCCGTGGGACCTGAGGGGGGGGGGGGGGGGTACTCGGCTCAGATATGTTTCGGGTGTTTGGGTGGGTATGTGACGACGCCCAGGTCTTCTTATCCTGAATCAAATTTGGATCCCGTTTTAGAAATAATTTGCATTCAAAATGATACCCCGTACTAGAAAACAGGCCAATTTTTATACCCCGTTCTGGAAATTTATTTCCATAGCCCGTTTTTGAAAAGTCTCGAATATACACTGTAGGTACCCGTTCTAGATCAGGAGTCCCAAAATCACGACCCCGCTGGGTGGTACATACCCATATGGGTATTTTGGGGCAGTACCCTCTGGGCTGGGGGGTAACCTGCAATGGACTACCATCCCACCCAGGGGGAGTAGCAGTACTCCTAGTCAGCTTCATGCTGCAGAAACCAGGATAAGCTCCAGCAGTGCACCCCTCCAGCAGTGTGGACCAGTTTGGCTCCGAATAGCTTTACCTTCTTTACAATGTATATTAGACCCTCCCTCACTGAAGGCCTTGAAAAGAAATAAGCCCCCTGGGGGCTTTTAAATAGAGTATTTATGCCGAGTTCATAAAATGTTCAGTCAGGTCCAACAAAGTATATCATATCTCAAACTTAAAAAAAATTTACAACTACGTGTATCAATAATACAGTATTGATGCCCAGCACAATAATAAAATGTAAGAAGAACCAAACCAACTCTTCTTATCCTGAATCAACAGTAAAGTAACTAAGCTTACCTAACTTTTCCTCTAGCCCGGGGGGGGGGGGGGGGGGGTAAATGACCCGCTGAGGGTTTGAAACCCTGACCTTGTTTAGGACAACAACAACAAACTAAAATACCTACATGTACCCTGTGTAGGACAACATCCTCTATTTTAGGATCCTGTTTAGGACATACATGTAATACACACACTCTTGTTTTGCACATTTTTAAAGTGTTTTATTGGTAATTGCAAATATTTAGCGAATGACGTTTGAATGATACAAGCCAAAGACCGGCAAACATCTCCAATCACGGATAGCTAAATACTGTATAAACCATATTTTTACGATGACAATCGTGCAACTACATACCCTGTTTAGGACAAGTTCAGCCCTGTTTAAGGACAGACTCGCATAAAATTATATACCCTGTTCAGAACAGATAGGCCAAAAACCATACCCTGTCCAGCGGCACGTCCCATAAGGGAGTACCTCCCCCGGGGTCAGAAGATACTTTCAATCTAAAAGATGACAAGTCTATGGTTGCAAAGAAATTAAGGTGACAACAACACTTCATTTAATGAGGATATGCAAGATAAAGCATAAACATGTTTACACTCTGGCCCACAGCTAAAACTACAGGTAAACATAGAATGTATGAATAGAATATTTACACATATTACTAGTAAGATTAAATGCCGAGACAAAGTGCTCTAGTGGAGTACTAATGGCAATGCCTCAAGAAACGCTCAATCTGCAAGACATTGAGGACCTGGGAGTTGCTGACGAATTATTAGTCTCATGTACATGTATATAGTGGTCCACTATCATCCAGACCAATGGTGTGAAGGGATCCTTATAATTTAAGTGTTTTCATGGTGTACACGTATTGAATGATATAAATTATACATTTTAAATTTCTATTTTCTATGGGTTTTCTGGTAAACAATCAAATCAACGATATACAAGGATTGGGAAGCACCCAAAACACAGATTTTTTAAAAGATCTATATTTTACTATGAAAGTTTCTCTTGTTTTACGTCAAATAATAATACATGCAATTTATTATATAATACATGCATGTACTGTACCAAATAAAACCTATAATTCCAGTTTTCTCCATTCAATCTCTTACTTCACTGCAATTTTTCAGTCAAAATCTCATTACAAATTTCAATTTAAAATCATCAGATGTTCGGAAATTATTGTACATAATGTTGCAAACAAAACACTGTCATTTTGGCTGCCCAAAATCTTAGCAAGGGCCAGTCTCGCCTTTCAAGATTATTGCCCGACTACAATAATATTGCACATTAAAAGTTATGAATTTATTACCGCTAAGCAGCTGGCAAGTAAACTGTATTAAACATGCGACAGTTTCGGCAAAACCTAACTGGAATATTCCCTTGAAGTAGCAGCTAAAAACGTCGAAGGCGACTGTACAGACAGCTTGGGATCTCCGGGTGTAAAAACATCAAATTGAAATTTACCTTCCGTCCTTTGGCGTCCACTTTAGATGTCATAGATGAAAATAATTGTGACTTTCCGAATCCGAAACCTATCGGTAAAACCCCTAACGCAACCTAAAACAAACTACAGCTTCGATAAATGACTTCTGCTCAAACTTTTAAGCCGTAAGTAGCAGTCTTTGCCAGCTTTAGATGAAGCAGAGTCTGGCTTTAGCACCGCCATTTTGGATTTGGATGTGGAGCATGCGCCGTGAAGGCGACATAGCCAGATTCTGGCTACGGCTGCGCAGAGTTTCCCAGAGCTTCGCGCGCTTGCGTAGTCAAGAAAGCAGCGAAGGTCTGGGGTCGAGAATGGAATTAGTAGAAACGGTGACGTTTTTAAATTAAGATCTTACAAAAAAGGAACATCCAACAAATATATAAAGACTGTGTAAAGACAGCAAATTATTTAAATTATTCATATTTTTTTTTCAACTGTTATGCATATAATTAGTCTCACTGATCAAAGCCGGCAGAATGCTCGCGTCAAAAATCACTTATTCTGCTCGAAATTCTGCCGGCAGAATTTATCCAAGCTTAGCTTACGCAAGAGTATGGAAGATTGACCTAACATTTACCGGTTGCGACTTTGAATTGTTTTTGTGCTAAATTTGAAATAGCTTCTTAATTCAGCTGCTTTTAGTGGTGAAATTCCGTTTCAGTCTTCATCGTCTGTTCTTCATAGCTACCTCTTTGTAATTATTTATTTGCCCAAGCCGAATACAAACAACAAACAACTTCGCATTCCCGCCGATTTTCATCAGTTACCTCAAAAGTCCAACAAAAACCTTTCAGCAATCTTGGGGAAATTGATCAATGGGTTCTTCACTGTACGAGAAGAAACATCGTTTTCGGATGGGAATCTGATTCTCGCAAGTGTTTCTCGTGGAACGCAAGGCATCACATAGCCTGCAAATAAAGCCGCCTTCCATCGCGGGACGCTGGAAGCGGGGATTTCTCTCTTGCCACATGAAAATATTATAAAGAGATGCTGGGTAATGTAAGCTCAATAATTTAATAAAAAAGCATTGTACGGAGCGACGTGAAATAACCACTAATCAAAGCGGACGTCAGTCTAGGTGACACAAGCAAATCATTAATTTATTGTCTTTTATCTGCCTGAAAATAAAAGCTCCAGTAAAAAATGTTGACAATTTCCATCCGCGTCACAAAGTAAGCAAAAGTTAGTAAACAACTCTGAGCTCTGTTCAACCCACATGCACAATGTCTCTCCAGGTTGTCGAAACTGTTTTCTAAACTCCCAAGGGACCAATATCCGCCGTCCTAATCGGTCAACAGCCAAGTACTCCCATGGGAAATACACGCATCGTGAAAATAAATAGCGTATGGCACCCCTTACAAAAACTAACCTCAAACTTGTTGTGTCAAAAATTCACTAGTTAAACGGAATTTAGAAAGACATAAATTAACATGTGAAAATAACAGACTAAAAAATACCTACAGAAACAAAGGTAATAGCAATGCTTGCTCTCTTGTTTCCCCACACACCGGGAAAGAGATAGATAGATAGATAGATAGACTTTATTTAACGTGGACAATACACTTAGCTATAGGTAAAAACACAAGCTAATTTACAGGTAATGCCACGATTTAAAAAAGGTTGGAGGTTAGAGGTTAGAGGTTAGAGGTTAGTTTTTATAAACGAATTTTGCACAATCTAGATCTTGACGTAATTTTCTTATACAAATATTATATCTAGATGAACGTTTAATCGTTTGTCTCACGATGGAGTCACTTTGAGGTGTTGATCGCGACGTTTCGACTGCTTTACTGCTAGTCTTCATCAGGCGATGAGGTCAATTGTTTACGTGTCGCTACATGTAGCACCTTGGTTCAGTGCTATTGCCCGTTCCGAAGTTCAAAAAGGGACTGGGCACTAGTTTATCAATTGTTCAAATTACGTCATATTCAAAAATTAATCCCATCACCAGAAAGATCGCATGAAAATTAGTAAGTTTACCAAGTTTGGTTATGTTGCATTGCATAGTAACCAGGCTGTGAGCTGTCAAAGGTCGTCCAAATTCCATACAAACGTCTCTAATTCAGAGATGGCGTCCCCCAAATCCATACAAAGTCTCTAATTTTTCTGATTTTTGAAAGCCTTCTACATGGTTGAAATCCAACGAAACAACCCCAAACTTGGTAAGCCGACTAATTTTAATGTGATATTTCATTTGAACTTTGGAACGGGCAATTGGTGCATTTCGATCCACATTATTATTCCGACTAGAGGTTGTTTTCTCAGTGGGCTGACTAGGTGTTGCTCCCTCAGTGGACTGACTAGATGTTGTTCTCTCAGCGGTCTGCTCCGCTTTCGAGCGGTAGTTGTGTTTCTTGATCGTAGGCATCCATGCCTGAGGAATTTCGATTCCACCATCCCTGTTGATGTTGTTTGGATCGAGTCTTATATGTATGGCCTCTTTAACCTTTCGAGTGTACCAATGAGGGTCTCTGTCAATAAACTTAACCTCGTTCTAAATAGGAAGGTGCCCAGTCTCGTTGCCATGTTCCGAAAGTGCGGAGTTCTGAGTACGAGCAATAATAATAATACTTTATTATTCAAACATAAAAATCGAATGTTTCTGTGGTGTTCCTTTATTCTTTCACGCATCGACCTTCCTGTTTCATCAATATATACTTTGCCGCATTCACATGGAATCTTATAGACAACACCGTCTTGTTGAGATGGATCAAGGGCGTCTTTAGGTCGCACTAAGTGTGACCTGAGAGTTGTGTCAGATTTGAAAACGGTGCGTACGCCTCGTTGTTGTAGGCAGCGGCGAAGAACCTCTGATACACCTTTAATATAGGGTAAAACAGATGTGGATTGAAATTTTTGATAGGGGGGGTCCCAGGGTTTTACCGAAAATGTGAAGTAGATTGAAGGAGAAGTTTTGGAAGTAGATGGCAGTAGTTAATACTAAAAGGCGCGGAGGGGGTGTTTGGGGCCTCCCCTAGAAAAAAATTGAGATTTTAGGCTCTGAAAAGTGCATTAGGTGGATCGTGGAGATGGTTTTGCTGTGGATAATGCAGAAAGCAAAAACCCCTCAGGTCCGATATGGGGGTCCGGAACCCCCCGACTCTCCCCCTGGATCCGCCACTGGCACGGTTCTTTCTCGGTTGTTCGCTTTCTAGTCCTTGTCATCTTTTGCACAAAAGGAGGAGGGTATCCGTTAGAAACAAGAACTGATGACAAAATATTATATCTGCTGGCATTTCTCCCTTTGATGCTTTTCACTCATTTTCTGTTACTTTTACCTGGTCAACATTAGCGACAAATTTGTTATTGAAGAAACAAGAACTCACAACTAGCCCTTTTACATGATCCGAATAAAAATGTTACAGTGTGTATTTAAGTTCACCCTAGAAGATGTATGCACGCAAGCAACTGTGAAATACCCCGGAAAATTAAAAGGGAGTCTAACATTTTAAACACACGATGTGTTTTCGTTTCACCAATTCACTTATTTGATTTAATCTCTTCAAAGGGATTTGTCTTCAAACTTTATTACAGTTCTTCCTGACGGACTCTTTGCCAATCTGCTTTCTCTGGAAAAGCTGTAAGTGAATGTATAAGTGAATGTATACATAAACCCAGCATACTGCAATAAGTTGTTTAAGTCATTTGCTCTATTTACATTACCATTCACCGAAACACAACGAACGAAAAAAGAAGCAGAGAAATGAGTGGATACATTCCTTCAAACTTATTCATCATTCATGAGGCTATAAGCCAATCCACGATTGACCGATTTTGTCACGTGGATGAGTTTTCAAACCACAGTAAAGGTGAATTCCTAGTTAGGGAATTGGCTGGAAAACTACTAAAACAATATATACCAAATAGAAAACGTTTCTATGTTTCCGATAGAGTTATGGTAACACGAAGTTCGGGAGAACGGGAAATGCGGTGGAAACACGCAGGCGAGTGTTTCCACAGCAATCACGCGAGTGTTACCATAACTATATGGAAACACAGGGAAAATGTTTTCTATTGTTTTTATTAAATAAAAGCACGAAGCAATTTTCTATGTTTCCATAGAGTTATGGTAAATGGTTTTGAGCCGATCAGAGCGCGCGTAGTATCTTGTTTATTCATAAATTGTGTTTTCATCCAATTCCATAATTATCACTACGCAGAAAACACAAAAACTAACATCATTTACTTGTTGTGTCGACTTTCTACTTCACTTTAAAATTTTAGGAACATGGTGACTGAACAAAATCTCACAAAAATTAAATATAATTGTTAACGGAATTTAGAAAGACATAAATTGACATGTGAAAGTTTTTCTTCTTCTTTAAAACAAACAAACAAAAACAAACTAAACAATACGTATAGTACAGAAACAAACGAATTTGCGAAATCTTTGAAAAGTAGAAACAGAAATTTCAATCCAGTTTAATTCTGCACACCGGTAAATCTTGACTTCATCTGAAGGAATAAAACCTCCGTTCCCATGTTTTTATACTCTGATAAAGATCATAGCCATGTCATTTCGCTCCCGAGATGGCGTAGAGAGAAGCCGAGCCGCAGGCGAGGATTCTCTCTACTCTCGGGGAGCGAAATGACGTGGCTATGATCTTTATCAGAGTATAAATACATAGAAAAGGAGGTTTTATTCCTTTTATGAAATTGCTACAGGATAAAAAATGCAAAGGAGCTATGTTACGACAACATTTATACGCGGCTCAAAATTCTCAATAGCGAAATTCTCCTTACTAGAATCGAACATGATTGCGAGTACAATTGCGAGTGCGAGGGTAGTTTTTCCAAACTTTTCTTAATGCCAAACTGCTAAGAAACTGCTACATTTTCGAAACTAAAGTACAAACTAACGCTCAAATAAACAATTTACCTCTGTCTACATTTTATTGAAGACATTTTCCATACAGGAAGCCAGGCGAAAATCACTGAATGAATCAAAGCGTCTGCCACAACTGCCAGATTTCCTCGCGCTCGCCGGTCAACTACGGAAATCAAAACCCTCCACTTGAAAATATTTAGCCTCAAAATCACTCAAACATTAAAGCCACAATAAGCCTATACCTTTCTCCAATAGCTTACATTGTTCAAGTCTGCTCGTAAATGCATGCAAAAGCTGAATTTCTTGCAAACAAGCCGAGTTTGACCGACTGTGAATGATCCGCTTGAGTGAGCGTACGCGTGTCTGACGTCATCTATTCTTTAAACTCTGGTATAAAAGACATAGCTTTTTTAGTGAGAAACATACGCGCGAGAATCTCAGCTATTTTATATTTCTTATATTTCTATCTGTTTGAATTTCTCCCGTTGTTATTTTTCACTCAGTTTCCGTTACTTTCCGCTGATCTCATTAGTGACAGTGTTTGTTTACGATGTTTTTGTGGGTTTTCTTTTTTGCCCAGAAGATGTATGCAGGCAATCAACTGTGAAATACCCCCGAAAATTAAAAGCGAATCTAACATTTTAATCCAAGAATCTGGTATTTTTCACTAATTCACTTTTAATATGAAAAGTGATAATAAACGACGTTTCGTCTTGACATCATTTTCAAGTTTGAAAATAACGGATTGTTATGTTAATTTATACTAAACAAGGTGTGAATAGTTTCATGCGGTAAATGGTGAAACTAAAATTCACTTTATTGGATTATATCTTTTCACAGGTATTTGTCTTCAAATAAAATTACATTTCTACCTGATGGAGTGTTTGCCAATCTGACAAATCTGCAACAGCTGTATGTGGAATAAATGTAGACATGTCATTTGTATACGTATGTATAGCCAGCATACTGCAATAAATTATTTAATCAGTCATTTGCTGTATCTACATGTTATCATTCACCAATGCATTCAAACGAACGAAAAAGAAGCAGAGAAACAATAATGTTTGTCGGGAGTACATTCTTGTCTAACATATTAATAATTCATGAGGTTATAAGCCAATCCTCCAGGTGACGGAATTTGTCACGTGGTTGAGTTTTCAAACCACTGTAAATTTCTATTTAGAGAATCGGCTGAATTTCTACTCAAACAGTAGATTGTGTTTCAATCCAATTCCATAATTATTTCTACGCAGAATAGAGAGCAAAACGTTGACCTCATTTACTTGTTGTGTCGACTTAGTTCACTTTAAAACTAGGAATAGTTCTCACTACAGCTGCCCCCGCTGTAGACTGAACAAGCTGTGAATCTGATTCAGCAACTTTTAATATCCCATTTGTTTCGGTTGATTTGAGATCTCTTTACTAGTAATTTGTTTGTTGAACAAGTGAAAATATAAATGCTTTTGATCTTGGAAGATATTGTTGTTGTGCGGGTCTCAGCTTTTTTCCTACAGAACTTCATCGTGGAATACGAGCATTATCTTTTTCTGTTTTCATTTAGCCTGCGTGGCAGGCGTAGAAAGGGGAGGGATGAGGGGAGTTCGAGCGCGAGGGCAAAAAGCGAGGAGAGCGCGCGCAAGAAACCGGCGTATCAATGGCGTATATATCAAAGGTTTCTACTCTGCGATCCGTTCAAATCGATGTCACCGAACTTCAAGGTCCAATGTATCAACAAACAATAATTCTACATGTAGTTAAACGTGTTGAAAGAACCTGGAAAAAACTTACCGACAAGTACAAAAAACGATCCGCGTTTATCTATCATTCCCTTTTGTTATCGAAGGTTTGATTCATTGCGTATCTTATCAAAGGCTTGACTTTTTTTATTTTGTAACATCGAAGGCTTGATTTATTGCGTATCTTAAAATGTGTATCATATATCGAAGGCTTGATTTAATGTGTACGGTTCATTGCAATCGTATCGAAGGCTTGATTCATCAGTTGCGTATCTTATCGAAGGTTCGATTCATCAGTTGCGCATTTTATCGAAGGCTTGATTAATCAGTTGCGTATCTTATCGAAGGCTTGATTCATTGCGTATTGATCCTACGTCATCATTTCCCGATACACCCCTACGATCCCAGTTTTGACAAATCGACCGGCAGTTGTGTTTCTTGATCGTAGGCATCCATGCTTGAAGAATTTCGATTCCACCATCCCTGTTGATGTTGTTTGGATGGAGTCTTATATGTATGGTCTCTTTAAACCATTCTAGTGTACCAATGAGGGTCTCTGTCAATAAACTTAACCTCGTTCCAAATAGGAAGGTGCTCAGTCTCGTTGGCATGTTCCGAAACTGCAGAGTTCTGAGAACGAGCAATAATAATAATACTTTATTTAACAAATAATGAAGCCAAAACCATGTATTATACTGTCATAAAACACGACGGGAATTTGAGAACACGGGAGAAATTTAGAAATTTAAAATGTTACAGTGTGTATTTAAGTTCACCCTAGAAGAATGTATGCACGCAAGCAACTGTGAAATACCCCGGAAAATTAAAAGGGAGTCTAACATTTTAATAACACAGTGTGTTTCGTTTCATCAATTCACTTATTTGATTTAATCTCTTCAAAGGGATTTGTCTTCAAACTTTATTACAGTTCTTCCTGACGGACTGTTTGCCAATCTGCTTTCTCTGGAAATTCTGTAAGTGAATGTATAAGTGAATGTATACATAAACCCAGTATACTGCAATAAGTTGTTTAAGTCATTTGCTCTATTTACATTACCATTCACCGAAACACAACGAACGAAAAAAGAAGCAGAGAAATGAGTGGATACATTCCTTCAAACTTATTCATCATTCATGAGGCTATAAGCCAATCCACGATTGACCGATTTTGTCACGTGGATGAGTTTTCAAACCACAGTAAAGGTGAATTCCTAGTTAGGGAACTGGCTGGAAAACTACTAAAACTATATATACCAAATAGAAAACGTTTTCTATGTTTCCATAGAGTTATGGTAACACGAGGTTCGGGAGAACGGGAATTGCTGTGGAAAACAGGCAGGCGAGTGTTTCCACAGCAATCACGCGATTGTTACCATAACTATATGGAAACACAGGGAAAATGTTTTCTATTGTTTTCATTAAATAAAAGCACGAAAAAATTTTCTATGTTTCCATAGAGTTATGGTAAATGGTTTTGAGCCAATCGGAGCGCGTGTAGTATCTTGTTTATTCATAAATTGTGTTTTCAACCAATTCCATAATTATCACTATGCAGAAAAGACAAAAACTAACATCATTTACTTGTTGTGTCGACTTTCTACTTCACTTTAAAATTTTAGGAACATGGTGACTGAACAAAATCTCTCAAAAATGAAATATAATTGTTAACGGAATTTAGAAAGACGTAAATTAAACATGTGAACGTTTTTCTTCTTCTTTAGAAACAAACGAATTTGCGAAATCTTTGAAAAGTAGCAACAGAAATTTCAATCCAGTTTAATTCTGCACACTGGTAAATCTTGACTTCATCTGAAGGAATAAAACCTCCGTTCCCATGTTTTTATACTCTGATAAAGATCATAGCCACATCATTTCGCTCCCGAGATGGCGTAGAGAGAACCCGAGCCGCAGGCGAGGGTTCTCTCAGCTATCGAGGGAGCGAAATGACGTGGCCATGATCTTTATTACTTTTATGAAATTGCTACAGGATAAAAATGCAAAGGAGCTATGTTACGACAACATTTATACGCGGCTCAAAATTCTCAATAGCGAAATTCTCCTTACTAGAATCGAATATGATTGCGAGTATAATTGCTAGTGCGAGGGAAGTTTTCCAAACTTTTCTCAATGTCAAACTGCTAAGAAACTGCTACGTTTTCGAAACTAAAGTACAAACTAACGCTCAAATAAACAATTTACATTTGTCTACATTTTATTGAAGACATTTTCCAAACAGGAAGCCAGGCGAAAATCACTGAATGAATCAAAGCGTCTGCCACAACTGCCAGATTTCCTCGCGCTCGCCGGTCAACTACGGAAATCAAAATCCTCGACTTAAAAATATTTAGCCTCAAAATCACTCAAAAATTAAAGCCACAATAAGCCTATACCTTTCTACAATAGCTTACATTGTTCGGTCGGTCGTAGTCTGCTCGTAAATACATGCAAAAGCCGAATTTCTTGCAAACAAGCCGAGTTTGGCCGACTGTGAATGATCCGCTTGAGTGAGCGTACGCGTGTCTGACGTCATATATTCTTTATACTCTCGTGTAAAAGACATTCAGTGAGAAACATACGCGCGAGAATCTCAGCTATTTTATATTTCTTATATTTCTATCTGCTTGAATTTCTCCCGTTGTTATTTTTCACTCAGTTTCCGTTACTTCCCGCTGATCTCTTTACTGAAAGTGGTTTTGTGGGTTTTCTTTTTTGCCTAGAAGATGTATGCAGGCAATCAACTGTGAAATACCCCCGAAAATTAAAAGCGAATCTAACATTTTAATCCAAGAATCTGGTATTTTTCACCAATTCACTTTTAATGTGAAAAGTGATAATAAACGACGTTTCGTCTTGAGATCATTTTCAAGTTTGAAAATAACGGATTGTTGCGTTAATTTATACTAAAAAATGATTGAATAGTTTCATCATGAGCTATGGGAAACATGGATTTCGAGTAAATAAAAGCAAATTACTTACACAGAAGTTGTCTTTTATCTTTAGTTGTCATCTCAGCCTATACATTGGGTATTCGAGGCACAAAACCGGCTATTTTGAATCATTTCACTTCGGTTCGATCGCAACTCAACTGTCGATCTCATCCCCAAGTCCCTTTGAGAATATTCGCGCGAAGCGCGAGAACTGGAAACGAAGGCGCTGAAGGTGCCTACAAGGGAAAAATAGCTGGGTAGGAAGAACTTTTTCCGTTGCTAGGAGATTTGGGTTTTTGGCCAATCACAGAGCCGATAATGGGCATTGTTTTTCAAATTCGTGGTCAGCTGGTAAGGTCAACGAAAACTCTCTGTCCCCCAGTTAGTAGAAAAACTGCGACAAAATCAAGACTTTCCCCACGGGGATGGCGACATGAAAAATGTAAACAGGAAATTATTAATTAAAATAAATTTCGACTGAATAAAAGCAAAAAACTTACAATGAAGTAGTTCTTTATCTTTTATTGTCTCCTCAGCCGCTATTCGTTTGATATCGAGAGCATAAAAGCTGGCTTATTTAACGAATAATTCTCTCTGTTCGGTCCATTCGAAAACGATATTCTTCGACAGCAATAGTTCTCATCGTTACATCGCACAGTCGCTGTTTGAAGAGAGAAAATAACGGGATGTTCTAATTTTGGTCAAGATTATAAGCTAAATTTGAGTATATGAGTTGAAAAGTGGATGTTAACAGTAGTTGTGTTAATTATTTCTTACCTCGAAACGCTCAACGAAATTCGAACTGACCTGTCTTCCGAGTAAATTTTCGATTCCAGTTTCTCTCTTTTGAGACCCCCCAGGGTGGCCACCCTGAACTTCCTTATTTGGGCATGGCCACCTGGCTGTCTTACGAGCTTCGAACGAGTGATAAGAAATATCTTCCTACCCAGAGAATTATTACCGTTTGTCAAAAATGCTAATTAGCATCCGGGCCTCTCTGTTCAATAAAAGGTCGTTTCCAGTTCTCGCGCTTCGCGCGAATATTCTCAAAGGGACTTGGGGATGAGATCGACAGTTGAGTTGCGATCGAACCGAAGCGAAATGATTCAAAATAGCCGGTTTTGTGCCTCGAATACCCAATGTATAGGCTGAGATGACAACTAAAGACAAAAGACAACTTCTGTGTAAGTAATTTGCTTTTATTTACTCGAAATCCATGTTTCCCATAGCTCATGGTTTCATGCGGTAAATGTTGAAACTAAAATTCAGATTTATTGCATTATATCTTTTTACAGGTATTTGTATTCAAATAATATTACATTTCTACCTGATGGAGTGTTTGCCAATCTGACAAATCTGAAATATCTGTATGTGGAATAAATGTAGACATGTCACTTGTATACGTATGTATAGCCAGCATACTGCAATAAATTATTTAATCAGTCGTTTGCTGTATCTACATGTTACCATTCACCAATGCAATTCAAACGAACGAAAAAGGAGCAGAGAAACAATAATGTTTGTAGGGAGTACATTCTTGTCGAACATATTAATAATTCATGAGGTTATAAGCCAATCCTCCAGGTGACGGAGTTTGTCACGTGGTTGAGTTTTCAAACCACTGTAAATGTGAATTTCTATTTAGAGAATCGGCTGAATTTCTACTCAAACAGTAAATTGTGTTTTCATCCGATTCCATAATTATTTCTACGCAGAATCGAGAGCAAAACGTTGATCTCATTTACATATTGTGTCGACTTAGTTCACTTTGAAATTATAGAAGACGGTGACTGAACAAAATCTCTCAAATATAAACAAAGCGAAACGGAATTTAAAAGTAATTAAAATTTTCGTTCTGTTTTTGTGGACGGAAATAACAGACCAAACAATACCTACCGAAACAAAGGAAATAACATTGTCTTCAATTTTTTGGGTTGAAGATGTATGTAGGCAAGCAACCGTGAAATACCCACGAAAATTAAAAGCGAGTCTAACATTTTAATCCCACAATGTGTTTCGTTCCACCAATTCACTTTTATTGGATTATATCTTTTCACAGTGGTTTGTCTTCAAATGCTATTAGATTTCTACCTGATGGAGTGTTTGCCAATCTGACAAATCTGAAATATCTGTATGTGTAATAAATGTAGACATGTCACTTGTATACGTATGTATAGCCAGCATACTGCAATAAATTATTTAATCAGTCATTTGCTGTATCTACATGTTACCATTCACCAATGCAATTCAAACGAACGAAAAAGGAGCAGAGAAACAATAATGTTTGTAGGGAGTACATTCTTGTCGAACATATTAATAATTCATGAGGTTATAAGCCAATCCTCCAGGTGACGGAGTTTGTCACGTGGTTGAGTTTTCAAACCACTGTAAATGGGAATTTCTATTTAGAGAATCGGCTGAATTTCTACTCAAACAGTAAATTGTGTTTTCATCCGATTCCATAATTATTTCTACGCAGAATCGAGAGCAAAACGTTGATCTCATTTACATATTGTGTCGACTTAGTTCACTTTGAAATTATAGAAGATGGTGACTGAACAAAATCTCTCAATATAAACAAAGCGAAACGGAATTTAAAAGTAATTACAATTTTCGTTCTGTTTTAGTAGAACGGAAAGGGGAGTTCTGGGACAAAAATAAGACATTTTAATTATAAATTAGTGAAATTGTCTCGCTCGCTCGCTCACTCGACAATTTCACTAATTTATAATTAAAATGTCTTATTTTGTCCCAGAAACTCCCCTTTCCGTTCTACTATCCATTCTAATCTATTCTGACAAAATAACAAAAATAAATAAAAAATCTCATCTACTAAAATGGATTATACTACTTTGAAATGTAAGAATTTAATTAAAATTTGTAAAGAACGTAAAATCCAATATGCAACAAAGATGAGAAAACAGGAGATGATTGAAGTTTTAAAATGGAATGATGAGAATAACACAGTAAAAATTCATTTTTTAGCAAGAAAAAGAATTTTAGATTATATGAATAAATATAGAGATACTGAAAGTGCGAGAGAAAAAGCGAGAGAATGTTCAAGACGTTGGAGAATAAATAATCCTGAAAAAGCGAGAGAAAATTGGATAAAGTTTAATACAGAATATAATCTTGATGAAAGTGAAATAAAAGTCATTTATATTTGAAAAAATAATTTGTTTATTTTTGGAATTGCATAATGGATTTATTTCTTTTTTCAGAAAATCAGGAAGAAGAATTTGAGGAAGAAAACTAAAAAAAAATGATTTTGATTTAAACATTTTTACAGACTTATCTATAAAAATGTTAAACTGGAGGCAACACCGTTCCATTTGGAACTATCATTAATTCTTCACGAACGAATCCACGTTTGGGCCATATTTTAAATAATAGAGAACAGGTTCTCCTTTATTTATTATTGACCTATCGATATTAAAAACTTTAATAGACCAATTCGGGTCAGTTGCTCTCTTTCCTCCACCTTCAAGTTCACCAGCAGTATATAGATGTCTCACATTCACTGAAGAATCAATTTTTTTTTTCTTTCAAACCAACAGGTCTTTTATATAAAGTTGAACTCTTTGCATCAACTACTTTTTCTTTAATAGCGTCAACTGGTTTCTTTCCTGTCAATCGAGTAGTCTCATTATTTAATGCTTCTACAACTTCTGGAAGCCTTTTAACCCATTCTTTACTTCTTTCATCGGATTTCATATTCATTTCTTGGCTATATTGAAAACTGAATAATCTTTCACCCAAAGTTCGATTAAATCTCTCAACTATTCCTTGATCACGGTGAACGTTCACATTTCCTCTTCTTATTCTTACATTATGATTTGCCATCTCTTTTGTGACTGAACCCATGAATTCACGACCAGGATCAACTTGAAGAACATTTGGCCATTTCAATGATGTTTTTTTATAAATTTTCTGAAAAGCTTTTGAAACTTCCAAAGAATCTTTTGAAGTCAAAGGTTCAGCAGCTTTGAATCTGCTTGCAATATCAACAACCGTTAATGCATATTTGAAAATCTTTCTTCCTTTCTTGTCATGAGGAAGGAAAAGAAGATCAGCTTGATGAACAGAATTTGGTGATTGAACATCAAAAGTTGGTCTTGGGATATTCTTCGGAGCTGGTAAATAAATCTGCCAGATTGCCTGTTTCATCAGCCAGAGTTTTGCAACATCTTCTGATACTCCCGATTCTTGAGCTAACTTTTTCACAGCTGCCAATCCCTTCCAAAATCCTTTTGGAGAATAATAAACATTTGAAAGTTTTTTATTTAACATTTTATTATAAGAAATGACTTGTTGCCAAACCTATTGCTAAAGCTGATGCTCCAACGTAAATTATTTCTCCCTTCTTCTGCTGTTGACTTGGTTTATAAAAATTATTAAACTCTGGTTCTTTCAAATCAAGTGTTTCGTGATGCATCTTGTTATATAACTTCAAGGCATAATCAGTGTTTTTCGAAATTTTGTTTTGCTTGATGTTTTATTCTGTCATTTGTCGCAATCCAATCCAACAATTTTGTACGATTTTCTTCATACTTCTCATATGCAGCTTGATATTTTTCAACAGCAAGATCGTGTCTCTTTTTTTCTTCTTCAGGATCAGATCCATCACTAAAATATTTTGCTAAATAACTTCCGCCAACAAAAGCGGTTGCATTGATAATCGCTCCTCCAATCATTATTGCTATGCTTGCCATTTTGTTTAATATCTAAAAGATATTAAACATTTTCAGGTTTTTTACATTGTTCATTAATTTCTTCTATGATTTCCATCAATCATCATCGAAACTGTTTCCATTAATAAGCAAAAAGCAGCAAAAGTAAGAGCTCCTTTTGTAATCAAATTTAACATTTTAACTCGGTAATATTTTTTGATCTTCAAGATATTTTTTTTGTTGCTATACTTGCTGCAATTATTACCGTGAATTTTAAATAATTCATAAAACTTGAACTCGGATCATTTGTCATTGGTTCTTTGATTACTTTTTTTGCAATCGACCCCATTCCAGCTGCAATACCTGTTATTGTAGCAGCATCAGTTAATGTTTTTACAAGTTTATTATCAGACATTTTATTGACAAAAATTAATTTAATCCATTTTTTTCACAAAGTTTTTTGGGTCTCGCTGGTGCTCGAGCTTCGCTTCTTTAACTTCGTTTACTTCTCGCTGACGCTCAAGCTTCGCTTCTCTCTCAGTCTCGCTGGCGCTCTTTTTTGGTTTAACAAAGCTCACCAGTCTGGTCAACTCTTCTCTCTTATAATATAATCCCACAAGAGAAACAGTAATACCAGCTATTGAAATCATTTGATTTATTGATAATGATGAGGTTTTTTCTTCATTTTCAGTTTTTTCAATTTTATTCTCTTCTTTTGCATCTGTTTTTTTAAGTTTTGCTTCCCTTACTTTTTTATTATGTTTCTACAAGTTTTTTACCTGCTGCAACTCTTCCTGGATCTTTTGTTTTGTTTTCTTAATAGTTGATGTAACTTGCTGTGCTTCTTCATTCTCTTCAGTTTTTGTTGAGTTTTTAACTTTGCTATCATCTGTGTTAACTTTGTTCTCTTCCATTTTAATTAAATAAATTATTTTTTTCAAGTTCTTATCAAGTTCTTTCTTAAGTTCTTATCAAGTTCTTATTCAGGTTCTTTCTTAAGTTCTTTTTCAGGTTCTTCATCTCGTTTTTCCAGATTTAAATTCTTAGCAGTCAAAAGAGCAGCGCTTATAGCTGCCATATATTTTCCATAATTCAAACTCAATCTGCCGGCAATCATAGAGAGTTCTCTCTTAACCAGAAAATTTTCATTCAAATCATTTAATAATCGTTCTTTATCAAGAGGAAGAAAATGAGACAATGCTTTACATGAAAGCTGAATAATTGTATCAACCATTGCATCACAAGTTTTTGAGGATAATGAAGCTTCATATCTTTTAAAGTATTTTTCAACATCTTTTTCTGATAATCTCTTAACTTGATCTTGAGTTAAATAAACTCCAATCATCTCTTTACTTTTCCCACTTGCAACTAAAACTGCGAGCTGTTCTCGATTGCTTGATTCATTTTCAGGTTCAGCTTCAAGTAAATTCATTATATCAGTTATATCTTCTTCTCGCTGATGCTCGAGCTTCACATTTTCACTTATTTCCATTTTAAAATGAAAAATTATTTAATTTAATACCATAAGGATGTCTCAGGGAGAAAACAAGATTTGAATATTTAACTTTTTAAGATCTTTCATCATTTTATTTTTTTCATCATTGGCTAACTCTCCTGCATAATTATCAAATATTTTTTTTCATATCAGCAGATGATGGAGTGTAGAATAAGACCAATGCTGCAATATTTTCACGAAAAGGTTTTGTGATACTCGTCATTTGCTGAGTTAGAACCCATACGCTGATTCCTTTATGTCTTGCACTAAATGCTAAGTTTACTAATTCATTAGTTCTCTTTTTTACATCTTCTGAAGCTGCACAATCATCGAGAATTATCAATGAATTTGTTCCCTCGAATATGTAACTAATAAATTTCAGATAATCATTGATTTCATTTTGCTTTGGAATTATTGTATAAAAGTCTTTATCATTTTCAGCAAAACTGGAATATGTCTTATTATGAATATATGTAGGGCAAAGAAGTATAATATAATCAAACTTAAATCTGAATTCATTACTTAAAAGATTTACCAAATATCTCGTTTTTCCAGAATTTGTTGGTCCAACTATTAATGCATTGAATGGAATATTATCAGGATTCATTTTTTAATAATTTAATTAATAAGTAACACTTTCAAGCTCTCTGTTCACAATGTTAAACTGAGCATCAGATAAAATGAAAATATGACATTTTACATTTCCTGTTCCTGATGTTTTCCTGTTAATTGTAAGCTGAACTCCTTCTTTTGTGTTAACCAATCTTAATCCTGAACCGTGAAGATCGTTTTCTTTCTGGCTCCTGAGATCAACAAATAACCCAAATCTGTCTCCAGAATAAAAGTTTTCTACATTCATTGAGGAGTTCTCTTTCCCGAATCTTCTGAAAATTTCCTCCCAAAGATCTCTCGTTTTCATTCCTTGGCTGTAAACCTTATTTGGAATTCCATTTACAACCACTTTTACTTCAGTGATATCAGGATTGAATGTTTTTTTCACTGTTTCTTGCTCCTGCATTATATGGTTCATAAAATAATAACAAAAGTCCTTTCATTGATCTTCTCGGAACATTAATGCTTTCATTGATGATTGAATCTGTTCCTTTCGCGACTGAGATTGTCTTGTGATGAGTAATATGTTCATACATGAATCTCTTCCCATTCTGATAATTTGAAATTGCTTTATCTGCGAGTTCTTTACTATGAATTATTTCATATTCAAGCTGGATGTTATTTAATTCATACCCAAGACTTGTTGGATCAGATCCCTTCACAACACTGGCAGCAGGTGCAAGCCTTAGTTCAAAAACCAATTCATCGCTTAAAGCTCTTGGGAAGAAGACTCCATGATCTTTTAAAATTTCATGATCTATTGGTATTCTATATTTATTTCCATAAACTTCATTTAACTTTTTCTCTTTATCAACTCCAGTAGTCTTTTTGTCTCCAGAATTGCATCTAATCTTTGAGAGAACGATAGACTGAATTCCTTCTCTCAACATGTTTATTCTTTCATTCTCAGTTAAAAAAAGGTCTTCATATAACTTCAACAAATCATAACCATCTGTATCTTGCAAGATTTCTCCAGCAAATTTCACAGTCAATCTGTCAACCAATGCTCTTGATACATTGTTTACAAGGTAATTATTTGCATGGCCACTAACTGCTACATCAAAAACCAACGCAAGAGATCCTGGAACCAATACCAAATTATCATTTAGTTTTGGAACGGGAATATTTAATGTTTCACCTGGAGATGCCTTGTTTGGATTAAATGTAACCCTGTGAACTGTTCGATCTGCTTTAAGAGAGTTTGACAATTTTTTTTCAAAATTTGGATTGTTTTTTTCACTGACTTCCATTTTATATAATTTTATTTAAAATGGAAGAATATGGAGAAGAAGATCCTTTATTAAAAAATACTAATGATCGTGATGATGATGATGATGATGAAGAAGAAGAAACAAATCCTTTTCAACCTGATCATTCAACACCTGGACCTTCAAGTGAAGAAATTGCAATGACAACAATGAATAGAGACAAAGAGAAAGGCACTGAAACTGCTGAAACTTCTTTCATTGAGGGAAATATTTCAAGAAGTCGTGTTTTTAATTCAGATTCTATAAAAATAGATATTGTAAATCAAACCTTGATGCAAAAATATCCTGAATATGGTAAAAATAGCAATTTTTTAATCCTTGAAGTTTCAAAAGAAAAATATCCTGGTAAGGTTGTTGTCAAAGGACCGAGAGGAGGTGAAACACTTCTTTTTAAAAAGGATAATGTAACATTAAACCCAAAGTTGTCAAAAACTGACATGAAAACTCTTGGCCCAGAGCGTGAAGTGTTGATTACACAAAAAGATAAAGAAATTGAAGAACTTCAAGAATCCATTCGAGAAGATGAAAATATTGCAATTAATGAAAATGAAGAACCAGAAGTAAGAGAAAGAGCCAGAGAAAAAATAATTGAGAAAAGAGAACAAATTGATGATCTCGAGAATGAGAGAGAAGAACTTGAGGGAGGTATTTCTCTCAAAGAAAAGGTGAAAAACATTTTCAAAAAATATGGATTTACAGTCGCTGCTGTCTTCATTGCAGTTGGCACAACCATTGGAGTGATTGTGGATTCATTGACAAAAGGTTTATCATCTGTTGCTAAAGGAGTTGGAAATGGATTAAAAGAACTTGGAAAAAAACTCGCCAATATTCTTCCTGGTCTTATTGGAACAATAGCAAGTTTTATCTTTAAGACAGCTGGAGAAGTTATTTCTTTTCTCGGTAAAAATGCTTGGCTTCTTATCTTAGGGGTTGTTGTTTTTATGGTTGAAGGGATAAAAAAGAAAATATAATCGATGAAATAATAATTATTTTTCTTTTGAGAAAAATAATTACAACATTCTATAAAAAACAAACGCTGAGGCTGCCGTTGAAATAAATAAACCAGCTTTTAAAATTTCATGATTATTTGTTGAAGTTTTTTCATTTGGTAAAGTTTGTTTATTTGTTGAAGTTTTTTCATCGGGTAAAGTTTGTTTCATAACTTTTTTATGAATTGGATTTGAAGGTTGAGAAGTTGGTCTCTTAATTTTTGATTCACCCCCATTCATCAGCTTAACTCCGACTTTTTTAATTTCTTTATTAACAGAATTATTTACTCCAAGTTTCATATCTCCATTTGCTTTTTTCAGATTGTTATTATACCCAACAGTACTTTGAGTATTTATTAATAAATTTGAAGGCATAAGCCAAGTTCCGGGAGAAATAGCAAGATCAAGTCTGACTTTTGCCTCATCAATCGCTAACTCATATCTTTGAACTGATTTTGATATATCTGGCTGTCTGATTGAATCTTCCATTAAAATTAAAAATTCTCGTTGAGCTTCTTTTGCACTTCCTGAATTTCCAAGAATTGATGATCTAACATTGACTTGTGAACCAAGAATGCAATAAACAAATGCTTCAATCGATTGATTTATTCTTGCCATTCCCGATTGTGTGAGACCTTCAGATTTATTCGGCATGAAATAATCAAATTGGTTTTCTGTATTTGGATTATCATTTCTGATGAAATAGACAAGATTTCCTTTTTCAGCTGTTCCACCTTCATCACTGAACTTACTACTCCCTGGATAAGGATAATTTACTGCTTCAGGTCCAGAATATGAAATATAAATGAAAACACTTCCCAATCCATGATTTCGTCCTTTCTTGAATCTAAAATCTGTATTCGAAGAAATACCGAATTCTGCACAAATTCTTTTGAAAGATGGAATATCATAATTATTTTTTATCTGACTGAAAGTTGGATCTCCGGGAAGGGCAGCTTCACTCTGAATTCCACCCATTTCAAAAAGAATTCTTCTCGTTGTGAAATAAATGTGAAACAAAAAGAATGATTTTATTTGCTCAGGTAATTTATTTATCAAATCTCTTGAAATACCACATCCTGTTGTTGCACACCAAAATGTAAAGTTAAGTTGTTGTGGCCAATATGACATATTTGGACCTGATAACCATTTCTTCGATTCTCCTCCTGACTCATGTTGAATCTTTGTTCCCATGAAAATTTCTCTGAAATTTGTAATGAAGTATTCAGTTGGTGTAACAAATATTTTTATTTTTTCATTCTCTTCCATTTCTTTTGGATTTTCTTCAAAATTAACCGCAGGTATAGGTTTATCAGAATTATTATTGAAAATAAGTTCAATTGGAAAGTGAGCGACCCCAAGTGCATTCTTCATTTCATCACTCCAATATTTTCGTTCTGATCCTGATACACTTTTCAGATAACCTGGACCCGCTTTGAAAAGAATATCAGCATTTGCTGATTTTTTATCAATAAACTCTGTTTCTGCTTCAAACTTGCTGATATTTGCGTATGGATATTTAATTTTAAAATCTTTCCAGGCTTTTGCTTTAGCATCTCTTGAAATTCTCTTTGCATCATCAGATGTTTGCATCCATTTCAACATTTCCATTTTATTGAAAATGAAATAATGTTTTTGTTTTCTCTTAAAATGGTTGTTTTAACTATCATTGCAAATTCAAATGATCACACAGTTCACTTCAAAGAAGTAGTTAAGAAATATAAATATATCAGGTTGAACAGTTGCTCTCTTTACAACTCCTGGTATAATTTGAAACAAATTGGACAAATCTCTTTTTTCGATTCACAGAACACTGCATCTGTATATAAAATTTATCCTGGAAATTATAATCTTGAAAGTCTTGGAAAAGCGCTTGAGAAAATATTTGAAAAAGAAAGAGTTGAAGTCAAACTCAATGATGAAAAAGGTTTAATATTCATCGAAAATCCACATGAAAGGAAAATTATTTTCGATCGTGACCTGACTTCTTTACTTGAACATACAGATAAAAAAGATCGACGATTACAAACAAATACTGTAATCAATCGGTTTACCACATTCAATAATTATTTTATCCATTGTGATCTCTTGGATAAATATGAAAATTTATTCAATGGTTCACCTTCCGACATGTTAAGTTGTTTTGACATCGTTGGAAAACCTTTTGAAAGAGTGACTTACGAGCGAAGCTCGAGCGTGATGAGAAAAATAACAAGCAGGAATCAAATATCTTCAATGAGAATATTCGTGACAGATGAGAATGGTGAGATGATTGATTTTAATGGTTTGCCTTTGAAGTTTGAAATTGAATTTATATAATTTCATTTAAAATGTCGGATCAAAATATAATTCCAAGCGCTCCACAACTTTATCCTTCACTTACAGATGTGAGTGACTTCAGATTGAAAAAGATTTGTGATTGTCAGAAAGAACTTGAGAATGAAATTTCTCATTATAAGAAGGTTTGTAAAAAATATAAAAGAGCAAAATCTATTGCTTATACTTCATCCTCTGTCACAGGATTATTAGCAGTTATGTTGACATCGTCAGGACTGGCGGCTTCTCTGAGCGGAATCGGCATCATTGCCGGCGCTCCTCTCGCTGCTGTTGCTGTTCTGATGGGTACAGTATCATCTGGGTTTATCCTCAGCAGTGAAAGGCTTGATAAAAAAATAACAAAACATGAAAAGACCGTCTCTCTCGCTGAAGCGAAACATCTTTCTATCAGCAGGTTGATTTCAAAGGCATTGAATGACGGTTCGATAAGTGATTCAGAATTCAACTCTATTTTACGTGAGGTTGAACAATATCATTCATTGAAAGACCGGCTGCGATCCCGTGTGATAAGCGAAACAAGAAACGGCGAGAAAGTCGACGTTGAAGCTTTGAAAGAAGAAATAAAAAAAGAGTATCAAAAAAAACTCGGATCACTCGTAAACATAAAGAGCTAAGAGTCGAATTCGACCGGAGACAGAATGGATTTTCTTTGTTTATTTCTCGAGCCGCTCTGTGAATATTTAATTACGCAACTTGTTTTGACATTTCATGATTTTCTTCACTAATATATTCATTCTGAGAATGAATATATTTTTATTTTTCACAATGCACCTTTGCGCATGCGTTCGCTCCTTTTCACACTTGGCGCACCACAATGATAAGAATTTTAAGCAAAAGAGATGTATATATCTTGATGAAATATATTATATAGTGTGGGGGATTAGATATAATAAGAAGCGGGGGCTTATCATATCTAATTCACCACCGGGCATATATTATAATTAACCCCCGCGGTTATAATATATGCTCGTTAAATAATTAAACCCAAAATGGTGGTTGGTTGATGAGTAGAGCTTGACCGTGTTCGATGACGACCTTGAAAAAGGGCTAACATGTTGGCGAGGAGTTCGCGGTGGAAGTGCTGGTTCAACCTCAAACTATGGAGGTGTGAAACATTGAAGCGCTCAAGGAGCGGTGTGGAGGTGGGCAAAAAATAAAAAAAATAAAAAAAATAAAAACCTCTCTCGGGAAGAAGTGGTGAGAAAGAAGGAGAAAAAAAATCCCGAGAGAGGTTCTGTTGGCCAACAGTTTTTTTATTTTTTTTCACTCACTCAAATAAATTTTTTCTTTTTACTTTCAATATTTTCAACATCTTTTTTGTAAAATAATTTTAATTTAAATGCTAAAAAATAGCAGCTATTTCTTTCACATAAATTTTTTTTTATCTATTCTTCTCGTTATAAAATGTCTGTCATGATCTAATGCATATTTAATTGCAGAAGGATCTGATATTCCACAAATTTTAGCCGCTTCTTTAGTCGTTTCGAAAACCTGGCAAAATCCAGTTTCATCAGAAATTTCTACTTTTCTTCCTCTTTTAATAGGGCAATAACCAAACATTGCTTTTAATTCTTTACTTGGAATTTTGTTTCTATATTTAACTCCACAGCCTTTAACTATTTCTCGGAATTCTTTTGAAGATATAGGAATAAGAGTTTGTGTTTCCATTTTTAATATATATAAAAAAATAAAAAATTTCTGTTTTCAAAAAATTCTTTTTTTTTTTACATGTATTAAAAATGGAAAAAAAAAAGTTTCTGAGTTAAAAGCTGAAGCTAAACGGCTTAGACTTAAAAGATATTCAAAATTAAGAAAACAAGAATTAATTGATTTGATTCGACAAAATTCTAATATTCTTGATCAACCAATTCCAGAACTCAGACATGCCCCAGTTTTAAAACCGATTAAATATGTAAAACCTGATAATTCACTTCTCGAACAAGAAGAAGATAAAAGAAGAAAAGAAATCCGAGAAATAGAAGAGATGCTTGGGTTAAGAAAAACGATTCCAGAAATAAAAATAACGAGTCCTGAAGAAGAAGAAGCGAAGCTTGAGCGTCAGCGAGAAGAAATAAATAAATCAAGACATTTTCAAATTCAAGAATCAGCCAGCGCATTAAGAGGTTTTGTGAGACAATTCAGAATTAAAGGAGTTGAAAAATATGGTCTAACTGAGTTTATGCAACAAGCTGAAGGAGAAGTAGTTAGAATAATGAGAGAAAATCGTCAGACAATAATCAAAGTAATTTTAAATTGTGAGATGGTTAGACAAGAATTAACAAGTGGAGCCGCACCTGGCGGCAAAACCGCTATTGAAATTCTAAATGTTTATTTCCATTCAGATACAGTCCGTAATCTTGAAGCTACAAATGAATCTGAAGTATATAATAATTTTATTGAAAACATTAAAGAAAAAATTCAGAATTTTAATAAAAGAGGAAGTAATTGGAGATTTCAACAAGTGATATATCTTGATATTCAAATTGCAGAATTTAAACCATTAAATGGTTCATCTTATATTCCACTTCCAGCATCTATTGCAAATAAAAAAGCTGTTATTAATATGAAAAATGAAGATAATCAATGTTTTAAATGGTGTATAACAAGAGCACTTAATCCTGTTGAAAGTCATCCTGAAAGAATTGATAAGAAACTTAAAATTCAATCTGAAGAATTGAATTGGATAGGAATTAAATTCCCTGTTGATTTGGCTGAAATAAGAAAGTTTGAAAAGCAAAATAAAGAAATAGCAGTAAGTGTGCTTGGTTATGAAAGTGAAATATATCCATTGAGAATTAGTGAGAAAGTGAAACTTGAACGAAGTGAGAAAAAAGTGAAGCTTGAAATCTGCTTATTACTAATAGAAAAAGATGGAAAAAAACATTATTGTTTGATTAAAGATATGAATAGATTATTGTCGATGCAAGTTTCAAATCATAATGGAGAAAAATTCTTTTGCTTTAGATGTTTGAATCATTTTTCAAGAAAAGATATTCTTGAAACTCATAAAGAATATTGTTCAAATAATAAAGCTGTAAAGATTGAAATGCCAGAAGAAGGTAGTTTATTGAGTTTCAAAAATCACAATCGTTCTATAAGAGTTCCATTCATTGTATATGCTGATTTCGAATGTTTGCTTGAACCAATAAGTGGATGTGAGCCAGATAATGAAAAAAGTTTTTATCAACAATATCAAAAGCATACACCTTGTGGATTTTGTTATTATATTAAATGTTTTGATGACCAGACTGGTAATCTTTTTTCTCAAAAACCAGTGATTTATAGGAAAAAAGGAAGCGTGAGCGAAGCGAACGCAGTAAGTGAAAATGTAAGCCAAATCTTTGTTGATATGCTTGAAAAAGATATAAAGAAAATTTATAAAAAATTTGACTTTTCAAAGAAGATAATTATGACAGAAGAAGATTGGAATGATTTTTCAAAAAGTGAAAAATGTTGGATTTGTGAGGATTTGTTTGATTCAGAAAATAAAGTTAGAGATCACTGCCATTTCACCGGAAAATATCGTGGAGCGGCTCATAATAAATGTAACCTTAAATTCAAAAAACCAAAATTCACCCCAGTTGTACTTCATAATTTATCAGGATATGATTCTCACTTAATCATAAAGGCTCTTGCAAAGAGTGAAGAAGATGATAATAAAGCCACTATAAAGTGTATTCCAAATAATGAAGAAAAGTATATCAGCTTCAGTAAAAATATAGAAATTGGAAAATATTTAGATAAAGATAAAAATGAAAAAAAGATTTTTCATGAAATTAGATTTATTGATAGTTTAAAATTTATGGCTTCTTCTCTCGATAACTTGGTTGCAAATTTAATAAAATCTGGAAATGAAAAACTGAAAGAAACAAAAAAGTTTTTCTCGAAAATATTGAGCGTAAGCGAGACGCAAAGCTTGAATTAGTTTCAAGAAAAGGTATTTATCCTTATGAATATATGGATAATATTGAAAAATTTGAAGAAACTGAATTACCTTCAAAAGAAGAATTTTATTCAAAACTAAATGAAAGTGATATAAGTGATGAAGATTATTCACACGCAAAAAAAGTTTGGAAAGAATTTAAAATTAAAAATATGGGTGAATATCACGATCTTTATTTAGAATCTGATGTTCTTTTACTCGCTGATGTTTTTGAAGAATTTAGAAATGTTTGTCTTGAAAACTATAGTCTTGATCCCGCTTGGTATTACACTTCTCCTGGACTTTCTTGGGATGCTGTTTTGAAAGAATCAAAATTAAACTTGAATTATTAACCGATATTGATATGTTGCTGATGTTTGAAAAAGGAACTCGTGGAGGAATTTCAATGATTTCAAATAGATATAGTCAAGCAAATAATAAATATATGAAAGAAGAATATAATCCAAATTTAAAATCAAAATTCATTACCTATTTAGATGCAAACAGCCTTTATGCCTGGGCAATGAGTGAAAATCTTCCTGTTAGTGATTTCAAGTGGATGAGCTTAGATGATTTAGAAAATTGGAAAAATATTCCTTGCATTCTTGAAGTTGATTTAGAATATCCAGTTGAACTTCATGATTTACATAATGATTATCCACTTGCCCCTGAAAGACTTATTTGTAATAAAGTAGAAAAATTAGTACCTAATCTTTGGAATAAAAATAAATATGTTATTCATCATAAAAATTTGAAACAATATGAAAAACTTGGAATGAAAATTTTGAAAATTCATCGTGGAATATCTTTTTCTGAAAAACCATGGATGAAAAGTTATATTGATAAAAACATAAAATTAAGAGCCAATGCAAAAAATGATTTTGAAAAAGATTTTTTCAAATTAATGAATAATTCAGTATTTGGAAAAACAATGGAAAATATAAGAAAAAGAGTAGATATAAAATTAATAAGTGATAGAGAAATAGCAAAGAAATTATCTGCAAAACCGAATTTCGATCATTTAACAATTTTTGATGAAAACTTGATTGCAATACATATGAAAAGAATAAAATTGGTTTTTAATAAACCAATTTATTGTGGAATGAGTATTCTTGAAATTTCAAAAACTCTGATGTTTGACTTTCATTATGAATATATCAAAAAGAAATATTTAAATAAAGCAAAACTATTATTTACCGATACTGATTCTCTGATGTATGAAATTGAAACATATGACTTTAACAAAGATATAGAAGGTGATGTAGAAACAAAATTTGATACTTCAGGTTTTCCAAAAGATCATCCTTCTGGAATTCAGGGGAAAAACAAAAAAGTAATTGGAATGATGAAAGATGAAGCTTGTGGAAAAATCATTGGAAAGTTTGCTGGACTTCGACCAAACTTTATTCTTATAAATTATTTGAAGGAAAAGAAAATAAAAAATCAAAAGGAATAAAAAGTCAGTTGTAGATAAAAATCTTTGCTTTAAAGATTTTGAAGATTGTCTTTTCAGTGGAATAAAACAAATGAGAAAAATGAATGTTATTAGATCTCATAAACATGAATTATTTACTGAAGAAATTAATAAAATAGCTTTAAGTGCAAATGATGATAAAAGATATATTCTTGAAGATGGTATCTCAACTCTTGCCTGGGGCCATTATGCAATTCCAAAGTAAGTCGAAGACTGAACGAAGTGAGAAACTTTTTTTTCTTTCAAAATTGAAAGAAAAAAAATTAAAATTATTTTTTCAAATATTAATAGTTTCTGAATCATTCTCAGCAGGGTTATATTCTGTATTAAACTTTATCCAATTTTCTCTCGCTTTCTCAGGGTTATTCTTTCTCCAACGTTTTGAACATTCTCTCGCTTTTTCTCTCACACTTTCATTATTTCTATATTTATTCATATAATCTAAAATTCTTTTTCTGCTAAAAAATGAATTTTTACTGTGTTATTCTCATCATTCCATTTTAAAACTTCAATCATCTCCTGTTTTCTCATCTTTGTTGCATATTTGATTTTACGTTCTTTGCAAATTTTAGTTAAATTCTTACATTTCAAAGTAGTATAATCCATTTTAATAGATGAGATTTTTTATTTATTTTTGTTATTTGTCAGAATAGATTAGAATGGATAGTAGAACGGAAAGGGGAGTTTCTGGGACAAAAATAAGACATTTTAATTATAAATTAGTGAAATTGTCGAGTGAGCGAGCGAGCGAGACAATTTCACTAATTTATAATTAAAATGTCTTATTTTTGTCCCAGAACTCCCCTTTCCGTTCTACTGTTTTTGTGGACGGAAATAACAGACCAAACAATACCTACAGAAACAAAGGAAATAACATACCCCCCGAAAATTAAAAGCGAGTCTAACATTCTAATCCAAGAATCCGGTATTTTTCACCAATTCACTTTTATTGGATTATAATTATCTTTTCACAGGTTTTTGTCTTCAAATGCTATTAGATTTCTACCTGATGGAGTGTTTGCCAATCAGCCTTTCCTGGAATATCTGTATGTGAAATAAATGTACATGTCACTTGTTTACGTATGTATACCCAGCATACTGCAATAAATTATTTAATTCATTGCTGTATCTATATTACCAGGCATTCACCGAAACACAACGAGCGAAAAAGGAGCAGAGAAACAATAAATGTTTCAAGGGAGTACATTCTTGTCGAATACATTCAGGTGACGGAGTTCGTCTCGTGGATGAGTTTTCAAACCACTGTAAAGGTGAACAGGTTGTATTTAGATAATCGGCTGAATTTCTACTCAAACAGTAGATTGTGTTTTCATCCAATTCGATAATTATTTCTACGCAGAATAGAGAGCAACAAGCTGTTCAATAATTAAAAAAAAGAAATGTACGGAGCGACGTGAAATAACCACTAATCAAAGCGGACGTCAGTCTAGGTGACACAAGCAAATCATTTCCCAACTTTATATAATTGATTGTCTTTTATCTGCCTGAAAATAAAAGCTCCAGCAAAAATGTTGACAATTTCCATCCGCGTCACAAAGTAAGCAAAAGTTAGTAAACAACTCTGAGCTCTGTTCAACCCACATGCACAATGTCTCTCCAGGTCGTCGAAACTAGTTTCTAAAAAAAAGGGACCAATATCCGCCGTCCTAATCGGCAACAGCCAAGTACAGTCCCATGGGAAATACACGCATCGTGAAAATAAATAGCGGATGGCACCCCTTACATAACTAACCTCTTACTTGTTGTGTCAAAATTCACTAGTTAAACGGAATTTAGAAAGACGTAAATTAACATGTGAAAATAACAGACTAAAAAATACCTACAGAAATAAAGGAAATAGCAATGATTGCTCTCTTGTTCACCCAAACACCGGGAAAGAGGTTAGTTTTTATAAATGAATTTCCGAAATCTTCGAAAAGTAACATAAATTGCAAGCCAGTTTAATTTTGCACAATCTAGATCTTGACGTAATTTTGTTATACAAATATTATATCTAGATGAACGTTTAATCGTTTGTCTCACGATGGAGTCACTTTGAGGTGTTGATCGCGACGTTTCGACTGCTTTACTGCTAGTCTTCATCAGGCGATGAGGTCAATTGTTTACGTGTCGCTACATGTAGCACCTTGGTTCGCTGCTATTGGTGCATTTCGATCCACATTATTATTCCGACTAGAGGTTGTTCCCTCAGTGGGCTGACTAGGTGTTTTTCCCTCAGTGGGCTGACTAGATGTTGTTCTTTCAGCGGTCTGCTCCGCTATCGACCGGCAGTGTGTTTCTTGATCGTAGGCATCCATGCTTGAGGAATTTCGATTCCACCATCCCTGTTGATGTTATTTGGATGGAGTCTTATATGTATGGCCTCTTTAACCTTTCGAGTGTACCAATGAGGGTCTCTGTCAATAAACTTAACCTCGCTCCAAATAGGAAGGTGCTCAGTCTCGTTGGCATGTTCCGAAACTGCGGAGTTCTGATTACGAGCAATAATAATACTTTATTCAAATATAATTAAGAGATAAAAATCGAATGTCTCTGTCGTGTTCCTTTATTCTTTCACGCATCGATCTCCCTATTTCATCGATATATACTTTGCCGCATTCACAAGGAAACTTATAGACAACACCGTCTTGTTGAGATGGATCAAGGGCGTCTTTAGGTCGCACTAAGTGTGACCTAAGAGTTGTGTCAGATTTGAAAAACGGCGGTCAGGGAAAACCACGCAAAATCGGGATTTCGTGGCAGAAGTTGAAAAATCGATTTCCTTCATTTTTTGCTCATAA
This sequence comes from Desmophyllum pertusum, assembly GCA_029204205.1. Classification (NCBI taxonomy): domain Eukaryota; kingdom Metazoa; phylum Cnidaria; class Anthozoa; order Scleractinia; family Caryophylliidae; genus Desmophyllum; species Desmophyllum pertusum. The sequence continues at coordinate 5,954,420 of MU827302.1, forward strand.
ATGCCCATTAGTTGAACCCTGAAATTCGCTACTATAGACTATCCTCGCGTTCCCAAACCAAACCATACAAAGAGCTTTGGACACTTTCTAACGACAGAAAAACTATTTTTCATCCACTGGATGACAATTTTTATGGCTGTAGCGAAATTCACGAAACTGAAACAAATACAAAATAAGCATGAGGTTTTCAGTTTGAGACAAACTCAAATTTGGTAGCCACTTTCTATGGCATAACTCAACATGTGGTATTACTCCAAATTTTCTCAATCCTCGCTTAATCGCACATTTAAACATTAATCTAAAACATACTTGAGAATTGACTTGGGTTCTTTAAGGCATTCTCTTGGAGACAGTATCTAAGTCAGCCAATATTTCGATGTACCACCAAATTAACGTATTGACGGGTCCACATTCTTCCGTTCCGAAACGCACGGAAGAAGCTTTATAAGCCCCAAAAGCTCTTGTTTCTCCTTTCTTGGTGATTGTCTTTTATAGTACGTCCTTTTCTCGCCAAAAAAACTGAGAGCCAGGAGTCCAGACCACAGAATCGATTTTTATAGCCTCTTCGAACTGAATTGCTGTGAAATATGCAAATTATCTGGAAAGAATTATATTGCGTTACCAGACTCCGTGACTAAAGAAGTCGACTGCGCAGACTCAATCTACACAAATTTACATATTTGGTTGTCACGTTAATCACGAAATATATCAAAGCGAGAGTTATGAATTTAGAAGAGGCTATAAAAATCGATTCTGTGGACTCCTGGCTCTCAGCTTTTTGGCGAGAAAAGGACTATTATAAAAGACAATCACCAAGAAAGGAGAAACAAGAGAATATTTGGCTTTAAATAGCTGCTTTGCTTTGTTTCGGAACGAAAGAATGTGGACCCGTCAATACGTTAATTTGGTGGTACATCGAAATATTGGCTGACTTAGATACTGTCTCCAAGAGAATGCCATAGAAAATGGCTACCTAATATAAGAGTTTCTGTTATCGTGAATACCTCTCCCTTATTTTTGAATTGTTTCATTATGGCAAATTTTGCTACAGCCATAAAAATATAAATTGTCATCCAGTGGATGAAAAATAGTTTTTCTGTCGTTAGAAAGTGTCCAAAGCTCTCTGTATGGTTTGGTTTGCGAACGCGAGGATAGTTTATAGTCGCATATTTTAGGTTTCAACTTTGAGCATTTTCAATGTCCGAACGCAAAAACCGATTTTCTTATTTTTCTCGAAATAAAAGAGCTTCTGGCGGAAACAAACTACATCAAGTTTCTTTTCTACCTAATAGTTATTTATGAGCAAAAAATGAAAGAAATCGATTTTTCAACTTCTGCCACTCAATGCGTGGTTTTCCCTGACCTCGCTTCTGAAAACGGTGCGTACGCCTTGTTGTTGTAGTCAGCAGCGAAGAACCCCTGATACACCTTTAATATAGGGTAAAACAGATGTGGATTGAAATTCCTGCGTCGGTTCTTTCTCGGTTGTTCGCTTTCTAGTCTTTGTCATCTTTTGCACAAAAGAAGGAGGGTATCCGTTAGAAACAAGAACTGATGACAAAATATTATATCTGCTGGCATTACTCCCGTTTGTTATTTGTTATTGAAACAAGAACTCACAACTAGCCCTTTTACCTGATCCGACTAAAAATGTTACAGTGCATGTGTATTTAAGTTTACCATAGAAGATGTATTCACGCAAGCAACTGTGAAATACCCCGGAAAATTAAAAGGGAGTCTAACATTTTAATAACACAATGTGTTTCGTTTCACCAATTCACTTATTTGATTTAATCTCTTCAAAGGGATTTGTCTTCAAACTTTATTACAGTTCTTCCTGACGGACTGTTTGCCAATCTGCTTTCTCTGGAAAAGCTGTAAGTGAATGTATAAGTGAATGTATACATAAACCCAGCATACTGCAATAAGTTGTTTAAGTCATTTGCTCTATTTACATTACCATTCACCGAAACACAACGAACGAAGAAAGAAGCAGAGAAATGAGTGGATACATTCCTTCCAACTTATTCATCATTCATGAGGCTATAAGCCAATCCACGATTGACCGATTTTGTCACGTGGATGAGTTTTCAAACCACAGTAAAGGTGAATTCCTAGTTAGGGAATTGGCTGGAAAACTACTCAAACAATATATACCAAATATAAAACGTTTTCTATGTTTCCATAGAGTTATGGTAACACGAAGTTCGGGAGAACGAGAAATGCTATGGAAACACGCAGGCGAGTGTTTCCACAGCAACCACGAGTGTTTCCATAACTATATTGAAACACTATATGTTCCATAGAGTTATGGTAAATGGTTTTGAGCCAATCAGAGCGCGCGTAGTATATTGTTTATTCTTAAATTGTGTTTTCATCCAATTCCATAATTATCACTATGCAGAAAAGACAAAAACTAACATCATTTACTTGTTGTGTCGACTTTCTACTTCACTTTAAAATTTTAGGAACATGGTGACTGAACAAAATCTCTCAAAAATGAAATAGAATTGTTAACGGAATTTAGAAAGACATAAATTAGCATGTGAAAGTTTTTTTCTTCTGCTTTATATACCGGTACACAAGGACCGAAATAACAAACTAAACAATACCTACAGAAACAAACGAATTTTCGAAATCTTTGAAAAGTAGAAACAGAAATTTCAATCCAGTTCAATTCTGCACACCGGTAAATCTTGACTTCATTTTCTTATATAGTATTAATCTCGTACCCAGATATTCCCACCGTTATTTGCCTAAGCCGAATACCAACAACAAACAACTTCGCATTTCCGCCGATTTTCATCAGTTACCTCAAAAGTCCAACAAAAACCTTTCAACAATCTTGGGGAAATTGATCAATGGGTTCTTCACTATACGAGAAGAACCCATTGATCAATAAAGAGATGCTGGGTAATATATGTAAGCTCAATAATTTAATTAAAAAAAGCATGGTACGGAGCGACGTGAAATAAACACTAATCAAAGCGGACGTCAGTCTAGGTGACACAAGCAAATCATTTCCCAACTTTATATAATTGATTGTTATTTATCTACCTAAAAATAAAAGCTCCAGTTTTCCATCCGCGTCACAAAGTAAGCAAAAGTTAGTAAACAACACGAGCCCTGTTCAACCCACATGCACAATGTGTCTCCAGGTCGTCGAAACTGGTTTCTAAACTCCCAAGGGACCAATATCCGCCGTCCTAATCGGTCAACAGCCAAGTACTCCCATGGGAAATACACGCATCGTGAAAATAAATAGCGGATGGCACCCCTTACAAAACTAACCTCTTACTTGTTGTGTCAAAAATTCACTAGTTAAACGGAATTTATAAAGACGTAAATTAACATGTGAAAATAACAGACTAAAAAATACCTACAGAAACAAAGGAAATAGCAATGCTTGCTCTCTTGTTCACCCACACACCGGGAAAGAGGTTAGTTTTTAGAAACGAATTTTACACAATCTAGATCTTGACGTAATGTTCTTATACAAATATTATATCTAGAGGAACGTTTAATCGTTTGTCTCACGATGGAGTCGCTTTGAGATGTTGATCGCGACGTTTCGACTGATTTACTGCTAGTCTTCATCAGGCGATGAGGTCAATTGTTTACGTGTCACTATATGTAGCACCTTGGTTCACTGCTATTAGTGCATTTCGATCCACATTATTATTCCGACTAGAGGTTGTTTTCTCAGTGGGCTGACTAGGTGTTGTTCCCTCAGTGGACTGACTAGATGTTGTTCTCTCAGCGGTCTGCTCCGCTATCGACCGGCAGTTGTGTTTCTTGATCGTAGGCATCCATGCCTGAGGAATTTCGATTCCACCATCCCTGTTGATGTTGTTTGGATCGAGTCTTATATGTATGGCCTCTTTAACCTTTCGAGTGTACCAATGGGGGTCTCTGTCAATAAACTTAACCTCGTTCTAAATAGGAAGGTGCCCAGTCTCGTTGCCATGTTCCGAAAGTGCGGAGTTCTGAGTACGAGCAATAATAATAATACTTTATTCAAACATAAAAATCGAATGCTTCTGTCGTGTTCCTTTATTCTTTCACGCATCGATCTCCCTGTTCATCAATATATACTTTGCCGCATTCCGACATGGAATCTTATAGACAACACCGTCTTGTTGAGATGGATCAAGGGCGTCTTTAGGTCGCACTAAGTGTGACCTAACAGTTGTGTCAGATTTGAAAACGGTGCGTACGCCTCGTTGTTGTAGGCAGCGGCGAAGAACCTCTGATACACCTTTAATATACGGTAAAACAGATGTGGATTGAAATTCCTGCGTCCAGGGGCGGATCCAGGAATTTTTGATAGGGGCGGTCCCAGGGTTTTACCGAAAATATGAAGTAGATTGAAGGATAATTGTTGGAAGTAGATGGCAGTAGTTATTACTAAAAGGCGCGGAGGGGTGTTTGGCGGCCTCCCCCAGAAAAAATTGAGATTTCAGGCTCTGAAAAGTGCATTTTGGTGGATCGTGGAGATGGTTTTGCTGTGGATAATACAGAAAGCAAAAAACCCTCAGGTCCGGATCCCCCCGACTCTCCCCCTGGATCCGCCACTGGCACGGTTCTTTCTCGGTTGTTCGCTTTCTAGTCTTTGTCATCTTTTGCACAAAAGAAACAAGAACTGGTGACAAAATATTTTATCTGCTGGCATTTCTCCCGTTGATGCTTTTCACTCATTTTCCGTTACTTTTCCCTGGTCCACATTAGCGACAAATTTGTTATTGAAGAAAAAAGAACTCAAAACTAGCCCTTTTATATGATCCAACTAAAAATGTTACAGTGTGTATTTAAGTTCACCCTAGAAAATGTATGTACGCAAGCAACTGTGAAATACCCCGGAAAATTAAAAGGGAGTCTAACATTTTAAACACACAATGTGTTTCGTTTCACCAATTCACTTATTTGATTTAATCTCTTCAAAGGGATTTGTCTTCAAACTTTATTACAGTTCTTCCTGACGGACTGTTTGCCAATCTGCTTTCTCTGGAAAACCTGTAAGTGAATGTATAAGTGAATGTATACATAAACCCAGCATACTGCAATAAGTTGTTTAAGGTGGCTGGTAACGGTTTACAGCCCTTGCGCTTTGATTGATCGATACTACCATCTTATATCAGTTGATGTTAAAATAAAGGTGTCAAACGATTGCCTAATCATCGGTAAACAAGTTATGATAATATTTGTGACATAATAGGTTACCATAGCAACAGTATTACATGTCAAAAACACCCTTATTTTTAGCTTTAAGTGCTTATAACTCAAAAACGAGCCCGGTGACCCCCATTTTTTATAATTGAATAATGATCAGCATGTTAAGATACAACTTTTTGCAAAGTTTAAAAAAATTCTGCGGAGGGAATTCAGAGCCACCTTAAATTTTCGAAAATTTAAGGTGCCTCTGAATTCCCTCCGCAGAATTTTTTTAAACTTTGCAAAAAGTTGTATCTTAACATGCTGATCATTATTCGATTATAAAAAATGGGGGTCACCGGGCTCGTTTTTGAGTTATAAGCACTTAAAGCTAAAAATAAGGGTGTTTTTGACAGGTAATACTGTTGCTATGGTAACCTATTATGTCACAAATATTATCATAACTTGTTTACCGATGATTAGGCAATCGTTTGACACCTTTATTTTAACATCAACTGAAATGAGATGGTAGTATCGATCAATCAAAGCGCAAGGGCTGTAAACCGTTACCAGCCACCTTAAGTCATTTGCTCTATTTACATTACCATTCACCGAAACACAACGAACGAAAAAAGAAGCAGAGAAATGAGTGGATACATTCCTTCCAACTTATTCATCATTCATGAGGCTATAAGCCAATCCACGATTGACCGATTTTGTCACGTGGATGAGTTTTAAAACCACAGTAAAGGTGAATTCCTAGTTAGGGAACTGGCTGGAAAACTACTCAAACAATATATACCAAATATAAAACGTTTTCTATGTTTCCATAGAGTTATGGTAACACGAAGTTCGGGAGAACGAGAAATGCTATGGAAACACGCAGGCGAGTGTTTCCACAGCAACCACGAGTGTTACCAAAACACTATATGTTTCCATAGAGTTATGGTAAATGTTTTTAAGCCAATCAGAGCGCGTGTAGTATTTTGTTTATTCTTAAATTGTGTTTTCATCCAATTCCATAATTATCACTATGCAGAAAAGACAAAAACTAACATCATTTACTTGTTGTGTCGACTTTCTACTTCACTTTAAAATTTTAGGAACAAGGTGACTGAACAAAATCTCTCAACAATGAAATAGAATTGTTAACGGAATTTAGAAAGACATAAATTAACACGTGAAAGCTTTTTCTTCTGCTTTATATACCAGTACACAAGGACCGAAATAACAAACTAAACAATACCTACAGAAACGAACGAATTTGCGAAATCTTTCAAAAGTAGAAACAGAAATTTCAATACAGTTTAATTCTGCACACCGGTAAATCTTGACTTCATTTAAGGAATAAAACCTCCGTTCCCATGTCTTTATACTATGATAAAGATCATAGCCACGTCATTTCGCTCCCGAGATGGCGTAGAGAGAACCCGAGCCGCAGGCGAGGGTTCTCTCAGCCATCGAGGGAGCAAAATGACGTGGCTATGATCTTTATCAGAGTATAAAGACATAGAAAAGGAGGTTTATTCCTTTTATGAAATTGCTACAGGATAAAAATGCAAAGGAGCTATGTTACGACAACATTTATACGCGGCTCAAAATTCTCAAGAGCGAAATTCTCCTTACTAGAATCGAATATGATTGCGAGTGCAATTGCGAGTGCGAGGGAAGTTTTCCAAACTTTTCTTAATGTCAAACTGCTAAGAAACTGCTACATTTTCGAAACTAAAGTACAAACTAACGCTCAAATAAACAATTTACCTTTGTCTACATTTTATTGAAGACATTTTCCATACAGGAAGCCAGGCGAAAATCAGTGAATGAATCAAATCGTCTGCCACATCTGCCAGATTTCCTCGCGCTCGCCGGTCAACTATGGAAATCAAAATCCTCGACTTGAAAATATTTAGCCTCAAAATCACTCAAACATTAAAGCCACAATAAGCCTGTACCTTTCTACAATAGCTTTCAGTGTTCGGTCGGTCGAAGTCTGCTCGTAAATACATGCAAAAGCTGAATTTCTTGCAAACAAGCCGAGTTTGACCGACTGTGAATGATCGGCTTGAGTGAGCGTACGCGTGTCTGACGTCATATATTCTTTATACACATAGCTTTTCAGTGAGAAACATACGCGCGAGAATCTCAGCTATTTTATATTTCTTATATTTCTATCTGCTTGAATTTCTCTCGTTGTTATTTTTCACTCAGTTTCCATTACTTCCCGCTGATCTCTTTACTGAAAGTGGTTTTGTGGGTTTTCTTTTTGCCAAGAAGATGTATGCAGGTAATCAACTGTGAAATACCCCCGAAAATTAAAAGCAAGAATCTGGTATTTTTCACCAATTCACTTTTAATATGAAAAGTGATAATAAACGACGTTTCGTCTTGACATCATTTTCAAGTTTGAAAATAACGGATTGTTGTGTTAATTTATACTAAAAAAGGTGTGAATAGTTTCATGCGGTAAATATTCTTATAATATACTCAACAAAATATGCAGCTTCTGATTGGTCAATGACGAATGCATAAATAGGTTATAGAGTGCAATACGGAATTGCGATAAACGGTACCGGACAAGAAGAGACGTTTTTGCCGCTTAATGGCATTGAAATAAGCTTTCAAGTTAATGGTTAATTGTTTTCTAAACTATAGTACTGTAATTCTTTCAAAAAGTTCACGCTTGGTTTGCCTGCGCGTTCAAATAAAACATGTGAGCACTTTGGAAACTAGTGAAGCGTTTCGTGTGCAGAGTAGCTAGCGTGATGGCCGCAGCAAAATTTTTTTGAGAATATTATAAACAAAAAATCGTATGAACTGCTCGTGCAATTAGTGATTTATGGTCACTCGTGATGTTTTGAAAGTTCTCAAATTGCACTCGCCTAAAGGCTCGTGCAATTTTGAGAACTTTCAAAACATCACTCGTGCCCATAAATCACGAATTGCACTCGCGTTCATACGATTTCCTATACAAACTAAACTGATTCACTTTTATTGGATTATATCTTTTCACAGGTATTTGTATTCAAATGCTATTAGATTTCTACCTGATGGAGTGTTTGACGATCTGACAAATCTGAAATCTCTGTATGTGGAATAAATGTAGACATGTCACTTGTATACGTATGTATAGCCAGCATACTGCAATAAATTATTTAATCAGTCATTTGCTGTATCTACATGTTACCATTCACCAATGCAATTCAAACGAACGAAAAAGGAGCAGAGAAACAATAATGTTTGTAGGGAGTACATTCTTGTCGAACATATTAATAATTCATGGGGTTATAAGCCAATCCTCCAGGTGACGGAGTTTGTCACGTGATTGAGTTTTGAAACCACTGTAAATGTGAATTTCTATTTAGAGAATCGGCTGAATTTCTACTCAAACAGAAGATTGTGTTTTCATCCAATTCCATAATTATTTCTACGCAGAATAGAGAGCAAAAACGTTGACCTCATTTATTTGTTGTGTCGACTTTATCCTACACTTTAAAATTACAGAAAACGGTGTATGAACAAAATATCTCAAAAGTACAAAGTAACATAGATTTCAAGCAGTTTAATTCTGCACAACGTACATGTAGATCTTGACGTAATCTTCTTATACAGTATTCTATCTGCTGGCATTTCTCCCGTTGTTACTTTTCACTCATTTCCCGTTACTTTTCCCTGGTCCACATTAGCGACCAATTTGTTCTTGACAAAATAACTCACAACTAGCGCTCGTACATGATTCGACTAAAAATGCGACGTGTTTTGTGACGGTGTTTGTTCACCCTAGAAGATGTATGCAGGCAAGCAACTGTGAAATACCCGGAACATTAAAAGGGAGTCTAACATTTTAAACACACAATGTGTTTCGTTTCACCAATTCACTTATTTGATTTAATCTCTTCAAAGGGATTTGTCTTCAAACTTTATTACAGTTCTTCCTGACGGACTGTTTGCCAATCTGCTTTCTCTGGAAACGCTGTAAGTGAATGTATACATACACCCAGCATACTGCAATAAGTTGTTTAAGTCATTTGCTCTATTTACATTACCATTCACTGAAACACAACGAACGAAGAAAGAAGCAGAGAAATGAGTGGATACATTCTTTCCAACTTATTCATCATTCATGAGGCTATAAGCCAATCCACGATTGACCGATTTTGTCACGTGGATGAGTTTTCAAACCACAGTAAAGGTGAATTCCTAGTTAGGGAATTGGCTGGAAAACTACTCAAACAATATATACCAAATATAAAACGTTTTCTATGTTTCCATAGAGTTATGGTAACACGAAGTTCGGGAGAACGAGAAATGCTATGGAAACACGCAGGCGAGTGTTTCCACAGCAACCACGAGTGTTACCATAACTATATTGAAACACTATATGTTCCATAGAGTTATGGTAAATGGTTTTGAGCCAATCAGAGCGCGCGTAGTATATTGTTTATTCTTAAATTGTGTTTTCATCCAATTCCATAATTATCACTATGCAGAAAAGACAAAAACTAACATAATTTACTTGTTGTGTCGACTTTCTACTTCATTTTAAAATTTTAGGAACAAGGTGACTGAACAAAATCTCTCAACAATGAAATAGAATTGTTAACGGAATTTAGAAAGACATAAATTAACACGTGAAAGCTTTTTCTTCTGCTTTATATACCAGTACACAAGGACCGAAATAACAAACTAAACAATACCTACAGAAACATGCAAACGAATTTGCGAAATCTTTGAAAAGTAGAAACAGAAATTTCAATCCAGTTTAATTCTGCACACCGGTAAATCTTGACTTCATTTTCTTATATAGTATTCTATCTGCCTGAATTTCTCCCGTTGTTATTTTTCACTCAGTTTCCGTTACTTCCCGCTGATCTCATTAGTGACAGTGTTTGTTTACAATGTTTTGTGGGTTTTCTTTTTTGCCAAGAAGATGTATGTAGGCAATCAACTGTGAAATACCCCCGAAAATCAAAAGCGAATCTAACATTTTAATCCAAGAATCTGGTATTTTTCCCCAATTCACTTTTAATATGAAATAAGTGATAATAAACGACGTTTGGTGTTGAGATCATTTTCAAGTTTGAAAATAACGGATTGTTGTGTTAATTTATACTGAAAAAGGTGTGCATGCGGTAAATGTTCAAACCCCAGCTAAAATTCACTTTTATTGGATTATATCTTTTCACAGGTATTTGTCTTCAAATAATATTACATTTCTACCTGATGGAGTGTTTGCCAATCTGACAAATTTGAAATATCTGTATGTAGAATAAATGTAGACATGTCACTTGTATACGTATGTATAGCCAGCATACTGCAATAAACTATTTAATCAGTCATTTGCTGTATCTGCATGTCAACATTCACCAATACCAGGGACAACTTCTCTCCATGTAAATAGGCCGTTAGTTCACTTTACAATTATAGAAGACGGTGACTGAACAAAATCTCTCAAATATAAACAAAGCGAAACGGAATTTAAAAGGCATTAATTACAATTTTCGTTCTGTTTTTGTGGACGGAAATAACAGACCAAACAATACCTACAGAAACAAAGGAAATAACATTGTTTTCTCTTTTTTGTGTTGAATATGTATGCAGGCAATCAACTGTGAAATACCCCCCGAAAATTAAAAGCGAGTCTAACATTCTAATCCAAGAATCCGGTATTTTTCACCAATTCACTTTTATTGGATTATAATTATCTTTTCACAGGTTTTTGTCTTCAAATGCTATTAGATTTCTACCTGATGGAGTGTTTGCCAATCAGCCTTTCCTGGAATATCTGTATGTGAAATAAATGTACATGTCACTTGTTTACGTATGTATACCCAGCATACTGCAATAAATTATTTAATTCATTGCTGTATCTATATTACCATGCATTCACCGAAACACAACGAGCGAAAAAGGAGCAGAGAAACAATAAATGTTTCAAGGGAGTACATTCTTGTCGAATACATTCAGGTGACGGAGTTCGTCTCGTGGATGAGTTTTCAAACCACTGTAAAGGTGAACAGGTTGTATTTAGATAATCGGCTGAATTTCTACTCAAACAGTAGCTTGTGTTTGCATCCAATTCTATCCAATTATTTCTACGCAGAATAGAGAGCAAAAAGCTTACCTCTTTTATTTGTTGTGTCGACTTTATACTTCACTTTAAAATTATAGAAAAACGGTGACTGAACAAAATCCCTCAACGGAATTTAATCAAAGGATTCTATGAGCCACTCATGAATGATAAGGCATAAACTAGAAAATTCTAACAGAAAGCCAAGTGCTGCGGATGGAAATTGATAAGCAAGTCAAACAAGAATTATGAACATACAACTGCCTGATTCCCATGGCTGCAAACATATATGTGCTAATTTGTTGACTAAATTACACATACTCCATGCTGATGTCTTGTTTGCATTTTGTGTCCTTCAAAGTGATGTTATCATTTATTGGTCTTGAAATCCAAATACATTTAGCACACCGTGATGCAGTTCTATAAGTGTTCCAAAATTCTTTTTTCCGTAGTTCAGTCCTGATCAGTTCCTAAAAATTCAAGATGGCTCCTATTGTTGAAAAGTTCCATCGTTTAAGAGTCCCAAATAAACTTGTCCGTGATTCAGATAAAGATGAATTTTATTCATGCAATTGGTATAAAGCAAATATAACATTTAGCGTACTGTAGCGTTTAGCTAGAGATTCATTTAGCATTTATTTAGCGTACTGTGCAATAGAAGGCTCGATCGATCGATGGATCCGCGTCTTTTCTTCCTCTCCTAAGTCACGCACGCATGCACAGAATTGGTCGAAATGGGACACGGCTAGCTCTCCTCCTTCTTCTCTTCTCAAATTATCCATCCTTCCTCAAACTGCTCCTCGATCTACGCCTGCCATCTTGGAAGACCCGCCGCCGCCATCTTGTATACCGTCTGAACCCTCGTACCCTACCCTCTCCTAGGCGTTTTGCTCCACCGACCCCCCACCCCCTGCGAATAACTCCCCACACTCTCCTCCCTCCAATGCCGTCCCCATGGGTAAGGCAGGTGACCATTACATATCGCGGGTTCAACATCATGAATAATTTAAATTCATAAATTAATATGCATTTAATGCATAAATTAATGGACACAGCCCATCGAGCGATCGAGTGCTAATTTGCATATCCATGTCCGTATATACTCATGAATGGAATGAAATGGCATTAAAAAGGCATTAATTGGGGGCGGGGGTCTGGGTATCCCGTATCTCTTTAATTTTTTTTTAAAATATCCAATATCCCCTTAATTATGTGGTCTCGTATTCATATATAATGACGATACTGGCGACGTCATTTCCCGGTAACAAAAAGTTTGCATAATTGCTTAATAACTGCAAAACTAACCATTATACCATCTTGCCATAAATTTCTCTCAAAATAAACCACTGACGCAGTGCTCAGTTCTGTTCAGTTTCAGTGATCTCACGACAACTGATCCCTACTTTTCGGCGTTTACATGTCTAATAATATACATACAACTATTTCTGCATTCTGATTGGCTGAGAGCATGCCAATTTATCCCAAATGAGTGCAACAAATTGAAGTTAGTGCAAAAAGTTGAAATTGAGTGCAGAAAGTTGAAATTAAAAATGATTGACAGTTACGGCAGCTTGATTCGACCAAACAAAATGGCGGGCAAAAGTGTGACAAGATTCAAACTATAAATAAGCAGAATTACCGTATAAATGCAAATATGTGAAAATAATGTAAAGTACAGAAATATCTGATTACCAACAAAGTGTAGAAGCCGTAGGATAAACACAAAAGTCGCGAGAACAAACGAAAACATGAGCTTATAAAATATTACCGGCGCGGACGACATGCAAACAAAATATTCGTCGGGAAATACAAGTTTATTGTTCTCCAAAGCGAAACGAGAAGGACGAAACATGCTAGACAGCTTATGAACCGGTAACGTAAGATGAATGGTTCAATTATTCTGCTTTTTACAAACGAAAAAGCTTACAGACTTCTGGAGTTGCCGCAAGAAAAGCTCATTGAATATGAAAAGGTGAAAAATGCATTTATACAGAGGCAAATCTAACCTGTGCAACGTCCAGTGAAGAAAAAGCGAAACGAGAAGGACGAAACATGCTAGACAGCTTATGAACCGGTAACGTAAGATGAATGGTTCAATTATTCTGCTTTTTACAAACGAAAAAGCTTAGAGACTTCTGGAGTTGCCGCAAGAAAAGCTCATTGAATATGAAAAGGTGAAAAATGCATTTATACAGAGGCAAATCTAACCTGTGCAACGTCCAGTGAAGAAACTAAACTCTGTCAGAAACATGGAGTTGTACATGAATATCCTCCTCTGCTGACAAAAGACATTTTGCGGATTTTAAGCTCAATATTTTGGCATTCTGGCTGATGCATCGTGTGCTGAAGGTCGCTCAAAAAAGAGGTGAAGTTTGAAGAGTTTTCTGATCTTCAGATTCTAAGGTTAATAGATCACAAAGTCTCTAATTGATGACTAAGGTATTGTTTAGAGACCATTTTGGTACTTCTTTGAACCTCTGATTAGATGTTTTTCCTAGATTTAATTTAAAAGAGATAATTTGCAAACAGGTCACATGACCTTAACACAAAATCATTTGTCCTCATCGTATTTATAACACATCCATAAAATAGACTTGTATCATTTATACTAACGATGATTCTAATAATTGTCATCCAGCTCATCATCATCCTCATCATCATCCCCATCTTCATCTGAACTGTCCTCGCTGTCTGAGATGGATGGCTGGTTCTCGCAGTCTGCCAGTTTACACATGTCGGTACATTTGAGTCCATTTGCCATACACTCACATTTCGGTAGTGTACACTTCCTTGAACAGTTGCAGGCAAGAAGATCAAGGACGGCTTCAGGTGCTGGCTGACCATCCATCCAGTCTAGTACCAACTGCTCAACTCCTTCTTCATCCCTTTCAATTTTCCACCCTCTGCTAACAGGGCTTGGCACTTGCGGGTCCTGCTCCAGACACCTTCTCCATATTCCGGCCTGGTAGTTGGCTCTTTGTGTGTGCTTTACTAAACAATCCCTGCATGGTTGAAGCTGATGACTCTCTAGCTCACCTTTCTTTGCACAGAACAGGTTATATCTGAGATCGTCGACCTTAGTTGATGATGCTTTGGGGGCATAGAGAAGGCATGTGAATTTCTCCAGTTTGTTCATGAGTTCTGTGGAAAGGTCCCATTCCTCACCCAACCTCAAGAATGTGTCCCGACAATTCTTGTTGGTGGTCAATAATTTCAGGGCATTTGCCTTCCCTTTCCCTGCAAAGGCACTAACAGTATCACAGCCTGTGAATGCATGCATGCCAACTAGCGCCCTACAGACATCAATGCCGAGAGTTGAAGCGACTTTCCTGATATCAACAACTCTTGTACGGGTTCTCGTGCCGCATTCCTGGAACAATGAAGCTCCTATCTTGTCGTGGAAAGCCAAAGAAACAATGAAAACATCAGTGTCCTCTGAGCAGATAACTACATCTTGGCACCCCTCTTCGGCAGCATGTGCAGCGTGGAGAAGTAGGCGCCCATCCGCTTCTTCCTGCTGGCACTGGAGAGCTGGCACCTCATTACTGCCCTCAGATGTAAATCTGTAGCATCTGTCACTCACAGTGGCATATAAAACTTTCTCCTTTAGCTTCTCTCTGAACTCTGCCATCCTCCATTCACCAACTATGAAGGAAATGAGACTGCTTTTGTTTTTGACTCTTGTAAGGAAATTTCTCCACTGCCTAACAATCATTGTGCCAGTGATACCCTGCAACTGGTGACCACTCTCTTCGCCTCGTAACGATCTCTCACTGTCCTTAATGGAGTTCTCACAGTAAGTGTCAAATACAACGTCGACTCTGTTACTTTGGCTTCCTTCATTCAAGGCCATGGACAAAACTGAAGTGGCGATATCTCGAAAGTAGCTTGATCACCTTTCACTCTTTGGACTAAAACTCATCCCATCAACCACTGAAGCAGAGTTGTCTGGAAGTTGCTCAACTGCTGCCACATTTCTCTGCAACATTGTGGCTAAAGTGGCTTTGTTCGTCTTTCTCAGTAATCCGTCTGGTGTCGACAGAGCCCAGGGTAGTGGACCAAGGGGATGACAGAGGATATCTTCCATCAGGGCCTGGTTGTTCAAATCACGATTAAGCTAATCCAGGATTAGCGTGAATTTTGATTACAGTTTTGTAACTTTTCAGTAAAGTTTTCTGTTTATATTTTTTGTCCTTCAGTTTTGACTTTGACTAATGTCAAACGCTACAAAATATAAGCAGCGACACTTGCTTTTTACAAGAAAAATTAAAACCTTGATTGACTTTTAATCCTCGATTAGCGTTAATCGGCTTTCGAACAACTGGGCCCTGGAGACTGCGTGCTTGGGCCATCACTATAATCCGACCAAACAGAGACCTGTCTGCTTTCAAGATGATTTCCCTCCCACTTGATTTCACTTGCTTCTTCTTACACATGCTGCTGAGCAGAGGTTATGCTGCAGAGGTTACGCGTATCACCCCTTGTGGAGTATACTTTGGCGCTCGGCCGTTGGTTTTTGACCTACTTTTTGGAACATAGCCTCGTTCCCGTTCAATGGCCGGAGTTTAAAAAATTTAGCTGTTTTCAACGTAAAACTGTGCTGCGAGAGATCGGTCTATTGACGATTGAAACACACAGAAAGGTACGTACATCATCCTTCTTGAAATTGAGTGTGATTTGAAAGCGCAGGCTGGGGAAGAAATATATTTTTAGCGGGCATTTCGGCGAACCGGACTTCAAAAAACGGTTGGCGAAAGGCTCAAATTCGTTTCCGACCTTGTCTTTCTCTTAGTACACTTCAGTGGCAGATTCGACCGTAAGTCGAAATTCGCCCAAATCAGCTTCCAGAAGTGATAAAAAAACAGGAAAAGACAACAGGTGATGTTTTTAAACTTTATTTCACATTATTTACAACTTTTCGAAAGAAAAGTGAAAATTATTTTCGATCGAATTTAAGCTCCATACAAACTCTTATAAGACGCTTTGGTGACCTGTGCGTAGAGCGGCAACAAAACCTCAAAGGCTTTAAATTTGAAGAGGATTGAAGATTTGATGGACTCGTAAAAACTTTTCATACAGCTCTTGCAGAGAGTCAATCTCGTTCCCAGAGGCCGCGATCCTTTTGGTCATAACCCTACTTAAAGTACCTACCATCTCGGACGTTCGGTCACCGCTGACCGAAACGCGCTGGCTCTGGGGACGAGATTGGCAGAGAGTGCATGAAAATTCACGCATGAATTAACATGTCAATTTTTCAGCCAATAAAGTTGAAGGAGCTTGACATTAGAATGTGGTCACGAAATTCAGCGTGACAGAAATTGTTGTATGTATATTATTAACAAGTAATCACATGATTTTTCTCGTGCAATTTGGAATGGATGAGCACTCGTAAATTTTTCAAAGACCACAAATTGCACTCGCCCTACGGGCTCGTGCAATTTAGTTAGTCTTTGAAAAATTTACTCGTGCTCATTTATTCCAAATTGCACTCAAAATCATGTGATTACCTATACAAACTATCGCAATTCCTGAATAACCTTTTTTGTCTGTTTTACCTTTACTCATTAGTGATTATTACTCCAGGGCGCGAGTAGTTTGCTAGTTATTGTAAAAATTTTCTTTTATGGTCTTTTATGACAATTTCACCTGTTCAGTCATGGGTGGGTCTTCGTCCCGGTGTGGGGGGGGGGGGGGGGGGGGGGTACTCCCTTATGTGGCCTATACGGGGACGTGCCGCTGGACATGGTATGGTTTTTGGCCTCTCTGCCCTGAACAGGGTATATAATATAATGCGAGTCTGTCCTAAACAGGGTATGAACCTGTCCTAAACAGGGTATGGTTGCACGATTATCGTTATAAAAATATGGTTTATACAGTATTTAGAGATCGGAGACGTTTGCCGCGTATCATGATCAGTCAAACGTGATTCGCTAAATTGCAACCTAAACAGGGTCCTAAAATAGAGGATGCTGTCCTACACAGGGTAGGTATTTTAGTTTTTTTTTTGTCCTAAACAGGGTCAGGTTTTCAAACCCTCAGCGTCACCCCTATGAAACATGGGTCAAGTTATTCCCCCCCCCCCTCCGGCGGTTATCGTGACTTTCTTCCAGATCTTGTGGTTGTACTTGGAGGGGCAGTCGTCTTCCCACCTCTTCGACCCCTTCCACTTCTGACACTTCTTTTGAAAATTCTTCGGCCGACTCTTTGGCTGTTAGTTGATCACCACAGTCCAAGCAATCAATCACACAACTGAAATATTCGTCTTCCTCTATTCCGAAGATTACCAAAACTTAACCGAAGACACCCGAACATTTCCGAAGATCACCGAAGAAGTCCGAAGATTTCCGAACATCACCCGAAGGCGTCAGAAGATGTCCAAAGATCACCCGAAGACTACCAAAAATCATCCGAGGCATTCCGAAAATTACCGAAGCTTGACCGAACGCTTCCGAAGATTATAGAGGATCAGCTAAGATTTTTTCTCATTATCGTAAAGGTTGCATGATAACAGGATTGAAATAAAATTATACCTTAGTTGTACTTTACATGTTTTTATATCCCCCTCAAATATGTAATAAACAAATGATGGCATGATAAGAGCTTGATATCGTTTCATTCACTATCGCTCACTCGCTCGAAGACTCGCTCGTTCGCGATATGACATTAAAACCTCGTGAATAAAAACGATATCAAGCTCTTACCATGTAATAATATATATATATATATATCTTTTTCCAATATTCCGTATCCCTATAATTTTTTTCTCAAATATCTCGTATCCCTATAACCCCTAATGGGGCCTCATTAATTAACATTTTCGTTCTGTTCTTGTGGACCGAAATAACAGACTAAACAATACCGGTAAAGAGCCAAGTTTTTATTTATGACTGGATTTCAAAATGTTTGATAAATCTTTGAAAAGTATAAACATAAATGTCAAGCCAGGTTAATTCTTCACACCGTAAATATCGAATTCATTTTCTTATACAGTATTTTATCACCTTCCATTTGTTCTTGAAACAAGAGCTCCGGCGCAACAAGCGCTCTCACGTCACTCGATCGACTAATAAAAATTGCGACAATGTCACTTTTAACGTTGTTTTGTGACAGTGTTTGTTCGCCCTAGAAGATATAACTTTAGCATTTTAATCCAACAATCTGGTACGTTTCTCGAGTTCACTTATTGGATGACATCTTTTCAAAGGGATTTGTCTTCAAACGCTATTACATCTGTACCTGACGGACTGTTTGACAATTTGCAAAATATAGAATGGCTGTAAGTGAAAAATAGATAACTTTCATACGTATGTAAACCCAGCATACTACAATAAGCTATTTAAGTTTTGAATATTACTAGCTGTATTATACTTAACAATTATTCCATGAGCCCGCATTGGATACGAGATGATAGATAGCCAACGAGCGCGTAGCGCGAGTTGGCTATAATCATCTCGTAACCAACAAGGGCGAATGGAATAATTGTTTTATTAAAAACTTCAGTAACTTTAGGTGAAAACTTCGGTATTACTTTTTAAACAAGACTATAAATCAACTGAGTGATTTTTCATTTCGATTAAATGAAGCATGATTTGTATGAAAAACGGCGGCAAACGTCTGGCGACCGGCGCTGTCTTCGGTCTGTTCGGTAAACAAGCTGAATGAAAATAGAGCTGCAAGACTGGAATAATTGTTAAAGTGCAACTAACCCCAAAAATTTTTATTCGTTTAAATAAATGTACTTGTTATTTGAAACTTAACTGCGAAATTTTGTTTGGATTTGGTTGAATCCTCGATTTTCTGTGCCCCGGCAAAGTGGCCAAAAACGCCGCCATTTTTGTTCACGGCCGCGTTTTTGACTGGGAATGAGTTTAGCGGCTAGTGACGTCAACTCAGGGGCCTTTGATCCTTCGCGTTCACTCATTTCCTTCAGGAAGATGCGATACACATTCGAAAAGTGTGTAGAAACGCCTTCCAGGTGCGTTATTGGCCGTTGCAGTAACACCCCAGATTTAGAGAAAGGTATACTATACCATTCTAGAGCGATCGTCGAGAAAATACGAAGAAGACGGTGGATGTAAACTCAAGCGAACGAAGTAAAGTGGGACTGTGAGAGCCATTGCATGCTCAAGAACTCCGTCTAGAATTTGTCCGCGAACTTCTAGCAGGCTGACTTCCAAGGGCTATTTAACCCGGTCGAAGCCAACCCAACTAGCCATCGACCAAATGTTACCGAGAACCTATTTCTACCATCGCTATAGCCAGAAATGTAAGCCCATGAAATTCAGTAGCGCGAGCGTAGAATCCGAGCATTCATCCGTAGTATCGTGCATCTGTAATGGCGTTAACATTTCACCCTCGTGTGAAGCAATTTCAGGAATATTGATGAAAGTCAAAGACGAATTTCTTTCGAAGGATAAAATAGGAAAAATGACAAAAGATTTGAACTCCAAAAGTTTTTCTGAGGCCGGGAAATAAGCAGTGCGATAAACCGTATACTCATCGTAATATCAATGCAGACTACAGAGGGAACAGGTCCACTTCGCTTATCGAGGTTTAAAAAGTGCTATTTATTTGACGGTTTTTACTTCAAAATTAACTTAGTTCACTATGGTGGTTATTTGGAGTAGCAACGACAAACGTTTGAGGATGTCAAAACTGTAGTGATGTGGCTTGTTTCCTTTCAGCTTGTTTTTTATGGCTTCAATTTCCAGGCCAGAGCAAGCCGCGCGGAGCGAGCCGATTTTCAATCGATCGAAAAAAGCCGCGAGCGAGAGAAAACTGCGACAGTTACTTGGCTTTTGTAAAAATCAAAACCCTCTAAATGGTGAAAAGCTGGCATTTAACAGAATAACCATTGCTTTACAAAATACATACTCGCTAAAGCAAAAATATAAATGATCATACGGCTCGCGCATATCGATGCATGGGAGTACTATAGGTGACAATAATTGCTTACCATTGACTGACTTCTTCAGTGCTATCTAAGCGGTCCTTTGTGCTTTCTTTTCGACTCTTCGTTCGCTTTGACCTCCTTTTCGCATTTAGTTGTCCATTCCAGGTGACCGGGCAGTTCACCCAAGAAGATATCTTACTCATTGCTGCTTGAAGTATCGATTGCGAGTCTATTTGTTTACATCTGGTTTGACAAGTATTAGTGATAAGACTAACCAAGAATCCACTCTTTCTTTGCCGTCAAGTCTAGCTTGAATTGCTTCCTCTAGCTTCTTGTCTTCTTCTTCTTCCTCCTTTTCGTATTTCTTCAGCCATTCCTCGTCCACATACGGTTCGTCGGCATAAGCGAAAGCCATCCCATCTGTGTGCTTCGATCATCACGGGAAGCTTGCGACCCGTGCATCTTCCACTTCGATCTCAACATTTTTGTGTCATATTCTTCCGAATTGTAACTAGACTCCGAATTTGAGTCACTAGATGACATATCTAGTTTGTGTTAAAATTCTGTGGCTTTCGAAAATAAAACGGCTCGGAAATAACGAAAAGAATATCTACGCTCGAAGGATTCCCAGTCAAATGCTTGTAAACATGATAAATCACACTCCTTCTTTGACGTCACATTGCTTGACCCAGGACTCCCATTTGCGCGGTGGTGAACATGGAAAGCCTGACTTTAAACAACTGTAGAAACGCGGGGATTTTATCAATCACGATAATTTTTTCGCAGACGTGATCGGGGCAATAGATAGATTTTAATGAGAGAAAAAAAATTTGGGGGTTAGTTGCACTTTAAATATCTCATGGCCTCTAAGCCAATCAAAACTCTAGAAATGCATTATCCAATGGTTCAGTTTTTAATAAACTTAGTTTACCCGTAGTAACCAGTTTATTTTATTTTCTCGATAATGTCGACGCTTCTCTATGTTTATTTTAGTTTGCCCAATACCGTTACTATATTTTGGCCGTGTTATTTTCGTTATCTCAGTAAAATGTACCGGCGAGAGAACTAGATTTTGTTCCCATTGCATGTCTCATGTTTAAAGTTTCTTTGATGTCCTCAAGCACTTTAAGAAAATTGTATACTGTAGCCAGGTGCGGCGTACTAGCTCCTTGCAATACGGCTGTTCTTATATATGTTGGTTTCTGCGAGCAAAATAACTCCCGTTACCCATTTCTCTTTCTTGTTGAAAAATATGCCAGCAACCCAACACTCATAAACCTACAACTGAACCCAGAACGGAATTCGTATTTCAGCCCATAAAATAATGTGGACCTTTCACTTGGCGAAAGCCCACACAAAAGTAAACAGAAAGGGCCGATTATTTCAAGAAGGTTTAAAGCGGTCCTCCTTAACTACAGATTCGATTCAGTGACATATTGCGAAGGGCATTATTCTGTGGTTTGAACATTTCGCGCGTTGCGACCTGCTAACATGGCAGATATGAGTATGAACAGCTAGTGTTAACAAATGCACATTGCGTGTGCGTAACTAGTGCCAGTGCGTTAACGTCATTTACAGTAAACCCTGTTTAGAAGGTGTATGACACACAGTCAGACTAAAAAAAACAGACTGACCTGCTTACAAGTAGATTAATGAAATGAATATATGATCATCGCGGTTTTTTTTCTGGCTTAAATATTGCAATTGCTTAAATTGCATTCACAACTGCGATGATCATATATTCATTTCATTCCATTTCCGCAGTTCATATATATATGATTTCATTCATATATTCATCATCAAGTAGATTAATGTTCTTAACCCATAACCCTTACTATTGAAGCAAACAACTCAACCAGAATATTTGTGGGGAAAGGGGTAAGGGATGAAGTACTCCAACAAAGGACACCATGTCACTTTTCCCGAGAGGTGTAAATTCCCCAGGGTACTCAGTGAGAAGTAATAATCCTCTCTAGGGGGCGATAATCCCCCGAGGTATTGAGTCAGAGGTAATATAATCACATGCAGGAAGTGTGGCCCACGACCAGAAGTGACCCGGTATACACCCCCCTCTATGGTTACCACATTAACTTTAATTTATATCGATACAAATTAGCTTTTAGACCACGGCCTAACTTAACGTATTACCACCGTGTTGCAAGTTACGGAAACGTGTTGCGCGAAGTAGAGTTCAAATTTGTGCAACATGTTGCCGCAACGGTGATACGCGCAAAAACACTTTTCAACTTGCAACGCAACAATGTTGCGCGACAAGTTGAAAGAAAATGCCGCCCGTATTACTCGGCCTTTTGTTTTTGTTATTTTCTTTTTTTTTGGTCTGTAGGGATCTTTCTTTCAACGAAATTCAATATTTGCCAAAGGGTTGCTGTAAGAAGTTGGAATTTTTGTAAGTTTGTTTTACAGCTGTAATGTCGTTTTTTCTTTTTAAGTTTCTTTTTTCAGGCAACTGGTTTGATATATATATATATATATATATATGTATATTTTTGGCATTCTCGACAGCCTACAGTCCTGTGCAAAAATACTTGAGACACTTGAGCGGTTTTGCGCAGTCTTGAAGCTCCCACAAAAGATAAAGCTTATGATCCCCCACCCCCTTCCCCCCTTAATCTATGTTGGTTTCGTGCTAATGTAACATTGAATAGGGGAGGGGGATAGCTCTAATATATTGCTTTGTTCTTTTAAAATGAATGTCATTTTGATGCTTATGATAGCATTTTCACAGGAGTGTCTCAACCATTTTGCATAGGGTTTTAGCTAGCAAATCAAGACATTATAAATCTCCTCTTTAAGCAGCTAAAGAAGAATTTAAGAAACGTTTCCCTCTATAATGTCGACCGCGAGTAGTGTTCATGAGATGTAGAAAAGACCTTTGGGTGTTGCGTATGGCGTAATCGTAAAACCACGACACATGATGTTTTGTTGTCGACCTCATGCGAATACTGTGTAGTCACTTAAACGCTTGGCCGTTGCCACAGCGATGGAAATAAGGAAAGTGCCTTTCTATACCAGACAGCAGCTAAAAAAAATGGACCTTTATTGGATATGTACTGCTAACAAATATAGATAATTCTGTAATTAATAAAGCATGTTTTTAGAGTTATTTTTTTTTTATCGATAGGGATGTGCATAATAACAAGATCAACTTCATTTCAAACGAGACCTTTGCTACCAATTATCTTCATTATCTGTAAGTGTTCAGTATGAAGTAATTTGTTCAATTTTTTAAATATCTGTTATGGTATTCAGTGATCGACTTAAAATAAGATTTCGGTAATATTTTGCGTCAGTTTGCATTTACATTCAAACTCGATAAAGTTTATTTTATTTGAGACTATACATGCCAACTTTTCCAGAGTCAAATGCGAGATCATTGATGGGCTAAGTTTACAGCATAATCCATCCTCAATCGAAAACTTAGCGCACAGGTTTTTTTATAAAACCACACAGATATCAGGGCCAAGAGGGCTTCAGGTAGCCGAAAGTCAACTGCCGATGGCCAAAACGGATAACCGGAGCTGCCCGGTTGCGTATCGCGGCTCACCGAGACTTGATTTGGCCCGAATATCTGACCGGACAAGGAAGAAGATACCCGAAAGCTCTCTTTCACACTTTTTAAAGGACTGCATGCTACACATCTCCTTTCCTCCACATCCCCAGACAGCTAGATTGACACCTGCCCTGTCGACAAGCTCTGTGCGACTGCAGGAGCGTCCAGTATCTGCAGGTCCATGCTCAGTGGCTCTGCACAACAAGTGACTAGACTGGAGACAGCACTGTCGTCAAGATTAAGCCTTCAAACTTCATCTCACACTGACTGAAGGTGTCAAAAGAATACTGGGTTGGCGCTGAGAATAGGGTCGAGGGAGCCTTGCATATGCATGCTCCACTTAGACCAATCAGAAACGATTAACTAAGCGGTCAAGTTACTGGACTAAAATAATGCTCGATCTTACCTATAAGATGTAACACCATATTTCCAGCAGTGCCATGACATTCTTTCCCTTTCTTTATTTTATAATTGTCTTTGTTTTAACTCTTAGATTTCTAAGTGGTAACCAATTGGAGAAAATTCCATATCGAGCCTTTTATAATATGCATGTGTTGGATGGTAGCGGCACAATAGCCAACAACCAAATAATGTAAGTACTAGTAATACGTGACGCAAAGATCCTCGCGAAGCTCTGATGGGGATTAATTATTGTTTGGGTGTGAGTCTGATAACCATCGAGTGGAGTTCGCTAGTCTCCCGCATCTGCATACACGTACGCATTTCCTGTTCACTGATCTTGCTGGATGAGTTGCGTGATACCGCTTAGAATATATCCTGAATTTCCGACGAATTTGCACAATTAATTTCAGAACTTTCAATGAAAACCTTTTCCTTTTCTTGTTAAGGAAATATTTTAAAACGGTATTTTATTTTTTCAACGCCGTGAATAAGCCACGAATATTTTGAGCAGGATAACTCCATACATGTATAACTTTATGAACAGATCACGGAGATCAGTCTGTTCAGTTTTGTTACCACTCCCAGCCGTCATTCGGTAAATATATTTACGTTGAGTCCGTTTCGTCATTAATCCCGAAAAAGGAAAAGAAAAAGGAAAAAAGAAAGAACGGCCCTGTAGGACTTGAACCAAAAAAGAAATAAAAAAGGAAAACAGAACCCCAGGTGGATTCGAGCCCTCGCCCTCAGTCGCGAAGATCAGTTTTAAAAGTTACCGCTTTACACCATTAGGCCACGAGCGCGCAGTGTGACGTCATTTCCGCCACGATCCTTCATCACAAATAAATAAAAAAATAAATAAATATGACCGTAAACGTCAGACGAGATTTTGCTCCAGCCTGAGCTCTTGGGGGACAAAATTATAAAGCGAGGCCGACGAGTAAGCGAGGAAAACGGCAACACGATTAACAATTATCCTGCTTATAGTACACTCAACAAAATTACTCGTTTCTGATTGGACGAGAGCAGTACAATGAATCCCAAATTGTACTCTGAAGGAGTACCTATTAGGTTTCTATGGTAACGATGATTTCCGAAGATCGTCCGTGGATTTCCGAAGAGTGCAAAATTCACCCAAAGGCATCCGACGATTTCCGAAGATGACCCGAACCCTTCGGAATATTTCCGAAGATGACCCGAAGATCCGAAGATTTTCGAAAGTCACCCGAAGTCCTCCGAAGATTTTTCGAACGTGATCTGAAGGTCAGCAAATATTTCCGATAGTCTCCCGAAGATTGCCGAACGCGGTATGCAACTGTTACAACGAATTGTTTCTAATTTTGTTGAATGTACTATAAATAAAAAATCGCACGACCTTCTCGTACAATTAGTGATTAATGGATACTCGTGATATTTTGAAAGTTCTCAAATTGAACTCGCCGTTTGCGATTTCCTATACGAAATCGCACGGAATATCGCCTGACACTTAGCGAGTTGGCTAAAATCAGGCGATATTCCGCAAGATTGAGCAGGATAATTGTTTTATTATTTATCGTCATTTATCGTTTATTAGTTATTCTATGCTCGTTTCTTATGGTAATTATAGTAAGACTAAGCTGAATTTACGGGCTGTTGTTGTCTTTCCGAAATTTTTATCTGCACAAACTGACATCTTTATCTCTAGCTACGAAAACAACAAACATTAATTTTCCCATATTAGGAAAGTTCGAGATTGCATTTCACTAAAGACAATTCAAAAGTTTTTCATGATACTCTAAGCTAGATTATCAATAACTTCAATGTTTGATTAATAATTACCTACCTGTTTTGCTGTTATTTTCAAGAATGCTGTCGGATAATCCTATAGAGACAATCGAAACAGAGGCCTTTAGGGTTGGCGCCGTCAAGTTATCAATGTAAGTTATCTATCCAACTATACTAATGGCTCATTAAGTGCAGTAATTTAATCTATCTATTTATTTTCGAAACTTTACTGTATAACCTGACTTAAAAAAACAGCTACATTGACTGGAATGATTTCTTTCTATATCTTACCAAAATAATTTCCCCCCGATGCAATCTGGCTGTTGCTTCCCTGTTTTATCTGGTATATTATTAAAATACTCCGCGGTCATTGCATTACTGGCTTTCTTATTGGTTCACACACTCCGGTTATCAGATAAATCCTTTTTTTACAAATATGACGAATAGACGATGGTATGCTGTGATTGGTGGATTTCGATCCTCATTGTTATTCGGTGCAGAAGTTGTTTCCTCATAGGTCCACTTCCGTACTGCAGCTGGTCTTCTGCTGTTGAGTTTCTTAACCGTAGGCATCCATGCTTCTTTAATCTCAAATTAAACTTGATTTTATTAGGGTGACGTTTTATGTGAATAGGCACTTTGAGTGTACCAATGCGAGTCTGAGTCAATACACTTTCCAAAGCGGATATGTATATATAAATGGCCGGTCTCGTGGGCGTGCTCTGGAAACGGCGGAGGTCTGGGTATGGAAGAGTCGAATGCCCCGGTTGTAGTCCTTGATTATTTGCTGCTTTGATCTCCCTGTTTCGCCGATTTAGACTTTACTTTTACAGGGGAATCCCGTAAACCAAAGTTTTTTCGAGTTTTTTGTGTGTGTGCATCTGTGGCCCAAGTAAATGGTTTTAGCCATATTCAAGAGAGGATGATCTAAGAGAACACATCCCCATGCCCCATGACGGTGTGAAAGTTATTTTAGTTCTCGTCCCCATGGTCGCGCGGCCAATGATCAGAGGATCAGATGTCATTGCGAAGATTTTTCTCGCCGTCGTGTTGACGTCCATCTACTGAAATCGTAAATCGAAATTTAAAGATGTGATCGCGTTTCTCAATGTGTTACAGCAAAGCCGCCAAATCTTAAATTTCATTACGTCATTACAACTGACCAATCAGGTGTCTTCATTAAAATAGCCGTGCATTATGACCACGCGCTAAACTGATTAGATTGAAAAAATTATCATTGGAAGAGGCCCATGTATGGGCGATGTGTTCTCTTAGATCAGCCTCTCTTGCCCTATTATAATAATCAGTGGTGGATCCAGACCTGTTTATAATGATAGTATTGAGGGAAAACATGCCCTACCTACTGTAGGTTCTTGAGGAGATGTTTTATATTTTATGTAATATAATTTCTTGCTATATTGCATTTATGACAGATTTTTGCTCCGGACGAATCTCAAGAAATTGAACTCCGAGTCAATCATTGGCCTCGGCCTGGATTCTCAGTTGTAATGTATCCCATATATATAAAATATATCAATACTGAGTCATAGTGTACAGGAAGACCCTCATTAAACTCAAACACGAAGACGCACTATAAAGGGGCTTAGCTCCTCCTACTTTCCATCTAATTTGCATTTTAGTTTTGAACGTGGAACTTCTGCTACACTCTTTGCATTTGTTTAGAAATATTAGCTTCGCTAAAACCAATTCCTCAAAGCTTGCTCGATTGACCATACGAACATTTGAATTAGCACCATTATCAACAAAATATGGAGTAAAATTAAAATTAAAATGTGGCTGAATGTCGTGGGTTATGAATTG
Organism: Desmophyllum pertusum; assembly: GCA_029204205.1. Taxonomy (NCBI): domain Eukaryota; kingdom Metazoa; phylum Cnidaria; class Anthozoa; order Scleractinia; family Caryophylliidae; genus Desmophyllum; species Desmophyllum pertusum. The sequence goes on from MU827302.1 coordinate 5,982,086, forward strand.
CGTAAAGCCTGGTTTCCATATAATCGCAACGATCGCAAGAAAAAAGTGTTCTGTGATCCTTGCGATCATATGCAAACCATAAAACGTTGCGATCGTTGCGATCGTTGCGACCCTTGCGATTGCGATCGCAGAGACCACTCTCGCAAGAGTGGAAACCACTCTTGCGATCGTTGCGATCATATGGAAACCTGCGGGTCTCAACGATCGACTGTGCGCATGTTACTTCTAGTAATACTTAATTTCACCTAAAAATTCCATCTTCTTGTGGTTGCTATCTCTTGGAAAACAAACTATTTTAAGTATGGTGAAATAAAAATATATTTTCACTCTTTTACTGCATGTTTGGAATAATTTCGGAAGAAGAACTGAACATTTGATTCGCTGCTAATGTGGAGCTACTGTCTTGTTCGCTGATGATTGACAAACGAAGCCTGTCTTCCTTAGGTAACCTCCCTTCCATAGTGCGTCTTCGTCGCCCTCGCCCCACCCACCCAACAACCCACCTACCCACCTCCCTCCTACTCTACTCGAAAAAAGGAAACAGAAATAGCAACAGCAAAACAAGTAAGAAACAAAAATTATTCCTTCACAAATTATCCTATCCACGTGCATCGCTGATGCAATCAAAATATTACGCACGCGTGTAATGAATACTTGCCAGCCATGCGCCACGCGTTGATGTATAACAAGGAAGAATTTCGCGCCAAATCCCGAAGGTTGCACCACGCGCGTCGCTTCGCTTGCAAATGATCGTATTCTTGCAGTGCGTGGTTGAACAAACAAATCGTCAAAAAATAATACAAAGACAGTGAGACTTTTATACGGTACTTTCTTTTAATTCACACCGGACGGAACAAAGGAGATTATTATTATTATTATTAAATTTTTAACAGAAAAAGTTTTTTTCCCAAAGAATAATCAAGCAAGATATTTGGAGTGATATTTGTGACTCGAGTGAGTGCTCCCCCAAAGCTTTAGAAAAAACTGAGAACTAGGAGGATAAACCCGAGGCCCGGTACTAGAGTGCAAAGAACTTCTACAGAGATATAACTGGACTATACGTAGTGATACTAAAGCTATTCTTTTTCTTTTTCTTTTTTCAGTGTGATGACGAATCGAACTGTTAGAACACTTAAATACCAAAACTGCACAATATATGTGTTAGTATATAGATTTAGCAGAAAGAAATAACCTGGCCTACTTTATTCAACTTGGGAGGAAAAAAAGCGATGAAGAATTTTAATCGGGCTCATTTTGATTCTTCTATGTCATCTAATAGCTAGAGCGTTAATCCAGTCCTTCGACCTCTTTTTCTCTCTTTTACTTCCGGTTTGCGCTGAGAATAGGGTCGAGGAAATCTTGCATGCGCATGCTCCCGGCACCGTTCCCTTGTTATAATTGTTATAATGCAGGCTGAACAATTTCTGAAAGGTGATTGGCTAGAACGAGCTGTATTTATCTGAACTACTTGAAATATCTCTAGAAATTACAGTTTCCAAATATGGTAAATGTAAATATGGTCACAATTTATGCTAAAAAACCCAAGAAGGCGAACATTTCTATCGTTTAGAGCCGAGTATGGACAAAAGTGAGCATTTCTTCGTTTGGCGTTTTACATAGAGATTCCGCGTGCCCACACAAATATAAGAACAATACACGCCAACTGATTGGTCTAAGTGGAACATGCACAAACACGATTCCTTCGACCCTGTTCTCAGTGCCAACCGGAAGTAAACAAGAGAGAAGAGTGGTCGAGGGACTGGACTACGCGGGCGTTTCTTTTATATTCGAAAACAGAAAGGGCACACTTTTATTAATTCTATAAACAGATGATTGCTTTTTATCTTAGAGAACCTGTCATCTCGGATTCAGAAATTATCACCGTCGTCGAACACAGACCTCTTGGTAGAAAGGCCCTTACCTCCGCTCTTTTGGCTTCGGGATTCCGACAAAAATATGACCTTGCATTTATACCATGCCCCTTAGGAACATTTACAGATCCTTCCACTAAAGAAGAAAACGGATGCAAAGAATGTCCTCCAGGTAACTTCTAGCTTCTTTAGTCAATCGATTGAGATACGGAATGTCACAAGCAAAGTCTGCTAAAAATGTTGGTTGGTTCAATAAGTTCAATATCGCATGAATGAAGGTATCGGTTTAATGAGATTGTCACCCCTTTAATCCAGCTTCATTAAGCGAATTTATGCGAAAAAAAGTAAAAAAAGTACAACTTACTTTATGCAGGTGAAATGAGCGCTTTGACATCTTCGGAAATCTTCGGAAGTCTTCCAGTCATCTTCGGAAAACTTCGGAAGTATTCTGGTCAACTTTTGAATCTTCGCAGTAATTTTGCCCTCAGGGCAATTACTAATTAACGAAAAATGCACTGTGTCTTAACCAATCAGAATTCAGTAATTTTGCCTTCTATGTTATTAGGTTAATAACACCGACTTCGAACTACTGAATGCTACCGTCAAAATGTAGACAGAAAGATGTGTTTATCGATCAAATTTATATGGAAGGCTTATATTATACACGTTGTTCAAGACGTAGCCTAAACAACAGTTTAACCGCATCGTGCGAATATGTTGGACGTTAGTCAAGAGTGCGGGGAATTTGGGGCAAAAACAAAACAGACTGTAAGAAATCCAGTATAAGATGGTAAAAACACGGCGGTTGTCAATTCTCCTTCCCTCTTTGAACAGTCCTCGTTTAAACATGAAAGGCGGACGCAGATCTCTAAAGCCTGGTTAAATGAATTGACCGTGAAGGCTTGGGAGAAAGCCGTACAGGAACCAGGCAAATTATCACCGCCACTGTCCCAAAAATAATTAATAATCCCCATGCATATCCCAGCTTTGCTAGGACCTGCGAGTCCACGTACTGACTAATAATCAAATTATATTTGGGAAGGAGTCACATTAAAAGACTAAATGGAGGGAAGACAAACGTCTGTAGTTGAGAGCGAAGAGAAAGTAAGACCGGAGAGCGAGGAGAGACCCTTTACTTTTTGCCCTATCATCCGCCGAGTAGTTTAATTCTTGTGCTAAGACAAACTTTACTATGAAATTACGGCACTGCTACATAACTTCCCTCCAATAGTCTAGCCTAACCATGGTTACCCTCGACTAAAAAGGCAGAAATGCTAAGTGGCGCGATGTTCATTTAGTAGGTTGAATAAACTATAAGGCTAGGGCCAAACGTCGAACCGCATATGTGGAACTAAATTCAGCAAATTAAGTTCATGAGAAGTTCGTCGACCTTTGTATCAATTAAGTACGGCTGATTTTATCTGGATCGATGTACACGTTCTTTCCGTCTGAAACAGACGTAAATAACGACTGAATACGAATTAAATTGAGACGTTTGACTCCACAGACGAAATTAAAAATAATTGGGATTGACCATAACTGTAATTTAGTGAGACTCGCGAAAAGTTCGACGTTTTGCCCGAGCCTCACGCTAATCTCTTATGTAAATTATGCCAAACGATTTAGATCAACGGAAAGATCCGAACTATTGTGCTTCCTTTATTCTAGGAGGTTTTTACTCTGACAGTGTCGGCTACGTGGGCAAAAGCTGCAAAGAGTGTCCAACTGGTTCTTTCGTTCCATTTGAAAAAACACCAGGAAAATATTACGCGGATTGCAAGACTTGTCCCGAAGGTAACCAAATACGCTACATATATTTAATGAATGTAAAAACTCACCCATTAGAAACATAAATGGCTGGAAGTTGTACAGGTATTAACTTGGTGATACCTTTAGTACTAACCGAAAACCAACCTCGTTCCCAGGGTCTCTCATCCACCGCCCTCAAAGAGCGAGGAGGGGACATGAGAGACCCTGGGAACGAGGTTGACCGAGAACATAAACATTGATACTAAGAACTTAACTCCATTTAGACCTGGGGTAGGGAGGAATTGGCTCTGCAGAGCGCGAGTTTTTATGGGTGCCCGCGAGAGAGGAGACGCGCGAGGAAGGAAAGAAAGGACGCTTCCTCGCTTTTCTCGCCTCGCGCGTTTAATTCCTCTCGCGCGAACCCCTCCAAATCGCGCTTTTTATTCCAACGAATACTACGTAGGCTTATTTCTAAGTTCTGGAACTCGGTGTGTGTTAGTTCATTTCAAAAATTCCTCGATTAATGGTAGTGAATTTGGAGTCATTTATGTTATGGAAAAAGATGACGGATCCAAGATGGCGGATGTGAACAAACGGTTGAATATGTACATTGGAATTAAGTCATACATCAACCTGGGAAAACTTGGCGGCCATTCGTCAAGATGTTTTGAAGATGTTGATCGCGGATGCTCCAACCTCCCAAGCTGGTCTGAATAGGACGAAATAGCCTGTAGAAATGTACTGTATTTATACTAGCAGGCGTTAAACCCTCCAAGGCGTCGTAGCCATCTAGTATATACAGTCGACGCTATGACAAAAACCCCGTTTGAGCTCTCATACAAACTCTGTATTTACACATTCCCGTAAGCGGCCGCGGACACTATTAGGGTTACGATTAGCATTTTTCTGTTAAGCGGACATCCCCAAAGGAACAATCCTTTTTAATAAACAATTGTGAACTGCAACACTGCATTTTATTGCAGTGATACTGTCATGTTCAGTGTACTAAGTTTTACCGTACCCAAATTCGGAATTAGCCAATCAGAAGCTCTATCTAGCTACTGACCTGATATCCTACGATATCAAGTCACTGACCTGATATCCAACAATATCATGGTCACTTTCAAGTAAAGTAATAAAATTCTGCAGATTAGAGCTGAATTTTCCTAAGCAAAATTTTGCGAAATTACATTCAAACTTAAAACAGGAAAATGTTGACGAAGTGAGTAGTAATTCGAGGGAAATTTACGAAGAAAAAGTAAGCTAAATTTCGCGCCAAAAACGCGGCTGCTGCTCTAAATGCGTTGCGTCTCCAACTCGATCGCGGTTGTCTCAAAACCCGTCTTCAAAACAATTAAAAAAACGATAACATTCGACGATTTTTTCGTCAAATTCGCCACAGGAGAAAGGAAAGAGGACATTTAGGTAAGGTAAGATGATGGAAATTCTGACCGTAAACAGTTCCTTTTCAGTTCATTTTCAAACCATAAACAATCACACATCGACATTGACGATCTGAAAGCTTACGGGATCCTCGACAGCATATAGAAAATAGGGCAGAGCGACGTCTTAGCCGTATTAGACGTTAAAGCCGTCTAGTATATAAATACTAGAAACGTTAATAGAACCCAGGCTCTTTTAATTAATTTTTAACAAAGTCGCGCATTTAATATTCCGCTGTCCACGTTTATGCGTCTAGTATTTATAGTAGTCTCACTTAACAGCCAGAAATTAAACGGACGTCTTCACGTCTCTAATACATTCGAGCGATTCAGAACATTAAGAACGAATATTTGGTGCCGAAATATTGATACTCGATCATACACAAGTCAAGAGGGTTGTAATGAACTTAGATACTAAACTGATAGTTTTTTGTTGTGTGTAACGTAACCCTATTCTGCCTGGTGCCCGCGCGGATTTCAAATTGATATTACTTAAAGAGCATTCACGCAATTATGGCCAAACGTTTCCTAAAAATCACATGGGAACATTTTGGTGTGCCAATTGTTGATCACGTGACTTGAAGTTTCCATTTTAACCAGGTTTTTACAAGTCGTTTTACCTAAATTTGGTGTTTTTAACTCAATTTTCATGAGATTTCATGAGATTTTCGATTTTTATGAAGAGTTTCTTCCAAAATCTTTACAGTTTTTGCATCCTTATACTCTTGAAATTCAAGATGGCGGATCTAAGATGGCGTCATTTTGGAGTAACATGACGTCATAATTGACACGTGAATGTCCCTTAAATAGACTTTTGTATTATTTAAAACATAGAAGTTTCATTTTTATAACGTGAATACTTTTGGAGATACTCCCAGGCTTACGAACGAAAAAAGAAAAGCCCAGAGGGAATAGGGTTACGACCCTGACAATAGACTTTCGTTGGCATATTTACATTAAGATGATCCAGTTACAGATTTCTTAGCAGGCTTCCCTTGCTCGGTCAATGCTACGACTCACTGCTATAATATCACAAGAGAGCAAGGGAGTTTTAATAGATTTGATTATTAGAAAAACAATGTTGTGTTGCACGCGAAAAATCTATATCATAAAGCATACAACGAACTCAACGCCATCTAATACGGTAAACTTGAGAAATGTAAATTTCACTCATGTATTATGACAGTATAATACATTGCTTTTGCTAACAATAGCAAAGAAGCAACTCGCACACTGACTGTTGATAAATAAAGAAAGTGATGTTTTACTTCATTGCAATATTTCGTTATTTCCATTTATAATCTTTTTAAATCTTCAACAGGAACAGAAACTGACTGGCGTGCTGGAAACCGCGCATGTAAATGCTTGGAGGGAAATTATCGAACCAACAGGTTCAAAGGATGTTACAAATGTGGCCAAGGTGGACTAAAATGCCAAGATGATTATGCTTCTTTGAAATCTGGTCATTGGTGGGAATGGCGTAACAACACACAGAAAGATCGCTACAAAGATTTTATTAAAGATATAAATGCATCTTCACCTTCAAGAAAGTTTGACGATATCCATGTGCAATACCCTTATCCGATACCGACGCCTTATAAATGCCCAACAGAAGAGTCTTGTAAGGGTGGTTTAGACTCCCCGTGTGCGAATGGGTACGACGGTCCACTTTGCAGTGTTTGCAGTTCAGGATACTATAAACAGTTTCAAACCTGCACACGATGCCCATCAAAGAAGTGGATTGCTGGCCAGTTGTCCATAATCGTGGCCATTGTATTGATTATCATAGCCGTTTTGGGTGTGGACGAGCAGAAGGAAGATTAAGAACGCTGAAGAACACCCTCCGATTGACATGTTTTTTTCGAAGGTTAAAATCGTAATTGGCTTTTATCAGGTCACTTATGGTTTGCTGGAAGTGTTCTCGTACATAAAATGGCCAGACTCTCTTGAAACTATTGCTAAGTATTCAGGGATGCTACAGTTGAATTTACTCCAAATAGCACCGTCCAGTGCTTTTTTCCCGGATTACGCGTGGATGCCTTTGGAAGCCTCTTTGCAATGATGACAATAAATGCTGCTGTCATTTGCTTTTCTGGCATCGCTTTCGGAGTGCACAGACTGATCATCTTAAGAAGTCGCAGCCTGGAGGATGACCAAAAGTCAAGTAAAGTCTCACAATCAAAGGAGCTTGTATACAGGAATTTGTTTTTCTTCCTGTACGTAACGTATCTGAGCACGTGCTCCAAAACAGCCAATGTCCTGCCACCTGCTTGCCGGAAACTTTGCCGAGATGAAAAAGAAGAGTTGTGTCCCAAGTACCTGAGAGCAGACTACAGCGTACAATGTCAAGGTCAAAAGTACAACCTCTTACTTATCGTGGCGTACATTTCCACCGCTTATATTTTTGCCCTCCCGATTGCCTCATTCATCGCCCTTTGGAGACAACGAAGAGCGCGAATAGCCACAAAAGACGCAGAGACATCACAGGAACACGCTTCTAGCACGGAGATGATCTCTGGATTGCGTTTTCTCTTTGAAAATTACAAGACAGGCTCGTGGTATTGGGAACTGGTTGAAATGACTCGTAAGGTAATCCTTACATCTGCGCTGATTCTTGTAGGACAAGAGAGCAGGTCCTACATTGGCTTGGCATTGGTCATCGCCGGAATGTATGGAATGGTTTTCGCCTCTGTTCGTCCCATGCAAGACGTGATAGAGAACAGATTGATGACGACATCCCTTGCCGTTACTGTTGTTAACTTGGCTATTGGAGCGGTGAGCAAGATTCCCGTCGAGAATATAACAGGCTGGATTGGCCCAGAAACTGACGCGCTTTTATTCAAGATATTGGTGTTTGGAGCAAATTCTTTGGTGATCGGCCTTCTTGTTGGTAAGATACTAACATTGATGTTTTTTATAAGCCTTAGGGGGGGGGGGGGGGGGTAGAGTGTGTCCGCGTTGATTTCAAACTTAACAAAACAATTTTAATTGTTTTATTACAATTGTTGTTACTTAGTTACTAAGTTTCGTGGCATTGTGTAAACTTTATCGCGGTCATGTGACTTAGCGTTTCCACGACAACCATGTCTTCACTTGCTCTTTGCGGTCATATGACTTAGCGTTTCCATGGCAACAACGTGTTCACTTGCTCTTCCAGTAATATAATACTTAGTAATATTTTTCAAATAATGCTCTTTATATTACTTAACATTGAACCGGTCAGATGAAAAAACTTGGTTAAATTTTCCTACTGCCAAAAAAAATTGGTGTGGAGAAAAAGGCTGCCTATATATAGCTAGCATACAAATATTCCAGTGCCTATGCAATGAAACATACACCATGCAAAGTGCGCGTGCCGTTTACATTCACTCGTTGTGGGGCTCATTTGCTTTATTTGATTCCCAAAGCGAATGTAAGGCGTAATTTAAATTAGGTCTAGTATAGGTAGTTGTAATTGTACGCGTGTTTTTAGAAATGTTCAAGTTATGAAAACAGTACGTGCAGTGGTGATATGAATAATTAATTTTACGAGAATGTTAATAACATAAATGGTAAAGACATCGCTCGGGTGGTCTTCGGACATCTTTGGAAAACGTCGAAAGCCGTCGCGTCAACTTTGGTCCTCGATAGGTCGATGAAATAATTTTGCCTTATATGTTGTAATTTTGCCCTGTATCTTATTTTAGAAAACAATATCTTTTCAAGAGAAGATAGTATTTTTCAATTGTCCCATCACACTGTAAAATTGTGATGATTAGCTAATATATTTACATTTTTTTATTGAAAAAATAAAGTAATCGTAATCATCGTAATCAATTTAGAACTAGCCCAGCCACGCTATTTTAAAACTCCTTTTTGTTTTGTTTACATTTAGCTCAGTACGCTTTGTATCTATATCGTTACCTCAAGGAGTGGCGTAAAAATCCACAATGGTCTTTTGCTTGCTGCCTGGCTTTGCTTCTCCCTCTCAATGATCTGCAAGGAGAAATCCGTGGTTTGGTAAACAAGAACGTACTGAAAAACCTGCTGCAAACTGGAGACTTTGAAAAAGTTACTGTTCGTGGTGCTCTAAAAGACAGTGGGGCTATTGATGTCACTCTTGAAGAAGGTGAGCTAGGTCATGATGGCACATTGGAGGTGCAGGGTGACAATCGTCCGAGTGCCAAGTACAGCAACAAAAAACGTCATCAAGGGACACAAACAGAATCATTGTCGCTGTTTGTAGTTACTGATGCGACGGTACATGAGCTAATTGAGGAGACACACCTTTAAATCACTGTGAGTATAATGTAAAAAATACGTTCAGGTAGATACTAAACTGAAGCCACGAAAATACCGCATACACAGTATGGGTTACAAATTGGGCTTGAAATATGCAGTACCTTAGAAGGGGACTAGACATTGTCAAGTTTCCTACTCCCCACTTTATACATTGCCGTTTTAGCATTTTTATGCAACACATTACGCTGTGCTGGTGGGCATCCAAAATTGGCCACCACAGCGCGGGAGAAGATAACTTTTTCACGTTTTATCCAATTGGCCTTTTGTATCGTAATAGATCCCCTCATCACACAGTATCTGCTGTGTTCGTTTTTCAATTTGTTGGCAGGAAAATGGTGTTTTACTAAAAATAGCACAAATTTAAGTTTTAAAACCTCATGATTGGTTCAACATATTTCAATCTATTTTTTTTTCAGTTTTGAAATCGTTATTATTTTCTTTCCGAATCCGAGATCAAATATCCCATTTTACTAAAACAACATTCTGGCGTCAATTTAGTGACTTCATTTTCCCGCCAAAACTTCAAAAATTCGAAAACGGCAGATACCTGTCTAATGAGGCGATCTATTAGGCTGAAAAATCTGAGGGCAATTTTTCTCTTTCGCTGTGGTGGCCGATTTTGGATGCCTAACAGCCCGGCGTTTTAAATCCGAAGTTATTTCCAAAACTTGACTAATTTTAGTCGTATATTTTCAAAATTACTTTCAGGTTTCAACTCGACATCAGATATGGATTTTATCAGCACTTCTCCATAGTCGTAGAAGCACCCAATTGAGCTCAGCCTAGAAAGACGGAAAATGCACAGGATTTGATACAACAGTGAATGGACCTTAATGCTTCTTTAATTTTATCGCAGAATGGTTGATTTATATTTCAACAAGTCCCATCAGTGTAGCTGCTCACACGAACGGAGTGGTTTCAGGGACTTGAAACCTTTAGCTTAAACACACGAGGGGACTTGTTCTTACTTAGTCGCAGCGACTAGTCGCATGAACAGTGACAAACATAATTCGATGGAACATGTCGCCAGTTTAAAGTCGCAGGACTGGTATAAATTCTGACGAAAATGAGTAGTTCATAGGGATGGAAGTGTCCCCTGCACTTTCGGTCGAGTCCCGGGGACAGGTTCTCCCGTGTATACCGACGTCGTTAAAGCTATCACGCCTTTTAAAATCAAACTAAATGTAAAAAACAAAAGGAGTTGTTCACTGAACCGTATTTCATGTAGACCCCAATATGTTTCTTACACAGAGTTAGGATCGGCAAAAAAAGTTGCGCAACTTAAAAACAGAATAGTTATATTTAGCCAATTTAAATAACGATCAATCTCATAATTAATTAAATGCGTACCTTGGATGACTCTTCACGACGTACACTCGAGGGAAATATATAATATTATCCTTTTTCAATTCATATATATTTCTTGTGTCTACTTGCTTAAGGATACCTATACATGATATTTATCCTCTTGCCTGCTATAAAGGAATATGTAGACAGTTTTGTAAGTTTTTTAAATGTTTTTGTGAAATACAAAAAAGCAGGAAATAAATAGTGATTATCATTTCCGAATTTATCCATTCTGAAAATATCATATCGGACCCTAAAATTGTCTGAAGACATTAAACATATATCTTGTACCTGCAATAAAGGGATATGTAGACATTTTAGATATGTAGTTTTTGGTAAAGGTCAAATGCAGGTACTGAACTTTAAACTGTTTTTTTCTTTCTTTCTGAAAATATCATATCGATACTTGTGTGTGCTGCAAAAAAACAAAAGATGTCCAAAGACATTAAACTTGTTTGTCTCCTGTGCTTGCTATAAAGGATCTTTTAGAACATTTTATAGGTTTTCTGTAAATTTTTGGTGAAATAAAACAGCAGGAAAAACAACAACAATAATAACAAAAAGCAGCCCTTTCGAAAAATGTTATCGCCAGTAGAAACTTTATTTAAATGTAAATTACTAGCCGACCCCAAAGGGTTTACTAATCCGGGACATTAGTTATCTCTTGTGCCTGCTATAGAATAATATGTAGACAATTTTATAGCTTTTCGGTAACATTTTGGGTAAAAGGAAATAGCAGGAAAGTAATAAACTGATGTATCCATTTTAATCACTTAAGGTTATTCATATTATATTCGGCTTTCGAGAAATATTTATCATCTGTGCCTGCTGTTAAGGTAAACATGTATGTAGATATGTTTTGATTAGTTTTCTGTAATTTTTATAAAACGAAAAGCAGGAATAATAAACACATTAAAACGTAATGAATTTGGATCTATTGATTGAGTGACGTGTGAGAAATACGAAATTTATACGTACAAGGGGTGAGGTGTAGATGCCTTGAGGTTTCTTCATCACAATTTTAAAAGAGGATTTACTCTCGCTGGGATGTTAAAATTTTCAGTACTAGTAGCTGTTTACTCCTTCCTCTCGGATATTTTGATGTGACAACTATTTATCTGAAGTTTTGGACGTTGCTGAAAAAAATATTATTTCGGTGTACGAGAAAAAATAATTTCACAATTGCAAATTTAATTTTAGACAAGAATTTTCAAAGAAAATATAACCGGGCAATAAAGTTTATCTCCTTTCTTGCTTGAAAGCACCGCAATGAGAGAAAACCTTATAAGAAAGTAGTCACGTAGTCACGTTTGCTTGATTTCGGAACGAACGGAATTCGAAAGCGGCAAAGCCAACATCTGGAAAACAGACCCTGGTTAAGGGTCTGAGGTTTGCGTGATGTTCTATCTTTAGCGCGGTGGCATCTATTGTAGTTTCTGTTTTGCAACATGGAGTCGGACATCCGAAAGGTCTGTTGGCAATTTATGTGGTTAAAACTCACATACGAGTCTTTGAAATGGAAACTATACCTTCTTGGTCAAAGCTCTTAGTTTAGGGAAATGTCATAAATATAGGTTTTAAAGTATTTCATTGCTAAACCCGAGATTCAAATTATCAAAGGAATGAACCGAAGCATAGTTGAGAGGCTTATTAACACACGCGTCTTTGGAAACTGTAGTTCCTTGGTCAGGGATCTTCTTAATTGAATTGAAACGCTCGTTGTCAAATATTAACCATCAGAACGATAGTTTTACTGACCGATAACAAAACGGCTCTATACAAACTATTTTCAAGTAAAACTCAATACGCTTATAAACTTCACAAACTCTGCCCTTAGTCTTCTCATTGGGGTTGGCCGAGTGGGGACCCGGGACCCGGGGTCAGTCACTACACAAAACAAGAACCCCTAAAGGACTTTATAAGCGGCCGATATCACCTTGGGGAAACAGCAATCCACCTCTTCTCCCCCTCGGTCACTGGACTCTGAGGTGCACCCCCCAAATCGAAGAGTCAACATACGAACCTGCGTGACTGCGTGATACAATATTTTGGCTAGCTTAAGTTTAAGCTTGAGTCATGCTTACTGGGTATAATGTAGTATCTAACCAAATTCCGACAACTAAAAAATACCAAGAACACCCACTAATTAAGTATTCTTCCAAAAATACACAGGATATATACCAACCTCGTTCCCAGGGTCTCTCATCTTCCCGCCCCCTGGAGCGAGAGAAGAGAGACCCTGGTCTGGTCTGGTCAGGTGCATCCCAGATTCTGGGATGTAGCAAATAAAAGATTAGTGGGAGGGGCAGATGAGTGTGAAATTTGTCTCCACTTTGCCTAGGGGTGAGCGGAAAGTGTTGTAAATCAAAATAACCTCATGTGGACGAGCTTTCGTGGTGAACATTTTGGCCGTTCCGAGACGCCAAAAAGACGATTAAAGAATTTTGAAGCCTCAAGACCGCGATCAAGGAAAGCCAGGGTTCTTAGATGTATCGAAATATCGCCATCTGTACAACGCACATTTGATCAAGATCCGCGAAGACGAAGGAGTTAATGTTTCGAATCCAGGACAGCAAATGGGATAAAGAAAATTTTTATAGCTTTTATTTATTCGGCGGCGATGTTTTGCTTGATTCTTTTTTTTCTGGTTATTTGACGGTCTCATGTATTTCGTCGCTACCGGCGGCGTTGCGAAAATGATAAAAGGTGACAAAAATAATGATCACCAACCAGAGCAAGTCTCCGCGATCGGTATGAATCCTCAAGAAAATTCAACCCAACTCCAGGTAAATTACGTACTTTTGCTTGTTTCTGTTTGTTTTTATTGCACTCGCCTCACCTTTACCCTTAGGATATATCCATAAAACAGGAAAACTCGACATGCATTTTACATATTTCAGTGTGCGATGTGTACGTGATGGGTTAGATTTTACAGCGCTTAGACTAAGAGTCAGCGACTCGCAAAATATAAGCTTGGTTTATTAAACTTGAATTAAGCCGATGGTATCTTAATATTTTTCTTTCCTCTTTGTGGAAATGTTCAGACGTAAGTGTAATTTTATAATGATGACGCTTTGATCCGATACGACATTGACCTTTCGAGACCTTGCCTGCCGTGTAGCAGCGCTAGCGCGCTTGAAATTCATCGATTTTCCGTAGCCCGATACAGCAACAACATCTCGGCCACAGTAAATTACCTCTAAACATTGGAGTAACTGCTGCAAACAGCGAACTGAAGATTGCTGTATAAAAACATCGCTTGCCTGTGAACGGTGCAAGTGGCCGTTAGCTTCTGGCCTCACTTTGTTGTCGACAAAAGAAAGCGCGACAAAGATTCGTAATTATAGGAGCCCTCCCTAGGGTTTAAAAATGTCAATTAGACACGTGACCTGACCAGACCAGGGTCTCTCTTCTCTCGCTCCAGGGGGCGGGAAGATGAGAGACCCTGGGAACGAGGTTGGATATATACTTCGCACTACGAGCCGGCGCTGTTAACGTTATCGCTGGATACCTCTCTCCTCCGCAGAGGCGCAAAGTAATAGTGTCTTTCTATTACGTCATGCTTATACTGCGCTCCGGAAAAGAAATTCTCTAGTGGCTAATTTTAGCCAATGTCAATTGCGTCATGTTCAACAAGGGCAGAGATGCGTTTTTCGCTTAACGCGAAAATTAATTGTGAATGACATATTGTGGAATTGTGTGAAGAAAAACTGTTATGTTTTTGGAACTGGGTTTTATCGTTCGTTTTCTGGTTGAGGTGCATGTATTAGGTTTAAACAGAACACAAATTATCTAGTGGCTATTTTTTTTTTTAAATAGCCACTGTCGGCTACGTCATGCTTACCATGTAATGGGAAAACCCCTCTAGAATTGAAACTGAAAGCAGATGACTATTACAGTTATTTTCCCCTGTCTCGTTAAATATTTCACTTGTTTCTTTTTAAAGAAACATGAAAAGAGCACTTACACGACACGAAAATCGAAATTTTCTCTAAAAGTTGGAAGAAATTCTCCAGAAAGCCTGTGGAAGAGAAATTCTCTAGTGGCTAATTTTAGCTAATGTCGATTGCGTCATATTGACCGTGTGGTAGTCACAACCGGATGTCTGGGGCAAGTGACGTTGAAAACAGCAAGAACCCCTGCTGAAGGGTTTTATAAGCGGCCAATTTCACCTTGAGGGGGGAAAGAGCAATCCACCCCTCCTCCCCCTCGGTCACTAGACTCTGAGGCTCCCCCACAAAAAATCTAGGAGTAGAAAGGATAGAAAGCCGGCACTATTCGTTGAAGACATAGCGGTGCCGGGCAACAGACTAACAGTGCGAATCCTGTTTCAATGAAGTCGTTGCTAAGAATGACGTAAACCAAATCTTCGTTGTTTTCTTCGGGAAACTTTTTCAAGCTCGCAGCGAAGGGCTGCGTGCAGCCTGCAAACGCAGCGCTGGAGGATTTTCGGCCTGATCTTTCACGCCGCCGAGCAAATATCTCGGCAACGAAAAAAATCCGTCTGAGCTGCATTTGCAGGCTACAGCGAGAGTCTTTCAGATACGCGTCAGTAATGCTACTACTGGAACGGGAAGCGAAGTCAGATGAAAATAAGCGAAATCAGAAAACAACGAAAAGAACACGTCTTCGTTTTCGAGCGAAAACAACCAAGGAAATCACATTTTTATAAACACTCTTGTTCTTCGGCCATCTTAGCTTAATTAAGAACAAAACACAAATAGCAGATATAAACATTATACAACAACGCATGTTGCAAAAAACCGTTTCGTATGCTATGCAACATACATAGGTTAGGTAAAAAGCCGAGCGGGGTGGAGTCCTGGACCGAGTCGGTCGTGACGTCAAAACCAGAACGCCTTCGACAACAACGCAAAGACAGCGAGGAGTTTCGTGGCTTGTAGCCGTGTATAACCAGATATATTTTAGTTCAAATTTTGTCTAGAACCGTCAAAACTTACACAAAGTTATGTCTACGGATGATTTTGAGTTTGGGAGCGATTCTGAGCGATCAGACGCATAATTCAGTGTTTCTTCGACTGTTGATGAAGTTGAGTGCGATGAGTTTTAATATACAGGTTTATAGAAGCAGCAACAGACAACTCAGACCCAGAAGGTCCTTACGATGAGTGGCTTCAAGAGTACATGTATACCGCTAGCAGATAACGACAGCGATATAATTTCTCATTCTGAAAGAACGTGAATTTCGGAGCCCGGACATGCTGGAAATGCGTGTGTAAGCCTTTTCACGGTTAACCTGAAATATTTGCATAACAATACAGTTAAGAAGGACTAAATATACAACTCTTTTAGTTAAAGTTTGCCGTAAAGATCGTAACCCGATCTCCCTGTTGCTTATGCGAATCTACTCTTTAAGAGAAAAGTTGTTTTACAATTTGTTCTAAAAACGTAAACTAAAAGAATTGTAGTCTGCCTGAGTCTGTTATTGATCACCCTTTCTCTCTTATTAATTACCTAGTGTTTGAAAAATCAAAAAAAGAATTGTAGTTCTTCTATATTTCAAAACTGTTTTTATACTAAAAGAGTTTAAGGAGCTCAAGAAAAACACGATTGTTTGCAGCTGGTGCCCGAAATTGCCTCGCTTCTATGTTCAAGTGTATTGTTATGCAAATATCACAAGTTAACCGTGAAAAGGGCTATTCACTTTAGTACGTTCGCATCGATAAAAGTTAAACGACTTTTACTATTTGACGAGGGCTTGTTTTCAGCTTCAAATTTCAGTTTTGTTTCTAAAACATTTCTATGCGACAAAAAAAGGAATAATCCCTACAAAAAAATGCAATGAAAGCTATTTAGATAAAGCGGATCAGAATTCATAATATATGCTATCCTCTGATCAAGATTATAATTATATTGATGTAAAATCTTCATATTAATCTCCACGCAAATGCGTTTTCGTTTGAAAACGCATAATTTTTCGATGCTTTTTCGCCTATCTGGGATCCACACTAAAACGATCGAAAGCTCTGATCGACATAGATCAATTATTATTATTATTATTATTATTATTATTATTATTATTATTATTATTATTATCGTTTTCATCGAAAAGGCATACGTCCAGAGTGGAGATATTTGAAAAAGGAGCCTTGCGAAAACGATAGTGTGAACGCGATGCTTTTGATGCGTTTTCGGTAAAACAAAAACGGGGCCTTTATCGAGAACGCATTAGTGTGGACGGCGCCTGAGTCTGTTATTGACGGAATGGTTGCCATTACCCTTCCTCTCTTATTAATTACCTAGTGTTTGAAAAATCAACGGGTTTCCATACCAATACCCATAAAGTACCAAAAACGGTACCAAAACCTATATTTTTAAAGAAAAAAAAGTTTGCGTGAGTTTGGTTGCGGTATACTGAGGCCTTGAGGCCTTTTTTTACAATGTATATAATTCTAGTAGTTTCAGGCGTCATTTGTTTTAGTTGATTTGATTGGTTAATTTTATAAACGCGCGCGTTATTGGCTAATTTGAAATTAGCGGAGTATAAGCGGAGAATAAATTGGACGAATTTTGAGTTGAAACTGCGTGTTGTGGTTTTCGGTGTGGGACGTTTTTCGCTTATTTTTGAGGATTCGGCTTCGAAAATTACGAGTTTGGAAATACAGTCCGAAAATATATTAACGTGAGTCTCCAGATGTTCACGACCTATGCGCGCTATCTTCAGCAATTTGTGCATTTTGCTTGCTTTTCGCGACGCGTGTATGCTAAACGTTTGATTTGAAGTGTATGATAAACAGACAAACAATTAAAGTCTAAGTTAAAAACATCCATCGAGCTCGTTTCCAGCTGTGACTTCTGAAAAATCATTAGCATTCAATATGCAATCATCCTACAGCAACAACGAACAAGTTGTAAAATTCATTTCTATATTATTTTACTCCTTTTTGCCCAAACGTTTGACCCGCAACCGAGCGAGCGAAGCGACTTAAAACTTCTGACACATGGCTCCCAGCATATTTTAATGTGCAATTGATGGTTGATATACAGTAGTCATATGTCAAATGAGGTGGACTGTATGACGCCTTTAACAAAACATGTATTTAGGCTGTGCTATTTTGGACCTACTTATTTTCGCGCGTCTTAATTCTCGCGAAAATAAAGACGGTATTTTCGCAAACTTTTAGGCCTTTGAGCCCTTTTTTCTCTGAAATCGCGAAAATAAAGCCTCGCGAAATACGGATCTGTCGATTTCGCGAAAATAAGTACGAATAAGGTATTTCGTCGGATTAGTGGTGGACATGAATGTCTCCTCCCCCTTTACCCGGCTAAAAGCATTTTTAAAAGTTATATTGATGAAATATACAATATGGTGTGGTCAAGTGTCAAATATGAATAAGAGAAATTCTAGAGTCTTCCTTTTTGTTTCCGCCATCTTGGATTTCAAGATTGCTAAAAAATCAGTATATATTATCAAAATAGCTGTTATAAAATCGTTAATAATATATATATTTACAGCGTATTAAGGATGCTAACGCTGTAAATATACGGCTTGGTTCGCTCGATTGTCGATTCCGTCCTTTTCTTCTCCGGAACCAATAATCCCTCGGACTGCGGTGCTCGGGCATGGGATTGGGTACAAGGTCTACATCTTGTACTCAGTAGGAGCCAGGGTTCAGCCAGGGCATCTCTCTCCCTCCCCATCCCTCCGCATGACCCGGGAATCTCTTACCGAGTTTTCATATTGAAAAATGTTGTCCCTGCTGACCGTATTAAAAATTTTCCTCTCGGTTTCGAATTTCAGGAGACTGGGGCGAGTTGTTTCAAAACATCCAATACAGTAAAAACCCGCGTATAAGAACCCTTATTATTCCAAGGCAGGTTGAAATGGTTCTTATATATTTTATGTCTAGTGAGGAATCAGGCTATTTAGGTTCGTAAATAGGTTCGTATTTTTGACAGGGTAAATACTGCTTGCTGCTGGTCATAAAAGTAATTTAATATGGGTGCACCCCGTGTATCCCGTTAATTCTATTCCCACCTGAGCCACTGAATTGTTTTCAGTGGTCAGGATTTGCAGTGTAGCAATTATTCATTTAATTGATTTGCTTGAGGATGGTTCTATAATTTAGAATCAAAACACTGTTATCCTTGTTTTTATGTTTTTTTTTTACATGTAACTACATGTTAAACATGTTTGCTGCAGGAAACTCCTGTACACATGTAAGATCGAAGGGATTCACTCATGCGCTGTTCCCATCGATGGCTCTGTAGCTCAGACGGTAAAGCAGTGGACATGTAACCCGAAGGTCGTGGGTTCGAGTCCCACCTTACTTCTTCTTCTTCTGCTTCTGCTTCTGCTTCTGCTTCTGCTTCTGCTTCTGCTTCTGCTTCTGCTTCTGCTTCTGCTTCTGCTTCTGCTTCTGCTTCTGCTTCTGCTTCTGCTTCTGCTTCTGCTTCTGCTTCTGCTTCTGCTTCTGCTTCGTCTGCTTTTTCTTCTTCCTCTTCTTCTTCTTCTTCTTCTTCTGCTTCTTCTGCTAATAAAGTGAGTTGTGATTAATGTTTTTTGGCAAATTGTCCATTCTTACAACAGCAAATTAACTTTGAATTGTATTGTCTGTATTTATATGATACTTTGTAATACAACAAGTAAAAATAACTAAGAAAATATAGAATTTATGTTTACCTGACAAATGATTATCTAACCCCGCGCTCGTCTTGAGTTAAACGAGCCATTTACCAGCACAAGCAGCAACTGACAATTTATTCACATGTATAAGAGTCGCAGATGTCGTTAATTATTATTTTAACTTTCAACCCACCTTGTGCAATTGTTGATATTTATTTAGTTAGTTTCTCTCAACCGAATAACAATGTTTTTCATCAGTTATTCACTCTCAGTCATATATTCATCCTCGACGGGTTTATTACGTGTACGTACGAACTCACAATATGACCAGCTCGGGCTTGATAGCTCAGTTCAGTGGTAGAGCACTGCACCGGTATCGCAGAGGTCATGGGTTCGAATCCCGTTCAAGCCTGAATTTTTTCAGGCTTTCTTTTGGAACTGCTGAAATATTGCGCACATATCAATCTATTTAAATATTTATATACTTCGGGATCCTACAAAACCAAGAGATCTAGAGGGAGTTACCTAATCTACTGGGTTCAGGCGCAAAACTAGACCGTAGTAAGTAACTCTAAAGGCGCTGATACGCTAGGCAATTTTTTTTTCGCAATTTTTGTTGCGATACAAAGTTGCACAAAAAATTGCCCAACGTAAAGCCTGGTTTTCATAAGTGGGGAAAATCCCAGACCATCGGGGATTTTGTTATTTCCCGACCGTCCCAGACATTCCCGACTCAGGGAGACAATGGGAGACATCTACCTCGTCGTGTTTTCATAAGTCGGGAATGTCTGGGACGGTCGGGAAATAGGAAAATCCCCGATGGTCTAGAATTTTCCCGACATCCTGAAAAAGAACATGTCTCACAACGTTTCGTGCAACTTGTCTCGCAATGGCGCAACAAAATTGAAATTTCATCGTAAACATAACCGTTGAATTAGCTTCTTTTTTCTCTCAAAAGCTTGTAGCAAATAGCAGGCAAAGTGCTGAAGATCAAGCGCTTCGGTTGTAAACATCTGGTTGTGAACATCTTTTTTTTAATGAAAAATATACAGTATTTTTTGCGATTGCCACTACTACTCATATTCAATACTAGCCTTTGTTTTCATCACCATGGTCTATGAGAAAACAATTAGTTTGGGGATACATAAACGTAAATGGAAAAAGTGATCTGGATCTAAAATATTCCATCAACATGACAGGAAGATGCCATTAAAATGAAGATTAAACAGAGAATATGCTTATTATAACAAGGCGGTGACATAAGAAAGGAAAAATTAGCATTTAATAAACTCAACAACAATAATTGAAAGCTTATGCGACGTGGAATCTTCCTAGAGGAACAGCGAACAAATTAAAAACGCGAATTCTACATTATATGTCTTGTTTATGGTCCGAAAATTTTGAATCGACCGGTCACCAAAAGGAGCTCTACCTCTCTATCAATCATATTCGCTAATTAGAAACAGCAGCTGCGACATGATTAACTTTCTATTTGTGAATAAATTGTTGTTTGTGCTGGTAAATAGGCCTGTTTAATTGAAGACGAGCACAGGGCTACAATAGCCTGTGAAAAGGCTCCCGATGATCATCTTTCAGGTACAGTCATACCTGTATTAAGCGGACACCCTCGGGGAATGCTCTAGTGTCCGTAGGATGTCCGCTTAAAACAGGTTCCCATAGAATACGTGATATACACTCTTTTTTTATAAGAACGTCTAATTTTCGAGCTGAGGCTGAACCAAAACCGAATGTTCTTATTTTTTTGGCGATTTCAGCCTGAAAACGTTCTTAACATGTTCTTAAGTTACATGGTATAGAATTTCACAAAAAAAGATTCGAACGTGAAACCCAGGAAACTCTGCTGGAAACCTGTATAAAACACCAAAACACAGCCTAAGCGTTTTTTATCACATGTTTGCCGTATCATGTTGTTACTATAAAAATGTGCATTCAAGTATTTTGAGCTCATTTGAACTGCGTATCAACTGAGATATTTGAAATGTTACATTTTGTTAACGTTTTGAAAGGATATTGGAATATTGTATTTAGAGCTCGCGATCGATGCAAGAAACAAGTGAATAAAAATGTTCTTAGCTAAGTCTCAACCGGGCTATGTTCTTAGCACGTTCTTAATCATAAAAAAAAGACTGTATCGTATACAAACAAAACCAATCGGTGTCCTATATTTGGCAGTTCAAGAACGGGAGGAAGGGAATCTTATATACATTGATATCACAATGAAATTTTTATCAGAGAAAAATACAAAACAAAGCGTTATATTGAACGGTGATCACGCGACTTTTGTCACCCTTTCGGGCAGGCTCAGGCATCTTGCGAATAAATGATAAATCTTACTCTCATAGCTTTAGTTTAATTTCTGTAGCTTTATTTTTTTTCTGAAGCAAGTCATTAACTTAATAGATGGCAGGCTACTGAGGGGTCCTCAGTTTCCATAATAAAGGGAATACTCACTCCAGCAACGTACTTTTAGTCAATTGTAAGTTAGGCATATTGGAGGGTACACGTATACGAGTGTCCGTTTAATACAGGTTTGTAACGATAAAAACAACCATTTAAGCCACTTTTGCTGGTGTCCACGTCCGCTTAATAGAGGTATAATTTACAGTAAATAAGGGAAATAAATTTTGGGACTTCTGCTACTGTCCGCTTAATAAAGGGTGTTCGCTTAATACCGGTTTGACTAATTTTTTCAGGTGCATGATTTCTTTATTATTTTTACTTATTTTGTTAAAGTACCAAATAAATATTAGCAAAAGCAAATTCAAACTTAAGATTATTTATTGAGAATGATCAATTCGTCAAAACCGAATAAATAACAATAGCCCTTTTCACGGTTAACCTGAAATATTTGCATAACAATACAGTTAAGAAGGACTAAATATACAACTCTTTTAGTTAAAGTTTGCCGTAAAGATCGTAACCCGATCTCCCTGTTGCTTATGCGAATCTACTCTTTAAGAGAAAAGTTGTTTTACAATTTGTTCTAAAAACGTAAACTAAAAGAATTGTAGTCTGCCTGAGTCTGTTATTGATCACCCTTTCTCTCTTATTAATTACCTAGTGTTTGAAAAATCAAAAAAAGAATTGTAGTTCTTCTATATTTCAAAACTGTTTTTATACTAGTTCCTTGAACTATGTTAGTATAAAAATAGCTTTAAAACGGAGAAGAACTAAATATACAACTCTTTTAGTTAAAGTTTGCCGTAAAGATCGTAACCCGATCTCCCTGTTGCTTATGCGAATCTACTCTTTATTAATAGAGAAAAGTTGTTTTACAATTTGTTCTAAAAACGTAAACTAAAAGAATTGTAGTTCTTCTATATTTCAAAACTGTTTTTATACTAAAAGAGTTTAAGGAGCTCAAGAAAAACACGATTGTTTGCAGCTGGTGCCCGAAATTGCCTCGCTTCTATGTTCAAGTGTAT
Organism: Desmophyllum pertusum; assembly: GCA_029204205.1. Classification (NCBI taxonomy): domain Eukaryota; kingdom Metazoa; phylum Cnidaria; class Anthozoa; order Scleractinia; family Caryophylliidae; genus Desmophyllum; species Desmophyllum pertusum. Next base: position 6,004,809 of record MU827302.1, read on the forward strand.
TGTTATGCAAATATCACAAGTTAACCGTGAAAAGAGCTATTCACTTTAGTACGTTCGCATCGATAAAAGTTAAACGACTTTTACTATTTGACGAGGGCTTGTTTTCAGCTTCAAATTTCAGTTTTGTTTCTAAAACATTTCTATGCGACAAAAAAAGGAATAATCCCTACAAAAAAATGCAATGAAAGCTATTTAGATAAAGCGGATCCGAATTCATAATATATGCTATCCTCTGATCAAGATTATAATTATATGGATGTAAAATCTTCATATCAATTGAGGCCCCGTCCACGCAAATGCGTTTTCGTTTGAAAACGCATAATTTTTCGATGCTTTTTCGCCTGTCTGGGATCCACACTAAAACGATCGAAAGCGCTGATCGATATAGATCAATTATTATTATGATCGTTTTCATTGAAAAGGAATACGTCCAGAGTGGAGATATTTGAAAAAGGAGCCTTGCGAAAACGATAGTGCGGACGCGATGCTTTTGATGCGTTTTCGGTAAAACAAAAACGGGGCCTTTATCGAAAACGCATTAGTGTAGACGGCGCCTGAGTCTGTTATTGACGGAATGGTTGCCATTACCCTTTCTCTCTTATTAATTACCTAGTGTTTGAAAAATCAACGGGCTTCCACACCAATACCCATAAAGTACCAAAACCGGTACCAAAACCTATATTTTTAAAGCAAAAAAAAGTTTGCGCGAGTTTGGTTGCGGTATACTGAGGCCTTGAGGCCTTTTTTTACAATGTATATAATTCTAATAGTTTCAAGCGTCATTTGTTTTAGTTGATTTGATTGGTTAATTTTATAAACGCGCGCGTTATTGGCTAATTTGAAATTAGCGGAGTATAAGCGGAGAATAAATTGGACGAATTTTGAGTTGAAACTACGTGTTGTGGTTTTCGGTGTGGGACGTTTTTCGGTTATTTTGAGGATTCGGCTTCGAAAATTACGAGTTTGGAAATACAGTCCGAACATATACTAACGTGAGTCTCCGGATGTTCACGACCTATGCGCGCTATCTTTAGCAATTTGCGCATTTTGCTTGCTTTTCGCGACGCGTGTATGCTAAACGTTTGATTTGAAGTGTATGATAAACAGACAAACAATTAAAGTCTAAATTAAAAACATCCATCGAGCTCGTTTCCAGCTGTGACTTCTGAAAAATCATTAGCATTCAATATGCAATCATCCTACAGCAACAACGAACAAGTTGTACAATTCATTTCTATATTATTTTACTCCTTTTTGTCCAAATGTTTAGAATTGACCCGCAACCGAGCGAGCGAAGCGACTTAAAACTTCTGACACATATCTCCCAGCATATTTTAATGTGCAATTGATGGTTGATATACAGTAGTCATATGTCAAATGAGGTGGACTGTATGACGCCTTTAACACTACATGTATTTAGTCTGTGCTATTTTGGACCTACTTATTTTGCGCGTATTAATTTTTGCGAAAATAAAGACGATGTTTTCGCAAAATGTTAGGTCTTTGAGCCCTTTTTTCTCTGATATCGCAAAAATAAAGCCTCGCGAAATACGGATCTGTCGATTTCGCGAAAATAAGTACGCGCGAAATTAAGTGCGAATAAGGTATTTCGTCGGATTAGTGGTGGACATGAATGTCTTTACCCGGCTAAAAGCATTTTAAAAGTTATATTGATGAAACATACAATATGGTGTGGTCAAGTGTCAAATATGAATAAGATAAATTCTAGAATTTTCCTTTTTGTTTCCGCCATCTTGGATTTCACGATTGTTAAAAAATCATGTTCCTTCTCCGAAGCAATAATCCCTCGAACTGCGGTGCTCGGGCATGAGATTGGGTACAAGGTCTACATCTTGTACTCAGTAGGAGCCAGTGGTCAGCCAGGGTACCCTACCCATCCCTCCGCAGGACTCGAGACATCTCTTACCCAGTTTTCATATTGAAAAAACTTGTCACTGCTGACCGTATTAAAAATTTGCCTCTCTGTTTCGAATTTCAGGAGACTGGGGAGAGTTGTTTCACATCATCCAATACAGTAAAAACCCGCGTATAAGAACCCTTATTTTTCCAAGACAGGCTGAAATGAAATATTGAATAACTAGTGAGGAATCAGGCTATTTAGGTTCGTAAATAGGTTCGTATTTTTGACAGGGTAAATACTGCTTGCTGCTGGTCATAAAAGTAATTTAATATGGGTGCACCCCGTGTATCCCGTTAATTCTATTCCCACCTGAGCCACTGAATTGTTTTCAGTGGTCAGGATTTGCAGTGTAGCAATTATTCATTTAATTGATTTGCTTGAGGATGGTTCTATAATTTAGAATCAAAACACTGTTATCCTTGTTTTTATGTTTTTTTTTACATGTAAATACATGTTAAACGTGTTTGCTGCAGGAAACTCCTGTACACATGTAAGATCAAAGGGATTCACTCACGCGTTGTTCCCATCGATGCCGGCTCTGTAGCTCAGACGGAAGAGCAGTGGACATGTAACCCGAAGGTCGTGGGTTCGAGTCCCACCTGAACCACTGAATTTTTTTCAGTGGTCAGGATTTGCAGTGTAGCAATTATTCATTTATTTGATTTGCTTGAGGATAGTTCTATAATTTAGAATCAAAACACTGTTATCCTTGTTTTTTTGTTTTTTACATGTAAATACATATTAAACATGTTTGCTGCAGGAAACTCCTGTACACATGTAAGATCAAAGGGATTCACTCACGCGCTGTTCCCATCGATGGCTCTGTAGCTCAGACGGTAAAGCAGTGGACATGTAACCCGAAGGTCGTGGGTTCGAGTCCCACCTGAACCACTGAATTGTTTTCAGTTGTCAGGATTTGCAGTGTAGCAATTATTCATTTATTCTATTTTATAAAATAAAGCATTGACCTTCAGGCGTAATTATTTTAAACATATTAGTCCTTAGGTAAGGCGAGAAACTAAATTTGTATAATAACCAAACTTTCTTGTGTCTGTGATTGAATGGGTAGTTTATGATTGGGCAATCTTACTATTTTTTTCAAATAAGAACCTACTTCATTATCCAGGCTGAAGTGCTTCTTATATATTTGGGATTTGAGTTGCCAAATTTCAGCCTGTAGGTTCTTAATACGCGGGTTTTTCTGTATGGCGAATATAAGCTACAGTTGTCTATAGGCTTGTTTGAGCGTTAGTGCTAAAAAGCACTTCAATGAAAGCAATTTCAGCAAAACTTCGCCTCTGCAATATTCCAAAGCTACAAATCAATTAAGGGATAAAATCAGGTCAGATGATCGTTATGTGACGTCACAAGGACGTCATTGATGTGTAAGGAGAGATATGTTTGAGAAGTAAAAGAAAACTGCTTCCGATAAATTAGTCTTGTCCTCTCTGAACACGTTTTTCGCCAGAACACAATGATTAAATACTGTTCTTTGTTCATTTATGTAATTTTGATGAAAAAACAACAAATGAACCGTTTTACGGCCAAATTCCAACTATATATGACCTAAAAGCAATAGTTTACCATTGTGAATGACGTCACAATGACGTCTATAGTGCATTTTGATGGCGGCATTCTACTCAGCACGTGAAATTACATAAAGCCTGATGGTTTGTTATACCTTTCAACCTTCATTCCACGAATTTCCAACGGTTTACCATTGGTAAACCGAGGAAAATAGGTGATATTCAAGTTACAAATTTTGATAAATCATGTAGTCCTATGTAAATTTGTGTGCTGACTTGATTGCCGGCAACCAAAAGTTTGTAAACGTAGTTGTGACGTCACAATCACGTCACCAAACATGGTAAGCCGATGGTAAACCGCGTAAGGCGTGTAACTTGTTGTTACAATGTTCATTGGTCACAAGAAAGCAGTTCCAACGATTAAAAAGTACCATTTAACAAGAAAGGCATTATATCGCTGACAAATTGACACATCTCACGACACATTGGCTGAGATATACGTTATTGAGGATTACATGAAGTGAATATGCTTAAAACCTGAATCTCAGTTGAAGTTGAAAGTGTAAAATAACGCCATGAAATTAGACATTAACCTAGTATCAGCATTCAGTTTATTGAGCAACTGATGTATATTGCACAAACCAAGTTTGGTCGAAATCAGTTAATTCCATTATAATTGAGGAGCATATCAAATCACTTACAAACTCAGACAACCCCCGTCACATTTAGTTGAAACACATACAAAACCTTGAAATAACAAGCAGAACAACTACTAAATACTTGTCTGCACCCCCTTTCCCCCTTTCAATGTTGGAAAATGGCAAAATGTACTCGTGTGTTCGTTCTAAGTGTTTTATCAACATTGCACAGGGGTGGGGAGGGGCAAAATGCGTGCAAAACCAAAGTGTTTCAACAAATATGACGAGGGTTGTAGCTATCTCTGTACTGTCAAGTTTAAGGTGGCCCGCGGTTATTTATTGGAGCGGAGGCTCCCTTTTTTTAAACTAATTTTCGGCATGAAAGCGTTAACCAATTTCTGTAATTTTTGTTTGGTAATCTAAACAAGGAATCTTCAAATTATAGAAGGCTTTTAATTTTAGGGCAATCGGAATAAACGATTAAGAGATACAAGCGTTATTAAAAGACCTTGTTTTTTTTTTAAAAACTACACGAGCATATTATTTTGAAGCTAAAATTCAGCAGTGAACTGTGCAGCAATTTCTATGCAGCCGTTTTTGTGGAAACTTGCTCATAGTAAACATTGAAGTCTTGGAACTTATTGAACGTAATTAGAAAAAAATCTATCTTCGTTTTATGAAAATATTCGCGATTTCGTAAAAAACAAGGTTTTCTAATAGCGCTTGTATCTCTAAATCTTAAATTTCGTTTGCCCTAAAATTAAAAGCCGTCTAAAATTTAAAGATTCCTTATTTTGAATACCAAACATTACAGAAATCGGTTGACGCTTTCCTGCCGAAAAGTAGTTTTAAAAAAGGGAACCTCCGCTCCAATAAATAACCGCGGGCCACCTTAATGGTAACACTATTCTTCTTTTTCTTCTGCTCCTTCTTCCTATTTTTCTTTTTCTTCTTCTTCTTCTTCTTCTTCTGCTTCAGAGTTCTGCTTCTGCGTTCTCTTCTTCTTCTTCTTCGTCTGCTTCTGCGTGTTCTTGTTTTTGTTCTGCTTCTTCTTCTTCTTCTGCTTCTTCTTTTTCTTTTTCTTCTGATTCTTCTTCTTCTCCTTCTGCTTCTGATTCTGCTTCTTCTTCTTCTTCTTCTTCTTCTTCTGAGTTCTGCTTCTGCTTCTGCGTCTTCTTCTTCTTCTTCTGCTTCTGCGTGTTCTTGTTCTGCCTCTGCTTCTTCTTCTGCTTCTTCTTCTCCTTCTTCTTCTTCTCCTTCTGCTTCTGATTCTGCTTCTTCTTTTTCTTTTTCTTCTTTTTCTTTTTCTTTTTCTTCTTCTTCTTCTTCTTCTTCTTCTTCTTCTTCTTCTTCTTCTTCTTCTTCTGCTTTTTCTTCTTCTTCTGTTCTTGTTCTGCTTCTTCTTCTTCTTCTTCTGCTTCTGCTTGTGCTTTTTCTTCTTCTTGTTCTTGTTCTGCTTCTTCTTCTTCTTCTGCCTGTTCCTTTTCTTCTTCTTTTTCTTCTTCTACTGCTTCTGCTTGTTCTTCTTGTTCTTCTCCTTCTGCTTCTTCTTTTTCTTCTTCTTATTGTTCTTGTTCTTGTTCTTCTTCTGCCTCTGCTTTTGCTTTTTCTTCTTCTTCTTCTTCTTCTTCTTCTTCTTCTTCTTCTTCTTTTTCACCACTGTGGAAGTCTAAAGCCCTGGTCAAACGGCGCATGATAGTCGATGATAGTTTAACTCACCTAACTATCATCAACTATCATCAACTATCATGCGCCGCGTGGTGAAACGGGAAAAACTCTCATCGACTCTCATGAAAAATTTGAGCAGGTTAAAATTCGATGAGAGCGCACGAGAGTCGATGAGAGTCGATGATAGTGCATGATAGTCGGTGGTCAAACGGGAGAGCGAGTTTCAACTATCATCGACTCTCATCGACTCTTATGCGCCGTTTGACCAAGGCTTAAGACCATTATTTCTTCGGCGCATTTACCTTGGCCAACTTCGATTTTAAATTCACTGTCAAAGTTCGCTGTCAAAGATGGTCTATCCAATCGTGCTCCACAATTCCACATTTTGTTTTTGGCCAATGATAGGGAGTTTCGCATATGGCCCGACTTGTCCCTAGTTTTATATGGACAAAAATTGGCTCGGCTCCAAGGTCACCTACTTTCTTAGCGATCGACCTTCCCCCAAGGGTCACCCAGCCACCCCCCCCCCCCCTCCCCCGAGCAAACTTTTCAATTTCTCATGTAAACGGTTCGCTGCTCTTTATAAAAAAAAAATGTATGGAAAAGTTATCTTACCCGGGGAAGGTAAACTTTCTACCAGGGACAACTTTTCTCAATATAAGCAGGCCCTGAAAATATCTAGTAAATGCTGAAATTCTCAATATAGATACAAAAACAGATTCTTAAGTAGTCCTATCATTGACAAGTACGTGCGTCTTTGTTTAGTAAATCATTGTTCAAAATAATTTCTCTCCATATTTAGGAACGATGATTCCACCGTAAAACAAAACTATTTCTGCAATGATGGAGAAAAAATACTTTTGTGCTATGAAAATACTTTCTCTACTGTTCGTGTTAATGTGGAATGAAGAAGACGGCGTCTCCGCTTCACAAGGTGAGCACAGAAATAATTAAATTTAGAAATTATTAAATACAGTGTTTTCGTAACCAAATGATTGTCTGTTTAATACATGGATCTGCCCAGAATGCATCACCACGATGTTCAATTACAAGGTTATTTTGCAAAACAGGTCATGTGACATACTATATGCTTCAAACTTTAAAATCTTAATTAAATGAAAAAAATAATTAATTACGGGTAGAATATGTTTCTATTTCAAATGTGAACACAATTAGAATATTAGAGCTACGTCAATGAAACTTGTAGGGTACATCAGTACATTCCAAAAACTTTCTGTGAGGTATAAAAAATGAGATGATGACGTAATATGACGTGGCGATTACGTCATGATTTCTGAACAGCCGCCATCACAAAAAATGGTTCAAACTGTAACAACAACAATAAGAGAATGTTAAGATGGTCTAAAAAGGTAAAGTTGTTGCAAGAAAGTTATAGTTTTCATTAAAAACATGACAATTCCAAATTTGGCAAAACATGCCTGTCAAAATATGGTTGCTATGGTAACAGAAAATTCTGTAAACAATAACATGCCATACCAAATTGTTCTCAGATAAATTTTAGGCAAAGTCTAAAATCGAAAAATACTAAAACTGCAGCCAGGAGTAAAATGTTTGGCTTTAACTTTTAATTTTAATAAAGCTATACTGAACGGTTAAATTCCGCGGGGCAGATCCGCCCTCCCCTAACATCAGATCGAAGGATGGGGAACAAAGCAATAAGTCTCTAATTAAGAAACTATTGTGCTGCGTCGGGGGCAAGTGAAGTTGACAAAGGCACATTAACCGCTGTAACGAAAACTGACGAAGCAAAGGGGAAGACGGTGGGTCATGTGGAGGACTCAGAAAAAGCATGGCAACGGGAAATTCGTGAATAAACCAATTAATTAAATGATCCCTTGGGGAGCCAACATACATGTATTTGGAAGATAAATGTCTGAAGTTAACTTATTGCCTCGATGAGAAATACTGCAAACAACCATGATTTTAGAGGAATTGCCGGGAAGATTGAAATGTTTGGAGAGAGCTTGGTTTACAGGAGTCTAAACGAAATTTTTTATTTCCAATTGACACCTCATGCATGGTATCAGCGAAAGTCAACGAATGCTTCTCATTTCATTAATTTAATCATATATTTCTGGATGTTGGAGTTTCACTGAGTATAAGATAAGTTATGTTTAAAAAACTATTTAAAATTAGATCATTGTGGCAGACGGAAGTTTGAGATGTTTTTTATTTATTTAATAGAATGTGGATCAGTGGTAAACAACACACTGAAAAGTCCCGGATATCCTGAAAACTACCCAAGAAATATGGATTGTAACTATACGGTTCCTATCCCACCCGGCATGGCGTTGGAAATTGACATAAGAGATTTCCAAGTCGGAGATCTAGACTATCCAGAATGCTTGGAGGTCCATGAGTAAGTTGAACCAAAAACGTGTACAAGCAAGAGAGACAGAGATTTAGTCCGATAAATTCCCGCTCAATCTCTCCTCCAAAGTTGCGTATATTCTGGAAAAGTATTTATGACTTGTGCAAACAAGAAGCAGAAATTCCTACTGAAAATTCCGTTCGAGATTAGCGCAACACCCAAATTTACCGAGAGAGTCCAGATGGCGGCCCAGATGGTCATGTTTAACGCGGTACATGCATGCGCATCATTTGGCGAGATTACTTTTCGATTATGGGGACGACAGGGAATCCATTAATAGTAGCCGCTGCAGCTTTTCGTTTGGTCACACCGAAACAGTCTTCCATTTACATTCCATCCGAAATTTCGGGAATATTATAATTGTAAATGATAAAAAACCCATATTACTTATTAAAGTCGGGCAAATCGTGTGCGTTTGGCCGTGGCTGCAGACACATAATTAATTGCGTTGAAACGGAACTGAGCTAAAGGTCACTGAAGTAAAGAACAATGAAAACTGTCAATAGCTACACCAAGGTATTTTGGCTACACTAATGGAGAGAATGAGAGTTAAGCCCCGATCAAACGGTCACAGCATTTGTCTCAACATTCTCTCAACATTTGTTCTGTCATGTTGAGAGAATGTTGAGAGATGTTGAAACCAACCAAATGTTGTGAAGATGTTGAGACAAAGTTTAAATGAATTTAAATTCGTCTCAACATGTCACAACACCCCTCACAACATTGTTGAGAGGGGGAGTCAAACGGCATGTTGAGACAAATGTTGTGACCGTTTGATCGGGGCTTTAGAATCTTGGGAGACAACTTTTCCATAAAGTTGTTCTTGATGGGCCGGGCATATTTATACTTCGTCTCCGATTTCTATTGTGCTAATTTCGAAAGCTTGGCCTTGTTGGCATTGACCAGCTTTTTCGAAATAAGGTAACAAGCTTTACTGAATAGGCTAACCTTAAATTTATAGTGTAAACATGTTTTCACTTCCTCGGCGAAATTGTGTCGGTATTTGCAATTGGATCTCCCCGTAAATTGCGGGTTTCAGGCTGACTTGAGTTCTCATTTAGTTACTTTCGTTGTACAATTACAGGCTTTTTCTATTGTTATTTCATACCAACTCCTTTGTGTCGTAGACTAAATCATGACAATTTTTAGGGCAAATGTTTTTTTACATAATAATATTTCATGATTTTAGCCATATTTTGTAAAAATTTCGTATCAAGACAAACAAAATTGTAAAAGCGCCATCTATTTACCATAGTGGTCAAAACGGTGGTACGAGCTGTTAACATGCGAGTATGGAATAACAGAGGCTGGATATTAATAATAATGAGTATTGGTATATACCAACTGGGAGCTATTTTAGATTAACTGTCATGCCCCGTCCACACTAATGCATTTTCGAAACGCTCGGTTTTTACCCAAAACGCATCAAATGCTCCGCGTCCACACTATCGTTTTCGCAGCGTTTTCCCCGTCTACACAAATACGCTCGAAAACGCTACAACAGTCATCTGCGCATGCGACAAATAGACGCAAATAGATGGAATCGGAGTTCACGTGATGTAAATGACGTCAGTGTTTTCGAAAGCCTCCGTTTTCGCTTTCCACACTTATGCGATAGGGCTCCGTTTTCAAATGTCTTCACTCTGGACAGCGTTTTCAAATGTACGCGTTTTCGATCGTTGTAGTGTGGACGATAGGCGAAAACGCATCGAAAAGTATGCCGGCGTTTTCAAACGAAAAGCACTAGTGTGGACGGGGTCTCAGAGTGAGCAGAGTAACCAACTAAATATCGGTTTGATAATTTTAACCAGAACTCGCGATCTTGGTGCTGTCCAAAATTATTTCGGGCTCTGGTAAAAAAAAGTAAAAAAAAGTAAAAATATAAAAAGTCGCTCAAACCTTTGAAGCATTATAGTGTCCAAACATTTTTCATTTTAGCGGGGACTATGTGAAGCTTTCGAATGAAAACAAGGTACTTCTCAAGGCCTGTGGCTGGTTGAGCGAACAAAGACCTGATCCCGTGACTGGAAACTACGCAGTGATAACATTCCACTCAGACAATATTCTTGGAAATGGAGGACGATTCCTGCTAATTTTCACTATGTTACGTAAGTACAATCAGAATACAGCTTGGTTGTCAGCGGTAAGAACTGATTTTTTATTCGTAGGCGGATAAATAGCGTTTGGCTAGGCAGCTTGCAGTAAACAAATATTTCAATGCTATATTTTCGGAACATTCCTAAATAAAACATAAACACATTTATTATATCGATACTGATGAAATACCAGCGGGATTTTCCCTGTTACGAAAATAGAGGATATTACACGGCGGCGCGAAGATATGAATTCAAGTTTATTTTCGAGTGGTAAAAACAATATTTTACGAACGAGCGCAGCGAGTGAGTAAAATATTGCTTTTAACACTCGAAAATAAAATTCATATCTTCAAGCCACCGTGTAATGTTCTTTTTATTATTATAGACAAACGACAAAAGCACAAACTTCATCGCGAACTCTTGCAGCTTGGTGGCTGGACTTTCAGAATTTCTCTCCTTTCGTCTTCACTTGCAAGGAACTCCTTGAATAATTTTAAGTCATATGAAGTTTTCTTCTTCATGTTAACATTTTCCTACTCCTCGGTGAACGATTTCATGTCGGCTTCAGTGAATTTCACGAATCTATCGCTCGCCATTTTTCAACCGGAGTTTGGCAGCTTTGCACAAAAAGCCATGCAAAAGCGGGAAATGACGTCATCGATATCCTCAGTAGTGAGGATATGGAACATACGCCACTCGGGTCCCGGATGTAGTTTCGTATGAATTTTACGAGTGGCCGGGTCTATTTTCCAGTAAAACACTCCTGTCTATATAATAATAGAGGATATTACATGGCCGCGCTGGGATACTGTATCTTTCACGAGTGAGCGCAGCGAGATACTATCAGCAATAGACAAGATAATTCTCTTGCAACCGATGATAAAATTCGTATCCCCAAGCGGCCATGCAATGTAATGTTTATTATATAGATACTGATGAAATGCCCAGATTAAACAGTTTTTAAAATTCATTTTCAAAACATTGAAAAAGTGGTCACCTAAACTGAGCTCAAGTTCGCAAAAAATGCCATGACAACTTATGAAACGCATAGACATGAAAACGGAAAATGTTAGTTTCTGTTCCAAAAAAGTCAAATCGAGCTTCAAAAATGTTAATAAAGAAGAGAATAAACGGGAAGCTCTATTGTTATTGGCAGATCATGTCAGTAACCATAACGACATCAATATACTCACATGTTGAAAGATAAATAAATAAAAGTGTTATATAGCTGCGGTTTTTCCCGATATAACGCACGCTCTCATTGGTTGATTCATGGTCACATGACAGTTAACAAACAAACTGTTTCCCCAAAAGCGATGAACGGGCAACATTTGCGAAAACTGTGATGTCAGAGGGTAACATTGCTCTGTTGCCCGCTAATGTTGCCCGCTGCAAGAGTTTCCAGCATTCGGGAAGAAAATTGGAAGGAATTAAACGAACTTCTAAAATTGACTTTTGCCCCAATGCGAGAAAGAAATGAATTGTTGGTAAGTTTGCTTATAAATTCCCAGTTCTTTCCACTGTTGGCAGCCGAATTTATCCGTGCAACGTAGTCTTACTTCAACTTTTTCGGGAGCGATTTGGCGGCAGCAAATGCGAGCTTGCGAACTGGCAAAGTGAAAGCCGCTTGCCTATAAACTGTGTACTCGAATCCGTTTAAATAAAATGATCTATTTTCAACCGTTTTTCAGTGGTTTTAACTTGAGTTTGAGACATGTTTTGAAACGAATCGTTTATTTGGGAAGCCTGCGATTTTTATTAATCAGTCGCGTTTATGCAAGAGATTAGTGTATCGTTTTATGGCCAGCCGTTGATAGTTTAAAATGCCTATTTGTTTTGCTATATAACAAATCACTTAATGAATGGTCCCTCGGGAAACCAGTGAAAATCTCAATGTTTCCCTCGACGAAACAAAATTCACTGTTTCCCTCGGGACCAGTCATTAAGTGTTTAGTATCTTCACTTCGCGCGATGAAGATATCATTTTTTAGTAACAGGAAAAAATCCTGGTATTTCATCAGTATCTATATAAACGGCGGAAAAGGCGGTGAAGCTGATCAAGCGCACACATGTTACACACGCGTTTTCGATTCTGCTCGATTTCTACTGCAGGAATAAAGTTTATTTCGGAGTCATCCGAATTGGAAGTTAAGTTTGACTCCAAAGATCAAGAAGGCACAACTTCGAAACAAAATTATTAAGTTTAAGGTGGCTGGTAACGGTTTACAGCCCCTGTGTTTTGATTGATCGATACTGCCATCCTATATCAGTTGATGTTAAAATAAAGGTATCAAACGATTGCCCAATCATTGTTGAACACGTTATGATCATCTTCCTGGTATATTACGTTACCATAGCAACAGTATTACCTGTCAAAAACACCCTTATTTTTAGCTTTAAGTGCTTATAACTAAAAAACGAGCCTGGTGACCCCCATTTTTTATAATTGAATAATGATCAGCATGTTAAGATACAACTTTTTGCAAAGTTAAAAAAAATTCTGCTGAGAGAATTCAGAGCCACCTTAAATTTTCGAAAAGTTAAGGTGGCTCTGAATTCCCTCCGCAGAATTTTTTTGTTAAGTTGTATCTTAACATGCTAATCATTATTCAATTATAAAAAATGGGGGTCACCGGGCTCGTTTTTGAGCTATAAACACTTAAATCTAAATATAAGGGTGTTTTTGACAGGTAATACTGTTGCTATGGTAACCTATTATGTCACAAATATTATCATAACTTGTTCACCGATGATTGGGCAATCGTTTGATACCTTTATTTTAACATCAACTGATATAAGATGGTAGTATCGATCAATCAAAGCGCAAGGACTGTAAACCGTTACCAGCCACCTTAAGTCCCAAAACACAAATTATTATTATTTTTATGTTCAATGATATCATGATCAGAGAATTGACATTGGTGCTATATTGTTTGGTTCCCTGGATGTATGTCATAACCCCCTTGCTGCCTAGGCTCGATTACCAGCCGCTGTTTGGGAAAATGAGACCGGACTCGAGAGAGCGTCGGAAATCGAGCCTACTTTCTGCGCCAACAATATAATTATAATTATTTTAATCTGAACTCTCCAACAGTGGCGCTACACAGCTATAATATGCATAATATGATCTCGTTTGTAAATGATAATTGTTCCTTTAGCCTCGTTTTCATGGTTATAAAACTGTTAAGATACCTTCTGTTGCAATTAGTGATAGGTTGACTCTTTTTATTCGCTAAAATGCTTGGACTATATGCCTACGCTACGCTCCCTGTTACGTTCTTTCCCCCTGAAATCACGGTGAACAGAGAGTATGCGCATTAGCTAACCTTTTCTGATTGGTCAACCAAGGAGCTTGTTACATCCAACAAATCACTTAGATCAGTTTATTTTGTATTGTGGCATGGTGCTCGTAATTTTACATTTCATTATTTAAATATATCATTTCTATTTTAATTTTGATTTTAGATTGTGAACCTCTCTGTTCTAAAGATGAGTGGAACATTTACCTCTCGTGCTTGAATATAACGTCAACAGTGCACATTACTAAATGTGCTCCAACGTTCACTGAGAAGATGTAAGATTGTAATTAGGTGAAATTTGTTTCATATTTATGGACATTCCATGACTATCTTATTTTTATTTACTATACCGATGTAACTATAAATTGCAGTTACTTTCCTTGCAAGATAACGTGAAGATGTAATTTGAAGACAGGTGATTGGAGAGAGTATAATTTATGTAGTTCCAGCTACAATAGGGCCATTTATACGAGAAATTTAGTAAGTCAAGGTTTGAGTCTGCGAATGTATGCTGTTATGGGAAAACAAAATGTAAAAAGTGGTTATAATGAAATAACCTAATAGCCCACTTCGAAAACGAGTGATAGTCTGGGATCGAGAGTGGCGGCGCGAACGTTTGTGGGATTGTTTGGGTCTAAATGCACGCGCAAATGACGAATTTTAATGCGCGACCAAGGTAGGAAAAAACCGTAAACAAGTAGTTAAGCTGTTTTAATATAAAGAAAGGAAATACTATATTTCGGGCATCTGTAGTCTTTCCGTATTAGGTTTTTCCTTCAAGAATGTTATTGTAGATTTCAGGGAAAATAACACTGCAATCAACTAAAAAAGATACGTTATTTCACGCTAAAAAATCATCTATAAATTCGTCATCTGCGCGTGCAGTTTGCCTTCGCATCCCCCCAAACGCTCGGGCGGCTTCGGGCGGCCAATCAGCCCACTCTCGATCCCAGGCTGTCACTCTTTTTCGAAGTGGGCTATATGGGATTAACGAAAAACAACTACTTACAACAACAATGCGCAAGCAAGTAGCGTCCTCTGCACCTGACACCAGGGTACAGGACTGATTTCTTTCAGGAGAGAGGAGAGGAATTTTATCGCATAGATAAGTTAAAGGTGAATTCGTTTTTACGGAATCTGCTACTATTCATGCAGTCTGTACAGCTCCGCAAATGATCCCGGGACCGCAAATGATCCCCGACCGCAAATGATCCCCAAATTGGACCGCAAATGATCCCAGAGCCGCAAATGATCCCCAGAATGGAATGGAATGTCCATGTTAACAAATTAATTAAGAGCTTCTCCGGGAAGTTAAGCCTTTTGAGATCCCTTTATTTCCTACCGGTTGAGACGTGAATTCTATTTTAAGGTGATTTTACCTTCAGTAACATGTACATACGGTCTCTTAATTTGGGGATCATGTTGTAAGACACTGTTTTCTAGTCTAGAACGAATACACATAAGAGCTGCTAAAATCATCTACCGCCTGGACTGGAATATGTCCTCCGAGGAAGTCTATACTGCTGTAAATTGGAAGTCTCTCAAGCATACCTACTTAAAATCAATACTGTTATTTGTACACAACTGCTACCACGGGGTCCCACCAGCTCCTCTTCAGGACTTGTTCACAAAACGAACCTCTAAATATGATCTTAGACAGAAGATGTGTGTTGCTTTACCTCGCCCAAGAACTGATTTCTTGAAGAAATCACTATCCTATCGCGGCGCTGTTTCATGGAACTTTTTAAGTAATGACAATAGGGCGGAACAAAATGTAAATAGTTTTAAACGTAACATAATTAATTATATATTAGACGATTTTACACTTTTCGATTGATCTAGATTGTAATTTTAAATTTTCAGTTGTAATTTTTTAACTTTAGTATGACACGACCACATCAGCTATGCTGCTTTAATCCTATCGTGTATAAATAAATGCTTTTATTATTATTATTATTATTAGAGTAGACCGCAAATGATCCCGCTAAAAATTGAGGAATGGCGTGGACGGTGGACGCGTTTTGAATATTTTTCCTGAGAACTGAATCTGTGCACGCTAGACATTTTTATCCAGTAAACCTGGTTACTGATGACGGAAGTGACCGATTTTTTTTTTCATGCATTGATGCAGATTTTAGTAAAAAGATAAATTCAAAATCATTGAACTAACGCGAGATATTTTTAAATTCGAGAAGGGTTTTTTTTTTGGTTTTCGCGGTAAAATTCATCCGCGTCTAGAATTATTGCAGACTTACACAAGAGTTAACACCGCATCTTATATTGTTTTCGCGACAGGAAGATTCATTTAACAAATAAAGAAGCCAAAACCATGTATTATTTACCTAATAGAAGATGGTTTTCTATGTTCTATAAGAAAATGATGCACGCTTGAGGTCTAGAAAAGCAGCTAGCGCTAGTGAAGCGGCGAGTGCATTCAGCTGCTTTTCTAGACCTCAAAAGTGCATCATTTTCTTATAGGACATATGAAAACCATCTTCCATTTAGTTTAGAAAATAGCAGGAGCTTGAAAGAAAAAACTTCGCCGTACGCTTGAGTGGCGCGGTAGAACACAAAACCTACAAAGTCGCGAAGTATGAATTAAGAACTAATCTATAATCCTAGTTTGTACGATATTTTAACATTTCTTGAATGAGTAAATACTTGTTTCAACGAAAATTTCCATTTTATGGCTTCTCTGAATTTTTTAGAAAGTTTCTTAGAGTTTGACAAATCTATTTTCAACTTTGCCGGTCGTAATTTTGTCGGCTTCTTCCAAGATTTCTTCAGATTATTCCAGACATTTGGCGTTCAAAAACAAAACAAATTCGCTGCTATTTCGCTTTTATGTAAAACGAGAGTGTTTTGGCTTCTGTTATGACTAAAACAATAATTTTTTCTTACCTCTAAACGTTTTCGTTCGTCCATGTTGTCTTGCTAAATCACTTTGATCGCTATTGTTTACAAAATGCTGTCGGCCGATTACACCGTGCCACTCTCCGCGAGAACGAAATTCTTTTCTTTCTGCATGATTCGTCGCCTCCAATCATTCCGATAATACAGTTTCACTTCGTTTTCAATACAGGTAAAGCATTACTGGTCAAACTCGTAATATATCGGATAAAAGAGTCAAGAAAAGCGACAGGTTCGACTTTATGAACTGAGTGTAGTGAACATCCGGGACATGCGTGCTCTATAGTTTTTAGCCGTGCTTTATAAGAAAATAATGCACGGCTAGACTCTATGCAGTACATATGGCAGCTATTTTCTAAACTCTGATAAAACATGGTTTTTAACCAATCAGAGCGCGCGCAGTTTTTCAGTCTATATTTTAATTATCTTTAAAACATAGACTGGAAAATGCGCGCGCTCTGATTGGTTAAAAACCATGTTTTATCAGAGTATAAATCATAGAAAAGCCGTGTTTTATCGTTTCGCGCGCGTTAAATCTATATTTTAAAGCAAATAAAGAAGCCAAAACCATGTATTATACTGTCATAAAACACGACGGGAACGGCTCGTGTTTTCTAAATTTCTCTCGTGTTCTCAAATTCCCGTCGTGTTTTATGACAGTATAATACATGGTTTTGGCTTCTTTATTTGTTAAATAAATTTCGAGATTAAAGACGGTATTCTGCGCCATGAAACAAGCTAGACATGGAAA
This sequence comes from Desmophyllum pertusum, assembly GCA_029204205.1. Taxonomy (NCBI): domain Eukaryota; kingdom Metazoa; phylum Cnidaria; class Anthozoa; order Scleractinia; family Caryophylliidae; genus Desmophyllum; species Desmophyllum pertusum. The sequence continues at coordinate 6,022,010 of MU827302.1, forward strand.
TTGGCCCCCCTTTACAGCTAACTACTTCACGAAATCGGCAAATAACATTTCCGGTGAATTTAACACCCGGCCTGCTTTGATGAAGTGTAAAAAACTGTGATTTTTTTTTTTCAGGCTCCTAAACTCACTTTCAATAATGCCAATGTAAGCACGAGAAAGAGCAATTTAGCCATTTTCACACTGCAAGCACATGGAGAAGCCCCCACGGGGGGGGGGGGGGGGGTACTCCCTATAATGGACTATACCGGGAGGCTCCGCCCGAAAGGGGTACCTTTTCAGACTGGAGGTATATAAAAGGGTAGGGATTTCACGAGTTGGAGTATAGAAAAGGGTAGGGAAAACTGTCATTTAGGTATGAGGTGGACTGCAGGTTTGAAGTTCTTAGCCATCGTAAGACAGCTTCCTTCCACTTCCTTCTGGGGATATAGAAAAGGGATGCAGTGTTTCTACTGTAGGTATGTGAAAGGGATACCATTTTCATAATTTCTATGGAAGGTATATGAAAGGGGTACCATTTTCCATGGAAGGTATATGAAAGGGGTACCTTTTCTGTCAAAAATGTTATATAAAAGGGTAAGGGGTTGGACCTCTGGGCGGAGCCTCCACGTACAAATCTTTTTTGAGTACCCACCCCCGGGGGGGGGGGGGGGGGAGAAGCAGCTACCTCGCATGACATTGATAACTGAGCTGACACGCCTTGACGGTTCAGTTCGAGATCGGATGTCAGCAACCCTGGAGTGGCTTTCGCGCTTGTCGTCACAAATAATTACAGTCGAACCTCTATCAAAGTACCAAAACTATTGTCAATATGTAAATGAAACCCCTATAAGCGGCCACCTTATGGCCGTCCCGATGAGAGTTCTCCTCTTGTTTTTTTTTAGGAGCATGAAAAAAAAACTTCACAGTTTTCACACTTCATCATGCAGTCATGCCGCCAAACAAGAATTCACCGGAAATGTTATTTGCCAATTTCGTGAAGTAGTTTGCTGTAACGGGTGTCAATTTCTATAGTAGCTTGTTTCATGGCGCAGAATACCTTCTTTTTAGTCTCGAAAATTATAGATAAATGAATCTTTTGTGGCGCTAAAAATATACATACGATGTTAACTCTTGTGTACCGATTAAAGTCTGCAATAATTCTAGACGCGGATGAATTTTAAACCGCCAAAATAAAAAACAACACCTTCTCGAATGAACTATTTTTTACTGATATCTTGCGTTAGTTCAATTATTTTGAATTTATTTTTTTACTAAAATCTGCATCAATGCATAAAAAAACATTCGATCACTTCCGTCATCATAACCAGGTACTAGATAAAAATGTCCAGCGTGCACGGTTTCAGTTCTTGGGAAAAAATATTCAAAATGGAAAAAAAATAATCGGATCCATGCCATTCCTCGATAGTCCTGAGATCAGGCTCCGAGAGAAATCGCCGAGCATGAAGCGAGTCCGAGCGCCTTCGTTTTCGCCCCAGGCAGCGCTCGGTCAGATTTCTTTCGGAGCCTGATCTCAGGCTATTCCTCGATTTTTAGCGGGATCATTTGCGGTCCACTCTGGGGATCATTTGCGGTCCAATTTGGGGATCATTGCGGTCGGGATCATTTACGGTCCCGGGATCATTTGCGGAGCTGGTTGTGTCTTTCTCCAATTCCATAATTATTACTATGGCAGTAATGAAGCCAAAAAACTATAATAACATTAAGTATCGTCTCATGTTCACTTCTTGTGTCAACATTCAATGTAACATTATAACTAGTGAAACGGAATTTAAAAAGATATCAATTGACACGTGCAAACGTTTCGTCCTGTTTTTGTGTACCGGTACATAATGACCGAAATAACAGACTAAACAATACCTACAGAACAAAGGAAATAACATTATCATTCGAATGCTTTATTTTCTCCCTTTTAATTGGTCGAACAACCTACGAATAATTCTGCTCATGCGCACAACGGCGCAAAGTTGTTTTGCTGCGAATAATTGTTTCTGCTCCCGTCCTCAACCTCGTCCCCAGGGGCCATCTCTGCTTTCAATGATGGCGGGTGGGGCGCGAAGAAAACCTGAACTCTGGCGAAGAGCAGGTTACGTGTCTCCAAAAATATTGGAGATTTTGATTGTTTCAAAATGGCGGCGGGCTCGCGATTGGGCTAATTTTGTGGTCACGTGACCTGCTCTTCGCCAGGGTCTCAGTGTTCGCCGCCTACCCGCCATCTTGAAAGCGGATATGGCCCTGGGGACGAGGTTGCTCCCGTCCTCTACAATGGCAATCCGATTTCCAGAATTATCTGAGAGCGATCTTAATTGTCTAATCGAACAAAAACAGCGATAACGCCAAGAAAGGAACCAAAGTTGCTGCGTGAACGTATTTTGCAATATTTGGAAGAAAAAATTTCGACGAAAAAGAGCTTGTAACATCGAAAGTAAAACTTGCAGCGTTTCTAAGAACGTTCTAACGCCGAGCCAGGATAAAGAAAGGCGAATTGTACACAAAAGCTTAACTTGTGGGAATCCGTTTTGGTGAAGGCAACAAAGGCAAGTTGAATTTATGTGTTTGTATGTTTTTGTATAATTTTACAGTCGACAGGCATAAATTATTGAATTTGAGAAGAAATGCCGACTTCTGCGATTACTTCAGCAAGGGCAGCGCGGCTTCCCGCTTCCCGAAAATAATTGGATCGAATGATAAAACAATTATTGAACTCGGTTTATTCGCAAAATATCGTGATTTGTCAGTGTCTCGCAGATCAATTATTTGCCTCAGCCTTCGGCAAATAATTGGATCTGCTCGCCACTGACAAATCACGATATTTTGCTCAACCGCCCAATAATTGATAATTGTTTGCTCTCTTGTTCACCCGCACACCGGAAAGGCTTTTGAAATGGCTTTTGAAATCTTTGAAAAGTTCAAGCACAAATTTCAAGCCAGGCTAATTCTTCACACTGTAAATTAACTCACAACAATTAAGCGCTCGCGCATGACTCGACTAAAATGTGACAGTGTTTGTTTACGGTGTTGGTTCACCCTAGAATATTTATATTATGCAGTCAGAAGGGGCAGTTGTGAAATACCCATGAAAAGTAAAAACCAGTCTAAGCATTTTAATCCAAGGAATCTCTTAAGTTTCACCAATTCACTTTTGGATTATATCTTTTGACAGTGATTTTTCTTCAAATAATATTACATTTCTACCTGATGGAGTGTTTGCCAATCTGCCCAAACTAAGAAGGCTGTAAGTGAAATAAATGTGCTTATAATATACTAACCATAGGATAATGCTTTTACAAAGCAATTTGATTGGTTCCCTACTCATGGTCTCAGTGGCAATATACCCTCTCTACCTTATTTGAAATAACGCGAAGTTCCATTTTTTTTGTCTCCGGCATAAAATGGGCATAAAATAGGAATATTCCCCATTACTTTTTTCTGAGCGGTCCGTATCCCAAGTCCTTAAATTTGATTGGCAAAGCGCACGTGATCCAGCGGTCCGTATCCTACAGCGGTGAGGGTAAAAGGAAGAATGAATTTGCGGAATGGCATGTGGCATGACTTGCGGAATGGCTATAATTATGCTGAATATGATATATGCAGCATAACTTAAAGAAATAAATTAACTGGCAAATAAACCGCTTTACGTAATGCTGCGAGTTCAAACATACGATCTGTCACGTTTTCAATCAAGATGGCCGGCCCAAAAAACATATAAATCAAGCCAATATTGGTTCCGGGAGCGGAAGGAATATAGCCCAGCCATGGAAAACATTTTATTTTCAGCAACGTGCGAAGTTCGATGCGAAGAAGCTTTTACTGAAGTTTCTCACATTATATTGCTCTCCTATCGTTGTCAAATGAATGGAGAACTACGCAGTGGAATTAAAACGAGCTTGCATACTTCAAAAAGGCGAGTGGTGTTTCATTTTTATTTTACCCGACATAATTTGAGTTTGTTGTTATTTTTTGGAAATCGGTTTTCACGCTCTCTAGCTAGAACTTGCGGTTTTTGAATTATAATTAAATGAAATAAAACAAAATAAATATAAAAAATAAACAAAAAAATAATAATAAAAGAAAACTTTCATCGATGGAGGTTGGGGGATGGTGTTGGGGGGGGGGGGGGGGGGTGTAGCCTTGCACGGAAAATAAAACGGTCATTTCACGCAAAGTCCAGTTCATTCTTGTCGTTGTCGGAAATTAAAGCGACTGACGTGGAACACTTCAAACAACTACGCCTCCCACAGTTCTTATATTTCATTTGGATTGAATTAATTCCTCAAATTACAAATTCTTCAGAAAACATGATTCCTATACTTATATAATTCCAAGAATAAATTCGAGAGTTTCTTCGAATTCAACTACTCACGCGAGGATCCGATCTCATGTCTATAGAGTCCTAAAGCACTGACGTCACGTTGTCATGACAGCAAAAAATCTTGTTCTAAACAAAGCGCACGTGGCGGAAGCTATAATCAAAATGGCTATGCTTTCGATCGTTTCGCTGCTTTCTTACTTTTCAGAAGATAAGAAGTCCATAAAAAAAGGAGAAAAACCACTACAAATCGGACCATGTGGAATCATTTACTTACAATCGGGGTATTTTACGGGGAGATATCCACGCAAGCATGAAAAACAAGGTGTAGCAAAGTCACGGTGAGTGGAGGTTTTACGTGAAATTACGGTCGTGTTACGCGTAAATATTCGATAAGTATTTACTCCCAAATGTAAGATTTAGAGATATATTTAGATTACCCATTATTTTTCCTGGATATAATTCAGTAAAACAAAACTGTTCGTGCAGATTTCGCCGTTCTTCGACAGTTTATTGGAATATCTTCGTTCGAACATGCACAGGTAACAACACAATAAAACACTCCAGCTTTAACCTCAGAGTAGACGTTACAAATTATACCTTGCACGTCTTTACGCTTTCTTTTTTCTTTCTGGCCTGTTAGATTTTACTTGGATGAGGAGAATGAGATTAAATCGAGCGAGTGTGAATGTCCAAGGGGAAAGTTCAAGTGCAGTCATGCGGCTGCACTGTTCATTCATGGCATCCATAACCTCAGCCGAACTGACAATCGAGTGTCAGTGGAGGAAACGAAAATCAAACACGCGACTGTGTTGGAAATCTGTTGAAGAAATGTTTCCTCCACCAAAGGCGTATTGCTCCTTGTCAAGAAAACCAACACAAGCTGACCGTTCAGCTCTGTACAAAGACCTACAAGAATATGGGAGGTTTACTGGCCTTTGCTGGCCTAATGAGCCCTGAACCAACTACTGTCAGTGAGCTGCCCATCCCAACAATTGAGGAGATAATATACTCGGAGGAGTTCCTGACAACACAAGGCCATCAACAACAGCTTGACTGCTTGGTTCGACAGGCCAAGATTCCAGAGGAATGTATTTCCAGGATTAGTGAGATCACTGTTGGGCAGCGAAACAACCCTACCTGGCATCTAGCAAGAAGAGGGAGATTAACTGCAAGTAACTTTGGTTGTGTTCTTAAAGCCAAAAAGAATAACTCCATCTCTTTTAATGCGTCTCCTTGGGGAGTACGACCTGTCAAGAGTAAAGGCTGTACAATGGGGTGTGAACAATGAGGAGGAAGCGCTCAAGGCATTCACAAAGGTGGACAGGGAAACAGTCCAGGAAACTGGCATTTGGCTGGATTCCATGGGAATCCTTGGTGCCTCCCCTGATGGAATTGTAGACGATGAAACTGTCCTGGAGGCTAAGTTGCCCTTACACCGAACGCAACTTAACAATTGAAGAGGCTGTTAATACTTCTAAATCATTTTGTCTGGAGAAGTCACAGAATGGACATGGATTTGTTTTGAAAAAGAACCATGTTTATTGGGACCAAGTTCAAGGGGAAATGTTTTTCTCACGAAGAAAATTTTGCTATTTTGTTGTTTGGACATCAAAGGATGTAGCAGTTGTTAAAATAGAGCGAGATGAAACCTGGGCTGGAAACATTGCAATCTTGACTGAATTTTATTTTAAAAACATTTTCCAAAGATTGTGGAAGGTGAATTGTAATATACATGTATTTTCTGGATTGATATCCAAATTAACTCAACATGTTTCATTAACATTATGTTAAACTAAAGGAGTCCCACTCAAACAGTGTAGACACCAAACTCTGTTTATGTTACTTAACATTTAACGTCGGAATTGGATCAACAAAACAGTAGTGTTACCCCCCCCCCCCCCCCCCCATGATGTCATAAGGTCATCAAACAAAAATACTATGTAATACATGTATAAAAGTTGTAACAATATTGGCTATTGTTGACACACTACAATGAAACAACTGTGCAAGGTGCAGGTTGGTATAGTTCTGCCTCACTTTCATTAAAGTAATAAAAATCTGGTCCTCAAAACTGATTGATTCCACTTTCCAGCCAGAAAAATAGTTAACTGAATCTTTGAACCTTAATGCATGAAGATGAACAATGTCAAAGACTTCTTTTGTGGGAGCCCTGTTTCCATTCGTATAATATCTGCACTAAGTCCTGACACAGTGTAGTGCTTTGTCATGTATTGAGATATTTCTTCCAGATCCTTAAGCTCTCTTCTGGCTTGCTGTAGTTCTGCTTCCAGGATAATCTCCTCTGCTGTTCTATTTTCTTGTTGGGTTCCTTCCTGGGATGCATATGGCACCATATTTCTTTTAGCATTTTCAATCATTTCTTGTAAGGTTTCCCTCTTGGGTTCAGTTTTCTTCTTTTTCTTCTTTGGTACTCCTTCTCCTGGAAATATTTTGCCCTGATTTCTGGTATAAACTTCTGGACCATAGGCTTTATTTTCCATCCCTAAAATGACAGCTACACACTCTCGAGTGTTTGCTAGGTTCTCTATTCTTTTCTCCTATTGAAAGAAAATATAATTGTTCCTGTCATGATTTTGTGAAGAAAATCGTTGAAATTTTAACACTAAATTATCATCAAACTCAGACAAACTTTCAAATGTATTATTTAAGCAATAAAAGCGTAAGCTATATAACATGAGCTCTGATTTGTGAGGGAAAAAAAATAATGTTTACGTTCACCACTCAGTCCAACAGACAACATGTTGCAAAACTCACGAAAACAACTAAATCGAACGCACATACGCTTCGATATAAAATTTAGGTTGCATGCTCGGTCTCAGTTTAATGAAAAAAGATATATGTAAAGTAGAAAAGATTCAGGTATTCTACGCGTCAAATCAGCCTTCATATGGGTTATATAGTAAGCAGTGAATCATACGAAGCCACTTGAGGTGAATCGAGTCACAAAAGCTAGCTCGCTCGCTCGCTTAAAACAATCGAATTTTTTATCAGATTCTCAACAGTAAGATATCTATGAATATGAATTCTAACCTTAGTAATCGAAATCCATTGCCTGTACTCATCTTTCTTCTTATCTTTGTTAGGAAATCCGAAGAATTTGCAGGTATGGCTCTCCGAGTGATGGTCGCACGATGGAGCGAAGCAATGAACCATTTCGGGCCGTTTCGATCTCCTCTTTTTAAATGCTCGACGTCTCTCCACAGAATAATGAATTGTTCTTGATGCTTTGTTCTTCTTTTGTGCGATAATCCGGATAATACGAGGTCTCGACCTCTTGAACAACGATTACGTGACCAGCGCGCACTTGATTGTTTGGTTTGTTTAGAACAGAGTTTTTTAGCGTCATGGCAACGTGACGTCACACTTTAGGACTCTATTACGTGCACACATGTCTATCACGTGTTCCCTGACCTATTTTCGCATGGAAAATCACGGCTGCACGCCGATCGCGCATCAGAGAATATAAAACCGTCTTTTCACATTTTACGATACGCCAAACAATATGCCGTAGTCATATAATCGTAGTCGCTTTAATTTCTTGACAATTGCAACACACAAGAATGAAATATAAGCGGGATTTTGCTCAGTGTTGAACGGTTGGATAGCGCTATTAAATTTGTTACGAGATAACACGGCTTCGGCACATAAAGAAAGTGGTAGACCATATATTTGTGAGCCGTGAATTGCCATATTTTGGGGGGTAAATGTGAAAATATTGTTTTATTTTCTCGTGCCACGTGATCTAAATAGCCGTGAGCCGTGATATTCGTGAAATGCGAATTAAGGCTAGAATTGAAACTATTACCGCTCGTATTACGTGGAATATCGTGAACTGGACTTTGCGTGAAATGACGGTTTTTATTTTCCGTGAAAGGCGATCTACTCCCCCTCCCCCCCCCCCCCCCCCCCCCACTCCCCAACCCAACCTCCATCGATGAAACTTTTCCTTTATTATTATTTTTTTTGTTTATTTTTTATATTTATTTTGTTTTATTTAATTTAATTTTTTTTTCAATTTTTTTTTTCACTCCGCACTCCGCAATCCGCAATCCTCAATCCGTAATCCACAATCCTGCCGCACCCCTCGTTTTCGGAACAGCCGATGGCACCCCTTAAAAAACTAACTCAGAACTCGTACTCACACACCGTTCACCCACACACCGGGAAAGAGGTTAGTTTTTATAAACGAATTTCGAAATCTTTGAAAAGTAACATAAATGGCAAGCTAGTTTAATTTTGCACAATCTAGATCTTGACGTAATTTTCTTGTACAAATATTATATCTAGATGAACGTTTAATCGTTTGTCCCACGATGGAGTCACTTTGAGGTGTTGATCGCGACGTTTCTACTTCTTTTCTGCTAGTCTTCATCAGGCGATGAGGTCAATTGTTTACGTGTCGCTATATGTAGCACCTTGGTTCGCTGCTATTGGTGCATTTCGATCCTCATTATTATTCCGACTAGAGGTTGTTTTCTCAGTGGGCTGACTCGGTGTTGTTCCCTCAGTGGACTGACTAGATGTTGTTCTCTTCAGCGGTCTGCTCCGCTATCGACCGGCAGTTGTGTTTCTTGATTGTAGGCATGCATGCTTGAGGAATTTCGATTCCACCAACCCTGTTGATGTTGTTTGGATGTAGTCTTATATGTATGGCCTCTTTAACCTTTCGAGTGTACCAATGAGGGTCTCTGTCAATAAACTTAACCTCGTTCCAAATAGGAAGGTGCTCAGTCTCGTTGCATGTTCCGAAAACTGCGGAGTTCTGAGTACGAGCAATAATAATAATACTTTATTCAAATATAATAAGAGATAAAAATCGAATGTCGCTGTCGTGTTCCTTTATTCTTTCACGTATCGATCTCCTTGTTTCATCGATATATACTTTGCCGCATTCACATGGAATCTGATAGACAAACACCGTCTTGTTGAGATGGATCAAGGGCGTCTTTAAGGTCGCACTAAGTGTGACCTAAGAGTTGTGTCAGATTTGAAAACGGTGCGTACGCCTCGTTGCTGTAGGCAGCGGCGAAGAACTCTGATACACCTTTAATATGGGGTAAAACAGATGTGGATTGAAATTCCTGCGTCGGTTCTTTCTCGGTTGTTCGCTTTCTAGTCTGACAAAATATTATATCTGCTGGCATTTCTGCCGTTGATGCTTTTCACTCATTTTCCGTTACTTTTCCCTGGTCCACATTAGCGACAAATTTGTTATTGAAACAAGAACTCACAACTAGCCCTTTTACATGATCCGACTAAAAATGTTACAGTGTGTATTTAAGGAGTTTTGTGACGGTGTTTGTTCACCCTAGAAGATGTATGCACGCAAGCAACTGTGAAATACCCCGGAAAATTAAAAGGGAGTCTAACATTTTAATAAACACAATGTGTTTCGTTTCACCAATTCACTTATTTGATTTAATCTCTTCAAAGGGATTTGTCTTCAAACTTTATTACAGTTCTTCCTGACGGACTGTTCGCCAATCTGCTTTCTTTGGAAAACGCTGTAAGTGAATATATAAGTGAATGTATACATAAACCCAGCATATTGCAATAAGTTGTTAAGTCATTTGCTCTATTTACATTACCATTCACCGAAACACAACGAACGAAAAAAGAAGCAGAGAAATGAGTGGATACATTCTTTCCAACTTATTCATCATTCATGAGGCTATAAGCCAATCCACGATTGACCGATTTTGTCACGTGGATGAGTTTTCAAACCACAGTAAAGGTGAATTCCTAGTTAGGGAACTGGCTGGAAAACTACTCAAACAATATATACCAAATAGAAAACGTTTTCTGTGTTTCCATAGAGTTATGGTAACACGTAGCCTCCTACGCCAGACTTTCTTTGGGCTCGTCCCGCGAGCCCGAAGAAAGTCTGCGTAGGAGGCTAGGTAACCACGAAGTTCGGGAGAACGAGAAATGCTGTGGAAAACACGCAGGCGAGTGTTTCCACAGCAATCACGAGTTTAATTTATTAAGTTTTCTCCAAATAATTAAATAATGTACACTAAATAAAGAGTGGAGAGGGGAAACATCCAAAAAAGCGCCCTTGACACCATACGAGGGATGGTCCCCAGTAATTACAATATAATATCTATAATATAAAAGAAATAATGTATAATATAAAAATATCTAAAATTCTAAAATATATCAAACAGTTGACTTTGTATACTGAATATAGAACTAAGTACTACTAAGAAAAGATAAAATAGCTATATTTAAAAACTATTAGTTCTACTGTACATACTGACAAGGTCGAGAGAGCCATTTTTTCTTAAATTATAACCTACGTTACGATCTTTACAGAATAAAAGCTTATCAGAAATATCTATATTATAATGCCCATTAATTAAATTATATAAGAATACTACATCCCTTTTAAATCCCCTATTAGATAGACTATGTAAACTTAATTGACTTATCTAGTATTATAATCTTCACCAGACTTTAGGATAAACTTAGTTGCCCTCCTCTGAATTGCCTCTAATCTATTAATATTACGTTGTGTATGAGGATTCCAAGTCTCACATGAATATTCAAGTAATGGTCTAATAAGACTACAATAAAGTGTTCTTAATGTCGGTAACATCCTTCTTGTATATTAAAATATCCATACAAGTTTTTTTCACCAGTCCAAGTGAATTCCATGATAAATTAGAGCTAGTAAACAAACCTAAGTCCATATATATATGTACACTTTCCAAACTTTGACCACGAGTGTTACCATAGCCTGCGTGGCAGGCGTAGAAAAGGGGAGGGGAGGAGGGGAGTTCGAGCGCGAAGCGCGAGGAGAGACCGCGAAGCGCGATTGGAGGGAGGGAATACGGGAACGCCTGCAACCACGCTATTGTTTTTTTCGTTTTCTACGTCCACATTCTGGACGCAAAAATCGTGATTGGCCAGAATTAATGAAATGTCAATAAAGTAGTTAAGACGGATTCCGCTCAACGTTCGAGCAATAAGTGCAAAAAATAATTACTAAAAAACTACTCATAGCACGGTAACATTTTGAATACTATTTCTCCAAGTGACCCCGCAATTAAATTCTCAAGCATTCTCGAGAAAATTAATGTCGAACCTCGTAAAATGCACGCCATTTTGTTTTGAACTGACATGAAGCGTCTTTTTAATTAAAATATGTAATGACTTCTCTCGCGAGGTCAGCTTGGGAGCTAATTTATCGATCATTTCTTCTTAACTCAGTGTATTCAAAATGTTACCATTTCTTGCACTTTTTGCTCGAAACGTCCAGCGGAAATCGTCTTAATCGGTTGTTCTGATTGGTCAGTTATATGTCAGTTTTAGTATTTGAGTGATCCCAGGTTGTTATCAATTTACATGCAACCGCCAACCGGACGGATAAATCGAGAGACGGCCGCTTTGAGCTACTTGTACGGGAATCAATTTCTTTATTGGAAGAAAACGGCTTTAACCTTGAATTAAAAGTAAAGCGGAGGAAAGGGTCGCGACACACTATCTTCCACAACTAAAGTACAGCTGTATTCGAAAGTAAAAACACGTACTTATAACATCACGCTGGGAAAGAAAGTTATTCGGGTTCGCCGGTCAAGATAGCCTGAGAAAACAGACGTCGTTTCGCGTCGCCACCACTGGGAGCCCCGCGAAACGGGCGTCTGAGAAATGAGCGCCAAAATTCCGTACGTGTGACGTAACCACTACCCAGATCTGAGTAGTGCTTCTGATTGGTTGAAACAAATTTCCCTCGCGGCACCCGTGGATCCCGCGCGCGTATGTTGTTTTCAAGATGGAGGGAAGGAAGCGTAGCATTATATAGTTGCCTTGCAAGAAGTTGTTCTTAGCTTGTGTAACCGCTTAAACCCATTGACACCTAGCTAGCGTGTGTCGCGTTCTTGAGCAGAAATTAAATTTGCAAGCGACGTTAAAAAAACAAAACGAAGTGCGCAGTAAATATTTACACAATTTTTGTAGGCTTCCCAAATTAACTTCTTGTTAAACTAGAATGGTTAAATAAATTAATATTGTCTAGAAGTCCTTTCCTCTTTTTCAGTAGGCGAAGACACGTCTTGCACAGATAGTTGACGGGCCCACCTGACAAATTCACGGCTTCAAACCAGTGTCAAACGGCAATTCATACAGCAATTCATACGGCAATTAATTAATCAAAGTATGTATCGTGACGAAGTATCTTCGATAGCATCTTCGATGAGATAATACACATATAAACACACAACAGAAAGCCGTGGTAAGGCAACTATAAGCTACGCTTTCTTCCCTCCATCTTGAAAACAACATACGCGCGCGGGATCCACGGGTGCCGCGAGGGAAATTTGTTTCAACCAATCAGAAGCACTACCCAGATCTGGATAGTGGTTACACGTACGGAATTTTGGCGCTCATTTCTCAGACGCCCGTTTCGCGGGTGGCGACGCGAAACGACGTCTGTTTTCTCAGGCTACGGTCAAGACTCTCGTCAGAATGTCTCGCAGTCAAAGACAACCTTTCGCCACTTAGTTCTTCGGAGAAAATATTGTGAGAAAATCATTCCACTTCATTCACGGAAAGCGAAGACTTGCAATATTCAAAGCGTGACGGAAGTCGGAATGTCTGTTGAATTTTAGGACGTGACCGACGTCTTGCCACTAATTATTTAATTGGAAACTTTCCCTTTCACGTTGAAATTATAAAAACTTTACTCGGCTACTTCCAACCCCGTCTTTCAATACATGTGTTTATTATGTTAAGAAGTATTTCTGTCATAGCGAAAGACAAGAATGATTTCAAAGATATCTTGCATATTTAATCAAGTGCGCGTGTAAACTGTCAAAACTAATTAGGGGCGGAATGGCAAAAAACAATAGCGTGGTTGCAGGCGTTCCCGCACTCCCTCCCACGATCGCGCTTCGCGCTCCGACACCTCGCGCTTCGCGCTCGCCGAACTCCCCTCCCTCCCCTTTCTACGCCTGCCACGCAGGCAAGTGTTACCATAACTATGTGGAAACACAGGGAAAACGTTTTCTATTGTTTTTATTAAATAAAAGCACGAAGCAATTTTCTATGTTTCCATAGAGTTATGGTAAATGGTTTTGAGCCAATCAGAGCGCGCGTAGTATCTTGTTTATTTATAAATTGTGTTTTCAACCAATTCCATAATTATCACTATGCAGAAAACACAAAAACTAACATCATTTACCTGTTGTGTCGACTTTTCTACTTCACTTTATAATTTTAGGAACATGGTGACATAAATTAACATGTGAAAGTTTTTTCTTCTGCTTTATATACCGTTACACAAGGACCGAAATAACAAACTAAACAATACCTACAGAAACAAACGGGGCCGGCTATTCATAGAGTTATTTTGTAGAGTTAGGACGTGGAGTTAGAGTTATGCCAAAATCCTGAATTCAAGATTTTGGAACGCCAAAATCCTGAATTCAAGATTTTGGAACGCCAAAATCCTGAATTCAAGATTTGGAAAGCCGAAATCCTGAATTCAAGATTTGGAAACGCCGAAATCCTGAATTCAAGATTTTGGAACGCCAAAATCCTGAATTCAAGATTTTGGAACGCCAAAATCCTGAATTGAAGATTTTGGAACGCCAAAATCCTGAATTGAAGATTTTGGAACGCCAAAAATCCTGAATTCAAGATTTTGGAGCGCCGAAATCCTGAATTCAAGATTTTGGAGCGCCAAAATCCTGAATTCAAGATTTTGGAAAGCTGAAATCCTGAATTCAAGATTTTGGAAAGCCGAAATCCTGAATTCAAGATTTTGGAACGCCGAAATCCTGAATTCAAGATTTCAGTTCGTAACCTTAGATGTACTCTGCTTCAAGTGCGTTTCTAACGCGCCGGCAATAATAAGCTTGTTTAATTATGTTTAAATATATGTTTAATTATGAGGAGGATTTTCAGTCATAGTATAATCAAAGTGGCTATGAGCCACTGAACTCGGAAAATTATGTTAAAGTTAATATTTGAAACACAAGTTTTGATAAGCTTATATGCAGATTTCAAATTACGTTTTCAATTTATCATTTAAGTCGTTCCCTAGAACATCAAAACAGAATGAGAAACATTACCACTAAAAGACTACTAAAGTAAATCGTGTCGAGTCCACCTTAACAACCAGTTCTTAAATGATTTTTTCCAAAAATTTTCTGTTGTGTCGACGTGGCGCAGTGGATATTAGCACCGCTTTGGAGTCTGGAGGTCGTGGGTTCGACGCCTAGAGGGTCCTTTTCATTTCGTTTTTTTTTTCCTTTCTTTTTTAACGCATGTGTTTATATCATGGGAAACCATTTTTTTTTTTTGGCGGTCGAGTATTTCGATTTCGAACTCAAACAAGGTGTTTGTTTATTGAAGGATGAAATAAATAATGAAATGTATAAAGACTGCTTCTCGCCCTCGATTTAATACTTGGAACTTAGATTTCTCGATCCCTCGATTACCCCGATAACTCGAACCAAAAGTCGTTTCCGTTGGACTTGTTTCACTGTAATTTTACCCCCGATATTTCGAACTTCTCAAACCAATTTTCGTTTCGCGTGGAGAGTTCCACTGTATGCCCCACTCGTCCCACTGTATATATTATGTGCAATATATGCGCAAGCGTTATGCACTAGTCAGCGGATTTACAAAATGTTTAACAGGAAGCGAAGGAGCGAAGGAGTGAAATTAGCCTCCAACTCGGAATGGCTAAAGCCATTTTCCGAGTTAAAAAGGGTGACAGGCCTACAGTCATACAAATGGGGTTGACAGGCCTACACGACTTTCTCGTACGTGTTTTAGCCATTTTTAGAGCGAGCATATCTTTGAGAGACCAACCTCTTTTGTATGATATTAGAAGAGGTACTCTGATATTGCGTGACAAAAGGCAAGATGACTTGTTGTATATCTTTAAAGTGTTTGATTTTGACTTCAAATGTTGTTTTAAATGAGTTTGTTCTGTGAAGTCTGAGGGCCTCGAGCTCTCCTTTGATGAAACCTTTCTTAACTCCTGGCGGGTGACACGAGGAGAAATGCGTGTACTAAAATGTCTCAGTAGACTTGAAGTACCTGCGTACATCAAGCAATGATTCATGTTTGCGAGTGAATATTTCGCCTTTGTTAACTGGAGCTATAGATTATTTTCTGTCGCCTTACACACGAGTATAAAAACAAGAAAAAAATACGCCTCCTTTGGAATGATACCGAGAGCATGAATCGGTAACTCTCAGTGAAGAGTCGGGATCTGAGAAGAGATCCACAACTGAGATAGGATCGAAACTGAACATAATTGTCTCAAAGACTAACAAATGCTCCCGACAAACCTGGCGTAAGCAATGGCAGCATAAACATATTAGACCAGAAAGCAGAAGATGAACTCTTAGTGGACTATGAAGATACGCTGAGTCAAGGAGAAGACGACTGCTTAGAATTTTCTTGATCGTATACGACATTGCTTGCTTCATCCATCTTGAATTCGAGAACGCCGAAATCTTGAATTCAAGATTTCGGCGAATTTCAAAAATCTTGAATTCAGGATTTCGGCCTTCCAAAATCTTGAATTCAGGATTTCGTCCTTCCAAAATCTTGATTTCGGCCTTCCAAATCTGAATTCAGGATTTCGTCCTTCCAAAATCTTGAATTCAGGATTTTGGCGTTCCAAAATCTTGAATTCAGGATTTCGGCTTTCCAAAATCTTAATTCAGGATTTCGGCCTTCCAAAATCTTGAATTCAAGATTTCGGCTAACTCTAACTCGATGTCATAACTCTACGTAAATAACTCTGTTGCTAGTTAACCTCGAAACAAACGAATTTGCGAAATCTTTGAAAAGTAGAAACAGAAATTTCAATCCAGTTTAATTCTGCACACCGGTAAATCTTGAGTTCATTTAAGGAATAAAACCTCCGTTCCCATGTCTTTATACTATGATAAAGATCATAGCCACGTCATGTATAAAGACATAGAAAAGGACGTTTTATCCTTTATGAAATTGCTACAGGATAAAAATTCAAAGGAGCTATGTTACGACAACATTTATACGCGGCTCAAAATTCTCAAGAGCGAAATTCTCCTTACTAGAATCGCATTATTATTGCGAGTGCAATAGCGATGTTTCTCGTTACGTCACTTATTGTTATTAATGTGCCAACCAGAGAACTATTGGCTGTTGAAACAAAGAGTTCTTTTGTTTAATGGTTGGCAAATTTGAATAACAAAACAAATGTGACGTAATGTTGATAAAACAGTGAACACTCCTATTGCGAGTGCGAGGGAAGTTTTCCAAACTTTTCTTAATGTCAAACTGCTAAAGAAACTGCTACGTTTTCGAAACTAAAGTACAAACTAACGCTCAAATAAACAATTTACCTTTGTCTACATTTTATTGAAGACATTTTCTATACAGGAAGCCAGGCGAAAATCACTGAATGAATCAAAGCGTCTGCCACAACTGCCAGATTTCCTCGCGTTCGCCGGTCAAACTA
Source organism: Desmophyllum pertusum (assembly GCA_029204205.1). Lineage (NCBI taxonomy): Eukaryota > Metazoa > Cnidaria > Anthozoa > Scleractinia > Caryophylliidae > Desmophyllum > Desmophyllum pertusum. Next base: position 6,038,803 of record MU827302.1, read on the forward strand.
CGGAAATCAAAATCCTCGACTTGAAAATATTTAGCCTCAAAATCACTCAAACATTAAAGCCACAATAAGCCTATACCTTTCTACAATAGCTTACATTGTCGGTCGGTCGAAGTCTGCTCGTAAATACATGCAAAACCTGAATTTCTTGCAAACAAGCCGAGTTTGGCGACTGTGAATGATCCGCTTGAGTGAACGTACGCGTTTCTGACGTCATCTATTCTTTATACCAAGAGAGGATGATCTAAGAGAACACATCCCCATGCCCCATGATAGTTTTTTTCAATCTATTTTAAGCTTCGCGCCATGCTGTGAAAGTTATTTTATAGTTCTCGTCCCCATGGTCGCGCGGTCATCCTCTCTTGTTTATACTCTTGGTGACAGGGCTGAATAACGTCTGCGCATGTACGGGATTTCATGACAGCAACAGCAAATGTTTGGCCGCGAACGTGTGGTGTGTGGTTTTGAAACACGACGGCAAGGAGAGATAAATGTCTTTTATTTCCGCTCCAAAACGGGAATATTTCCTTATCCTACTTTCGCAAATAATAATTTGAACACTTCAAAGTTTACATCGAAGATTTTTCGCCATGAAATGCCGTGGAATACGAGAAAACTCGAGTATATCATTATTGCTTCGTTTCTGCATTTTCGCGGACTCTGAACATCGTGGGCGCTTCGTGGCTATTTTTCAGCGAGTGTTCAGAAAAAAACCCTGGTTGTTCAAAATATATGTTTTCACTCAGTAACAGGCGGATCCACTGCAAGATTTTAAAAGCTTAAGAACGAATGTCGCTAAGGATGGAGCCAAATTGGAAATGGTCAAAATAAAGTTTTCTTCATACTTTTGTGTAGTTAGTCCTTGGGGCAATCTCGTCCCCAGAGCCAGCGCGTTTCGGTCAGCGGTGACCGACGCCCAACGGCTCTGGGCGATTCAAAAACCGGAACCAAGAAACCTTGGTTCCGGGTTTGTTTGTGCGCGTGCGCGACCTAGTTCCCAGCGGCCGCGATCCTTTTGGTCAGCATGAATAAATGTGTTCTGAATATGCGTAGAGAGAGTAACCGCTGTAACAGATTGTGGCTCACTTGTTTATAATGGCGGCAGCTTCTGCAGTTGATGTTACATCGATCGGGTTTAGACCTCAAATCTTTGTCAAGAATCCTTTGTTACGGATTGAGAACTATTAAGACAACAACAATTATCTTTTAATTATATTTGAATAAAGTATTATTATTAACGCGTTACGTCTACCAAAAGCTCGATGAGGTATTCAATTTTTAATTGACTAGAATATGCTCTTTTTGCTCGTCTTTATACTCGATACAGACCAATTCAATGAATGATATATCAGATGATGATGCGTTCATGTTGATTTTTCCATACCGAATGCGAGCCAGCAGAAAGTTCTGGAATACATCGTGAAAGTTATCAGCCTGCAGGATACCCACGATTTAGGCGAAAATTAAGTAGACGGGCTTTTAGTTTTGGTTAAATAATAGCCAAGGCTACCTCTTCTTGTTTGTGAAGAGTAAAGAGTTGCATGTACAGTACATGTAAAATAATTTAGAAATGTTAAAAAGGCAAAACTTCTATTAATTGCATTTTTACTGTACTCTTCGTCAGATATAGTTTTAAACTTATTTTATTTTATTTATTTCATTTAATTTTGTAAGTTCATTGTATTGTCACTGCTAAGCATGAAAAAATCACAAAGAATTGATACGAATTCTAGCCAGTTAAAAATGTGTCTAGCAAAATAATTGTTGTTGTTAAACAAATTTTCACTAACAATAACTTATTACAAATATGTATAATTAGTCTTGCCTGACAATAAATATATTTCATTTGAGTCATCAAGTGTGAACTATGTCAGTTTGTATATGCAACATGAGTACACAATGTATGTTGTCATATGAAAATTGTTCGATGAAATCAGAAGTTGACAGCAAATGGCCGAGTCAAATCAGGTAGTCGCAGAAAAATTTAAATTCACTTGAAGCATGGTTTCTATTTAAACAGATAATTGTGACAGGAGGGAAGATAAAAAGGACGAAATCTGTGTGTACAAAATGTCGCCTGTTTTATATTCCTTCTGCCCAATTATTTGCCCTGGGTTTCCAAACTAGGGTTGTCATTGGTAGATCCAGGCTTGCATGCACATACACATCTATATACCATCTTCCTTTCTTTATTACATTTACATAGTTGAGTTGCAAATCCTTTAAAGGACAGTCCACAAGTCGATATACTTAGGTTATAGTATATGCTTGGGTGTACAAGGTGGATGCCCAGACTTTAAAATTATTTGACTGAAACACTGGTAGAGATAGGTACGTTTGTGACTGCAAGAACACAACACAAGGACACTTGCCCAGACTTGAATCTGGATGTTTGGATCCAAAGATCAAAACATTTATCATTAGGCACGACTGTGCCTAGCCTTCTGCCATAAAATTATCTATAGTAGATGAAATTCTTGAGAATAATACATGTATCAGTAGCCTCTCTGGCTATAGACCCTCAGGGCTGAGCAGAGAGATATGTTGGGGAAAACAGGGTGATTGAATATAATTTTTGTCTGAGATTGTTCCAAGAAATCATTTCAATAATAGTCTTGCTGTATTTTAGTGAGGTGTACAGTAGGGTGAGACAAATTACAAATGTCAAGTTAAAAATGTACAGCAATTCTACACACTAAAAGAGATTTATTATCCAACATTTTTCAGTTTTTCTTTCTTGAAAACCAGACTTAGCTTTGAACTGTGTTTTGCATTGTGCAGTTAGGACTACAACCAACCTGTTTATAATATTGGTTTTCCACAATAAACCATAAACCAAGGTACCATAATTCATTTGTGGGCTCAAGTTTATTTTTACCCAAAAAAGCCAATTTAGACTGTTTTATTGATGAGTGATACAGTCCAACCAAGGGCCACATGCCAGAAAAAAATAATTTAATTAATTAAATTAATAATAATAATAAAATTTCAAGTTCTGTTTATTTGGGGTTTTACTTTGAAAACAAACCACAAAACAAGATTTTGGTACCTTTTAGGGGGTTCTTTTCAAAATTTTCCGACGATCACCCCCATCACTTTTATTTGACTCACACCGCATAGTCAAGAAACACTGATGTCTAGATCTAGATTCGTAGAGACCTTGTTACTTGTATATGGTTCAGGAGGAAATGTTGATGTGCTGGAAAACTGACCAGAAATTATTGCTGACCACTGTTTGTATATCTAGAAAAAAATTATTGAGATTTATACCTGGGGGTTGAAAATCATGTTTTGTTACATATTATGATATGATATTATCTTAGGGTGGTGACTCAAATTCAATTTCACCCCCAAAGAGGTGCCATTTCTAAGACAAAAATAGTTTTTGTCATATTTTTTTCCCCGGCTCTAAAAGGTACCGGAGTAACTATAACGGTAGTAATTTTAGATTGCAACTGATTTTGACTGCAGAGCTGCTAAAGACCGGCAAATGTCTCCGTGCAACAATACCCCGGAACAATACCCTGTTTAGGACAGTTTTTTAGACACCCTGTTTAGGGCAGACTCGCATGAAATTATATACCCTGTTCAGGGCAGAGAGGCCAAAAACCATACCCTGTCCAGCGGCACGTCCCCGTATAGGCCATATAAGGGAGTACCCCGGGATTTCAACACCCCTAAGTGGTATTAAACCACACATTTTAACCCCTAAAAGATACAGCGATCACCCCCGTCACTTTTATATGATTAACAATTTATATTTCTCATGTAAATTTAGACAGGTAAAAAATAAATTTATCATATATGTTCAAATCATATTTGGTATAACTCAAATTATTTGCAAAGACAATTCTCCATGGATGTAAAGTTTATTAAACACACTGTTAAACATGCAAATGCAACTAGCTAGAGGCGTAAACAAAAGAAAAGACCACCAGAATAAATAGTTTGTAATTTAATTATCCACTCACTTTAACCCACGTACTGCTGTATAAACTCTGTACAAGGGAAATCCACGTGTAAACTGAAGGGTATTTAAAATACAATCGCAACCACGTATTTCATACGAAAACGCCGGTGCAACATTCATCTGCTGCTAGCTAGACTGTGTGTACATGTACAGTCCTTGCGATATAGCCTGCAGTTTCCGAGTAAATAATCCGGCGGAACTGCGATCACCAACTGAGATGATTCAGCTGTCGGCAGTACAAGTGTTTACCACAAGCTGTTGACTTGTTTTCTCTTTGTTTATACTTGATTAAAGGTGAGTTTTGTGTGATCGACTCACCGGCCGACTCGCCACTGAAAGAGGTCACGGACGTGATTTTCACGCCGGTAACCTTCTTCAAATCTGCAACGGTATATTCTCCAACTGATTTTCCAACCAAAACATCCATCGGAAAGTTTTGGATTTCCACATTCTCCTTGTAAATTCCAGAGACGACTACTGCCTACGTCCGCCATCTTTGATTTTGGGTTCACTTCCGATTCAAATCCATTGTGTTTCAACAGCCAATCAAAAAAATTCAAAAAAATTCAAGCGCCCAGAATATTCCAGAGTCCGAGATTCCTTGGTGCTGACCAAAAGGATCGCGGCCTCTGGGAACGAGATTGTCCTTGGGGTGGAAACATTCATGATGATGATATTTGTTTCACTTCCTGCACTAACCTAGACTTGGGATCAGGGGGGGAAGTTAATGCCCAAAAATGTATTTTTTGAGGTATTTTTAACCCTGAAAACTGAGATTTTTGTTAACTAATTATCTCAAAATGCAAAAAGACTGGTTAAAATTCTGCTGGCATCCTGGTATAATATCATCCTTCCCGCTCCACAAAACTGGCACCGGATTTTCAGTTTGCGCCCTGGGGCCCCCTGGCCCCCTGTCCTTTGAAAGGGGGGGAACCGCCTTTTTTTAAAAACTGAAAATGAGACATCTTTGGCTAAAATAAAAATCAAACTGGTATTCATATTTTGATCAAATTTGAAGTTGCAAATGAATATTTCGTCCTTTGTGAATCTTTTGGTACTGAAAAGTCCGCGGGCACTCAACTATTTTGGCAGAACAAATAATTTTCAATTCATACCCACGGCAAAATGTTAATTTTCCGTCATTTTTAATGCCACTTTCTGGGGCTTAAATAATGCTATTTGTAGCAACTTACCACTACACTGTTTCTCTATCATCGATAATTTGAAAATATATCACTTTTACAGCTTACATGTAAGCAACTTTAGAAAATAAAAATGTTTTGAATAGCACATCCACTGGTGAAACTGTTAATTTATGCAAATAATAACACTCACGTTTCCGGCGAAACAATATAAAACTGAGTTGTGTAGTCAATTAACCACATAAATAAAACTTATAATAAACAATTGATGTAATGCATACCATTTAGTAAGTAGTAACTTCAAGAACCACTGATCTCAGTCTTCTCAGAGGCAACGAGGAATCACGCCGAATATATAATTCATCGATGCTTTCGTTATGCCCAGATTTTTAAAACTATAGTTCTTATGATCAGATGGATCAGCCCCAAATGGTTTCCTTTGCACTGGAAATATTATCTGGAAATTGGCTGCAGCTGCTAACTACCCACAAAATATTACAAGCTCCATCGATCGATGCTGTCGCCGCCATGTTGGATCACTTCTTGTCAGGCCGTGATGAATGCTTTTTTATGAATGCTTGAAAAGGCAACCTCCTTGTTCTTTTAGAAATGTCCAATCTCTTGAGCTTCACAATTCTCAGCTACAAATCCTGAGTTATAAATTTGAGCTATATAAATCCTTTTGAAGTATCACTGTTTGGCTGTAAACTCTAAATAAGCCGGGACGATTGTATGTTTATCTTTTTCGGTCAGCGGACACCATAAAATATAAACATACCAAAGTGTCCCGGCTTGGAGTTTACAATTGAAAAGGATTTATATAGCTCAGTAAGAATTTATAACTCAGGATTTGTAGCTGAGAATTGTGGAGCTCAAGAGATCGGACATTTCTAAAAGAACAAGGAGGTTGCCTTTAAAGCATTCATCACGGCCTGACAAGAAGTGATCCAACATGGCGGCGACAGCAACGATCATATCGGTGGAGCATCGTGAATCTGTTTGTAGTATTTTGTGGATATAGTTAGCAGCTGCAGCCAATTCCAGATAATATTTCCAGTGAAAAGGAAACCATTTGGGGCTGTTCCGACGGATGAGAACTATAGTTTCAACGACAGATCCTTTTCCGCTTGTGCACCATGATCATTTGAGACTTGCAGTGGACCTGCCTTCTTTTAAGCGCGATCTTAAGACTTATTTATTTCGCCAGTATTTTTATTAGTCTTTTATTAGTTTTTACCTTGTAGACTAAATTGATGTAACAGCGCCTTAGAACTTTAGGATAATGTGCGCTATATAAGTGTATTATTATTATTATTATTATTATTATTATTATTACAAGTGGAACCGGAATAAAAGCAATATATAATTTAATTGTCATAATGGAAAAATGGTAAATATGATACCACCTACTGCCCTTAATTTTAGTTTTAGTGGGGTTTAGAAATTGCGAAAATCATGCAAATTTGTTAGTAAAATATCGGCCCTCAGTCTTTTCTGTATGGACCTAGTTGCACTCGATCTGTACTGTCAAGATTCTCCCAGTATGGCTCTCGCGCTTGGTTAATAATAAGATATATGTATTATATTATCATAGATACAAGACCAATTGACAGTGTTCTTTGTATAGCACAAACCAACAAATGCACCCTCAGACAACAACCCTGAGTTTAAATTGTGCATATCAAAAACTCCAGTAATGCAATTTGTAAAATTCATAGTCAGAGCAATATGTAAATAGCTCAGAATAGTGGATTCAAAAGCCTCATATGAAGGTAAATGAGAGCTTACATGTACAGTTTATATCAATGAACCAATGGTTCACATGAAGCTACTCGGAAACTTACATGTGCCTAATATTATTCAGTATCAGTGAATATGAATTATGGTGATGTCAAAAATTCCTGGAACAAAAAATATACTAAAGAACACCAGTGAAAGTCACTCAAATGTTAAACTCTGAAAATATGGTAGCAGTATTAGAAGGAACAGTAACCCGACACTGTTAAATTATCATGTTGTGACTAATATGTATTTTTTACATTACAAATTTTTTTTGTTTTCCTTTCTCTTGAATTTAATGTCATTAGCTAGCACTGTCATTAAGTACCATGCTCTAAAACAAAATAAAGACGAAAGGAAATAAATATCAAACAAAAATAAATTTAAACCAAAATTAATTAATGTACATGATTTGAAAAATAAATTTGGAATGGTCTGAATTTTAACAGGCCATGAATTGACATAAGAGTCAGACTGGTTTGAATCAGACCAAAAGTATATGTATTTTCCAACAAAGGCTTGACTTTTCATACCATGCTCAATTACACATGCATGTACATGTATATTTATTAAAGGGGCAAAATACACTAACAGCATGTGCTAACATTTTAAACATTCAATATTAAAATCACACTGTTTAGGATCAGATTCAATGAAATCTAAATACAGCAGACAACCACCACATTTCAAAAATCTTTCTTCAAATATTTATTTGGTCCTTTTTTTTTCTGGCCACAATTTTTTTTAGTGTCATGATTAACTGCAACACCATCAATCAAGTGTCACCCACTGAATTAGTAAAACAAACAATTTTATATATTATATAGATTATAAATTATTTCAAACCAATATCAATTTAATTTATTCTCCTGACATCACAAGTGCTGCCTGATATTACAATGGTTTTGAAGTACAAATCTGAAGAGAAAACAAAGCAGAGAATGTAATTAACCATCAGGTCAGCTGGAGGAGAGAGGGCTTAAGTGGTCGACCAGTATACTGGTACCCAGTATTAACCCACCTCAGAAGAGAACATATAATTAATTATTATGCTCTAGATCAAGGATAATTAATGAAAGTGATTTTCAACTTTTAAATAGATATCTATTTACTATGCTTTATTATTTTATATACACCTAAAAAGGTTTGAGACACAACTCCCTTCCCCCATTTCCCCCAAAGAAGCCCACCAAAAAAAAACCTTTTGAACAAATAACAGATATTTAGCCCACGTACAGCTTATATAATATATATTATTATACGGCATAGCATTTTGGAGTGCGGATACGCACAAAGACGAGCGCAGATATGAGACCGTATTACATGGGTCTCAGTCCCCCTGACCGCGCGCTACGGAAAACACTGTTGAAAGCCTATATTTTAGGAAAGATATTATGTCGTATAATAAACAATTTATTCAGCAGAAAGTTGTGTAACACGGCTGGGCATTTTTACTCGTCAGTGTTTATTTTTTCTCTACTAAAGGCTCGAAAAAATAAAAACTGACTCGTAAAAATACCCAGCCATATTACACAACTTTCCGCTGAATAACCTCTATATAACTTTACAGTACACTCCCCTAAATGATGAATATAGCTCTGAAGACTTCAAAGTGAATTTTATGGGTGTATGTAAAACCAAAAAGACTCCCGAAACACCCCAGAACACTCCGAAAACACCCAAAAATTACAAATACGAAAAAAGGAAATGAAAATAAATAGGATATTATATGGCTGAAGTGGTCCAAAAGGGGAAAATGGAACATGGTCAGTGGTCTGAAATTTGCATTTAGTATATTTTGGTGGCGGAAGATGCAGTGGCCTAATGGAGAATGGTTAGCATGCTGGACTCAGGACTGAGTGGTCTGGGTTTGAGCCCTGGCTGGGGTCAATGTGTTGTGTTCTTGGGAAAGATACTTTACTCTCAGTGCCTCTCTCCACCCAGGAGTATAAATGAGTACCGGCAACAAAATGCTCCAGGGTGGACTAACTTGCGATGGACTATCATCCCAACCAAGGGGGTTAAGGAATACTCCTAGTTGCTTCATGCTACAGAAACTGGGATTAAGGCTCCGGCTCCGGCAGTTGTGGGCCACTACGCTCATGAAGACTTTACCTTTTTATATGTTTGGTGTTCCGGGGGTGTTGACCAGGGTCACTGTTCTTGGTTTAACATACACCCAAATTTTAATCAATACTCAGTGTTAATGAGATAATAAAATTGCATGCGTTTAAACACGGAGCGAGCCTATCAGTCGAGGCTGTGGAGTTCAGCCTGCCAATCACAATGGTCTCATTTGATTGGTTAATTCACCCAGGTCTAATTATGTGCAATTATTCAGTATTGTCCAAGTTGTTTGCACAATCACAAAGCTTGTAATTCTGAATAATTTTGCAAATCCCGTCAAAGTCATCTTCATGAGACTCGTTCAAGTTCTCGACAAACTCAGATAAATGGAAACAGGTGGCTCTTTGATCGCAGGCTTGAGCTTTGTAACAATTTTAGCTAGCCGCAAAATTTGGACTGTACTGTACATGTCGAAATGGGCGAAGGGAATTCATTGTTTGCATTCAGTTCCTCCTAACAGTGAATAGATATATTTGTTTTGCGCTCAATATTTATTATTATAGCTTGTTGTGTTTGACATAAATCAATTAGTTGTTTGGATAAACCAACCCCAACTTTTCTCGACCGTTGTTGTGCGACGTTTCAGCTTTCCCCACATGCCATTAATGATAAAAATAGCCAACAAAGTGCTTCAGACGGGGCGTGTCCTTTCCTTTTATAGGCTCGCTCCGTGTTTAAAAGATATACGGTATCCCTTCAATTTATGCTCTTCACTCTCACCTGTAAAATCCACTGTCTACTGACTACAATCAATATGTTTATTATAAGACCATGACCTCCATCTATGAAAAAGATGAAACAGAAAACAAATTATAAATACTACATTGCAGGGCTGCAAATAACAGTCGGTCATCGGACAATGACCGACCAAAATTTGCTTATGTCCGATGCAATCCAAACTGTGGCCGGACACAATGTGCGGACAATTTTTTTGCCTTCCAACGTAAACGCCAACAGGTTTTATTCTAAATGCAAACTACATGTAGTTTACTCTTCGATGACAACGCGTTAAATTAGCAGGTTCGCTTATCAAGCAATACTGTAATATGATGTCCGACCTCATTTTTGTTTTGTCCGACCAAAATTTTTCTTAGTCAGACACATGTCCTTTCAAGAAAAAAAAATTATTTGCAGCCCTGACATTGTGCATAGGAAATTCCTTAGTACTCCTATCATCCTGAGTCTCCTACGCAGCCGTTATTTGTGTCGTCACGCAGCGCTTCTCCCCACTAACGGCTGCTCTAACCTGGACCACATTCCTTTCCTTTTGGCCGCAGCAACTTTGACACCTATCGGCAAAAACGTGACTGTTACCGTTTGCCGAAAATCTTTTTCAACATTATTTTTTAATATCATTCATTTGTCTTCAGTTAAACCATGTTTTATTTTGATGTTTGGTGTGCGTCAAATTTAAAAGGCGGCATACTGGCGTTCGCTTGACGTTTCCGACGCTAAGGTCACGATAAGACACAATCTATTATTGGTGTATTGGCGCGAGCAAGTTCCGAAAAATGGCACTGCAAGACAGCAACTGTGATTGGCTTAAATCGGGAAAGGAATGTGATTCGGATTTGAGCAGCCGTTAGTGGGAGAAGAGTTGGGTGACGACACAAATAACGGCTGCGTAGGAGACTACTGTAATCCCAGTTCATCTAAATATACCTGATTAAATAGACAGCTAGATTTTGACTTTCATTTTACTGAAAACAATTTTCAGTTGATAACAAAATAAACTTAAGTTAAACTTAATTATTGCCAATTATTTGTTATAATATTATACACTGCACCATAGCGTCTGTATTTATATTGTTTGTGATCAGAAAACTGAAGTTGTGTGTGACGCGTGACAAAAAGTGAAAAGTACAATGTTTACAAACGCTTTACTCTTCTGACTGGCGTTAAAACCTCGTTATTATTATTATTATTATTATTATTATTATTATTAACGAAAGCACCGACGAATTATAATATTCGACGTGATTCCTCGTTGCCCCTGAGATGGTTCTTGAAGTTACTACTTAATAAATGGTATGCAAAACATCAATTGTTTATTATAAGTTTTATTTGTGTGGTTTCATTTACTACACAACTCAGTTTTATATTTTTTTGGCCGGAAACTTGAGTGTTATTATTTGCATAAATTAACAGTTTCACCAGTGGATGTGCTATTCAAAACATTTTTTTTTTCCTGAAGTTGCTTACATGTAAGCTGTAAAAATGATAGAGAAACAGTGTAGTGGTAAGTTGCTACAAATAGCATTATTCAAGCCTCAGAAAGTGGCATTGAAAATGACGGAAAATTAACATTTTGCCGTGGGTATGAATTGAAAATTATTTGTTCTACCAAAAATAGTTGAGTGCCCGCGGACTTTTCAGTACCAAAAGATTCACAAAGGACGAAATATTCATTTGCAACTTCAAATTTGATCAAAATATGAATACCAGTTTGATTTTATTTTAGCCAAAGATGTCTCATTTTCAGTTTTAAAAAGGCGGTTCCCCCCTTACAAAGGACAGGGGACCAGCGGGCCCCCAGGGGGCAAACTGAAAATCCGGTGCCAGTTTTGTGGAGCGGAAGGATGATATTATACCAGGATGTCAGCAGAATTTTAACCAGTCTTTTGCATTTTGAGATAATTAGTTAACAAAATCTCAGTTTTCAGGGTTAAAAATACCTCAAAAAATACATTTTTGGGCATTAACTTCCCCCCCTGATCCTAAGTCTAGGTTAGTGCAGGAAGTGAAACAAATATCATCATGAATGTTTCCACCCCACACAAAGTATGAAGGAAACTTTATTTTGACCATTTCCAATTTGGCTCCATCCTTAGCGACATTCGTTCTTAAGTTTACAGGCAAACTCTTATTCTTTGGCGAAAACCTTTGCAGTGTTTCGTACTTTTGAAAATCACGCATTTTACCTATGTTGTTGCTATGGTTTCCTGGCAAGCGCTTGGGGCATGCGCAGATGTTATTCAGCCCTGTCTACTCTGGTATAAAAGACACAGCTTTTTCACAACCTCGATTCCAGGCTCTCTCTCCTTTTCCTCCCTTGTCGTTGAGGGGTGAGACCCTGGTTGCGGCTAGTCACGTGACTATGCGGTTACAACAATACCGCAGGGAGGGTGGGTCTTTGAGGCCGTTTTGTCAAGGTGAACAATAATTATTAACCAGGGGATCGAAGGGGCAAATCGAGCTTGCTTCAAAATGGAACAGCCTTGCTTTCTGCTGGTTTAAACGGCGAGATTAGGTTAAAAGTGAACAGGCTATTTGTATGGAACGTTTGTTTTTATTCTGTACAACTTCGAATTATGACATGAACATGTACGGCTTATACGTGACGGATATTACAGCAGATTTCAGTGCTGTGTGTAGACCCCGGTTTTTTCGAACATGATTCGCCCGCTATGATTCGCCCGTCATGATTCGACCGAGAGGTTACCAAGCAGTAAGACGAATGATGAAAGTTTTGCACGAAGACCAACGCTGGCGGGTGATTTATCATCATATTGTACGGAAGTTCTATAAAGGAAACAGCTAGATGTCTTTTTACAAGTACCAGCTTTGTATCAAATATTCACAGGTTGTATGGGGAGCGTAGCGAGATAAACCGGAAAAGAAAGAGAGGAAGGCAAAGAATCTTGTCTAGTAAGCGGAAGTTTGAACATGTTGAATGTTTATTGTATTTTTATATATCGAGTGACATGTACAAGTTGTTGAAAGTCAAACATTTCTTTATCTGATACTTGAATAGATAGGGAACACAAAACTCTGGAGGAAATGATAAGGAATAAGCCGGAACTGTTTATAGACGAGTATCAAGACTGGTTTCACACAGTTTTATACACGGGTTAGCAACTGATTGCAACTATTGTATTGTGCAGGTCGATACTACGCCTTGGATTTACGTATGAAAAGGTAGGTCTTATCTCAATGAATTTTCCGTGTTTTGCATGTAGGAAAGTTTTGCAGCCAGTACATAGAACTCCAATGGTCCAGTGGAGAAAAGCATTCTTGACTTCTTGACGGCTGTACTTGACAGCTGTACTTGACAGCTGTTTCGGTAGTTCGCTATTGTTATTGTTAATTTAGGTCAATTTACAATCGCATCGATCAGATTTGCAAGCCGCAAGGACCAAGATATCCTTCTGAACGGCCTCACAAAATATGTAATGTGTCAGAAATTTTTTAAATATTCTTTGTGACTGGATATCAAACGTAAATTTCTGAAGGAACTTACAATAACAATAGCGAACTACCGAAACCGCTGCTGCCGCTGTTACGCACAGCCGTCAAGAAGTACGTCAAGAATGCTTTTCTCCACTGGACCATAGGAGTTCTATGTACTGGCTGCAAAACTTTCCTACATGCAAAACACGGAAAATTCATTGAGATAAGACCTACCTTTTCATACGTAAATCCAAGGCGTAGTATCGACCTGCACAATACAATAGTTGCAATCAGTTGCTAACCCGTGTATAAACTGTGTGAAAACCAGTCTTGATACTCGTCTATAAACAGTTCCGGCTTATTCCTTATCATTGCCTACAGAGTTTTGTTTTTCTCTATCTATTCAAGTATCAGATAAAGAAATGTTTGACTTTCAACAACTTGTACATGTCACTCGATATAAAATACAATAAACATTCAACATGTTCAAACTTCCGCTTACTAGACAAGATTCTTTGCCTTCCTCTTCTTCTTTTCCGGTTTATCTCGCTACGCTCCCCATACAACCTGTGAATATTTGATACAAAGCTGGTACTTGTAAAAAGACATCTAGCTGTTTCCTTTATAGAACTTCAGTACAAATATTGATGATAAATCACCCGCCAGCGTTGGTCTTCGTGCAAAACTTTCATCATTCGTCTTACTGCTTGGTAACCTCTCGGTCGAATCATGACGGGCGAATCATAGCGGGCGAATCATGTTCGAAAACCGGGGTCTACACACAGCACTGAAATCTGCTGTAATTATTTTCGAGCCACAAAACCAGGCGTAGTCAATCGATAAACCGATAATCGATAACAATCGATAAACATCGATAATTTTTTTTCTGTGAGTTCGATTGTTATCGATTACCGATATCAATCGATAGCAATCGGCGATTGATATCGATTTCTATCGATTGTATCGATTGATTTCCGATATCGATTTCTATCGATTGACTACGCCTGGACAAAAGCAGCGGCGCGAAACTTATTATATTACAAGAATGGAAAATTCCGACCTTGCGAACACAAATTCTAAGTATATAATCAGAATATAAGTAGACAGGTTCATGATCGTAAAGCTAAACGAGGTTGTAAACCAGACACCTTGGTCTCAAACCAAGTTTGAAAACAACAATAAGCTTGGCGAGCTCGTTCACTGACCCTGTGAAATCCGGTAAATTAAAACACAACGGCATTTATTTACAAATTCATTTGGAGCGAAATCAGGAGCGAAATACTCCAAATTTTAGGATAAAAGAGTAGATTACTATTTTCTTTAACTGATTTTGTCGTTAGTTTGACCGTAATATAGTTTTCTTGTGTCAAAAAATCTACAACAACAACCGCTCGAAGCCGCCCGCCGGCGGTTCCTTGAAAATCAACAACCTTGTACGGCACGAATGTCAAACGGGCTGTACGGAGGAATTTTTTTCCATCGGCAGTTTTTGCAGTAAATACAATTTAACGATCACTTAAACTCATTACCTTAAAGCTGTTCACATACCGAAATGATCGGCTTTCTTCCATGGACAAAATTCCGTTGTAAAACGTCCGACGTAGTTGTGTAGTTCCGAGAATTACGTAAGCGGTTTCCGACAAAAGATTATTGCAGTGATCTTCGCAAACGGCCTGGCAAAGCCTGTAGAAGCTTGAATAACCGCATGTAAGCTTATGTACAAACTTTTTTGGTGCTTGCTTTTCTTGTGAGTTGTTTGAAGACCTGCTGCATCTGCGAGTTTGGACTCAGAGTCAACGCTCTCACCCTCGCATGGTAGATTTGTCACAGCAACAACTCTAACACTCTACCACTCCTCCCTCCGAATATATTTTTTTACCACCCAGAATTTGGGTGGTCACGTGACCAGCCGCAACCAGGGTCCTCTCCGCTCAACGACAAGGGAGGAAAAGGAGAGAGAGCCTGGAATCGAGGTTAGATCGCCTTTCACGGAAAATAAAACGGTCATTTCACGCAAAGTCCAGTTCACGATATTCCACGTAATACGAGCGGTAATAGTTTCAATTCTAGCCTTAATTCGCATTTCACGAATATCACGGCTCACGGCTATTTAGATCACGTGGCACGAGAAAATAAACAATATTTTCACATTTACCCGCCAAAATTCTCTATTTTCCAATCCCCCATAATACACTTTGTTTGCCCCCCAAATTTTGCATAAACTATTGTTTTCAAATGCTCTTGGGAATATGCAGTCCTCCCAAGAGCATTTGAAAACAATAGTTTATGCAAAATTTGGGGGCAAACAAAGTGTATTATGGGAGATTGGAAAATAGAGAATATGGCAATTCACGGCTCACAAAAATATGCTCTACCACTTTCTTTATGTGCCGAAGCCGTGTTGTCTCGTAACAAATTTAATAGCGCTATCCAACCGTTCAACACTGAGCAAAATTCCCGCAATCCGCACTCCGCAATCCGCAATCCGCACCCCACGTTTTCGGAACAGCCCTTTTCAGTGAGAAACATACGCGCGAGAATCTCAGCTATTTTATATTTCTTATATTTCTATCTGCTTGCATTTCTCCCGTTGTTATTTTTCACTCAGTTTCCGTTACTTCCCGCTGATCTCATTAGTGACAGTGTTTGTTTACGATGTCAGTTTACGATGCCTAGAAGATGTATGCAGGCAACCAACTGTTAAAAGCGAATCTAACATATTAATCCAAGAATCTGGCATTTTTTCACCAATTTACTTTTAATATGAAAATAAGTGATAATAAACGACGTTTCGTCTTGAAATCATTTTCAAGTTTGAAAATAACGGATTGTTGTGTTAATTTATACTAAAAACAAGGTGTGAATAGTTGCATGCGGTAAATGTTCAAACTAAACTGATTCACTTTTATTGGATTATATCTTTTCACAGGCTTTTGAATTCAAATGCTATTAGATTTCTACCTGATGGAGTGTTTGCCAATCTAACAAATCTGCAATATCTGTATGTGGAATAAATGTAGACATGTCACTTGTATACGTATGTATAGCCAGCATACTGCAATAAACTATTTAATCAGTCATTTGCTGTATCTACATGTTACCATTCACCAATGCAATTCAAAAGAACTTAAAAGGAGCAGAGAAACAATAATGTTTGTAGGGAGTACATTCTTGTCGAACATATTAATAATTCATGAGGTTATAAGCCAATCCTCCAGGTGACGCAGTTTGTCACGTGGTTGAGTTTTCAAACCACTGTAAATGTGAATTTATATTTAGAGAATCAGCTGAATTTCTACTCAAACAGTAAATTGTGTTTTCATCCAATTCAATAATTATTTCTACGCAGAATAGAGAGCAAAAAGTTGACTTAATTTACATATTGTGTCGACAGTATTTAAGAAAAGCCCACTAAAGATGGAAGTATTAAAGTTTGAAGTTTCATTGGCAAAATGATGGATGATGAAGTATTTGCAGAGCATAGATTTAAGCTGATAAATACCAGAAATAGTTTTTATGCAGGAATGTAATCTCTTTTTAAGTTATGTCATGTTATTTTAAAGTGTTAGAGATAATTTACACTGTATGTATAAATATTATAGATAATCAAATGTCTACATTGTAAATGTAAAGAGAGTTAAAAATTTTCAGTTACTGACCAGGGTATTTTTACATGTCTAATACACATGTGTAACACCCTCAGATATGCGATGTTGCTGCTGCATGTGTGTACATGAAATACACATGTGTAACATATGTCGGGGTGTCATTACACCACTTTACATATGTGTAGTTTTGGTAAGGGATTGTCTGTTGCCTTTCTCAGACATGGTTTTTCCATGGTATTCCATGGTGTTTAGTCATTTGACATTACAGTGCTTTATAAATGATAAAAGTGATGAAAATCAGTTTTAATCATTCCTAAAACATCTCAGGCTCATTTCCCTAAACAATTGCTTTCAATATTAACAATTACATTTTCTGACCATGGTTGACTGTGTACCATGGTCAGTGGCCAATTTGGACCACAGTCAGACACCACGGTCACGCCACAGTCAACCATAGTCAGCCATGGTTGACAATGAACAACCGCGGTACCATGGTCAACCTGACGCCGGAGCAGTTAGTTCACTTTAAAATTATAGAAGACGGTGACTGAACAAAATCTCTCAAATATAAACAAAGCGAAACGGAATTTAAAAGACATTAATTAAAATTTTCATTCTGTTTTTTGTGGACGGAAATAACAGACCAAACAATACCTACCGAAACAAAGGAAATAACATTGTATTCTCTTTTTTGTGCCCGGTGGAAGATGTATGCAGGCAATCAAATGTGAAATACCCCCGAAAATTAAAAGCGAGTCTAACATTTTATCCAAGAATGCGGTATTTTTTCACCAATTCACTTTTATTGGATTATATCTTTTCACAGGTATTTGTATTCAAATAATATTACATTTCTACCTGATGGAGTGTTTGCCAATCTGACAAATCTGAAACATCTGTATGTGGAATAAATGTAGACATGTCACTTGTATACGTATTTATTATATGGCAAACTGGTCCACGATGAAAAGGAGCATTGTGATTGGTTCCCTGAGCGGTCCGAATTTTGCAATACGGACCGCTAAGATGAACCTGGGCCCAGAGTTTTCTTTCTTTTCTTTCTCAATCGAACGTGAGCTGCGAAGCGGCGAGAAGAAAACTTTCTTCTCTGCCGTGTCGCTTCGATCGCTTTGATCAAGTTCAGAAGAAGAAAGAAGACAGAAAACCTCTGGGACCAGGGTAGCTAAGATGGACCGCTCACGAACTCATTTCGCCGAATTCCTTTTATGAAACATTGAACAAAAGAAAACTGTTTTCTATTAAGTAGAAACATTTTTCCTCATGTCTGGCGGACAATTTTGGCGGTTAAACTTTTCGCAAAGCAGCCTGAAAAATGCAAGAATATGCTTAGCTTTGGCGCGCGCGTGTTAGCCGAGAATGGTTGCATTAATTTATCGGCAAATTTTAAAAAAAGCAATTATAATAAAAACTTTATTGAACTAGCTTGTTCGGTCCGTATTAGGAAATATTGGTCTCGTTCTTTTTTTGCAAGTTTATGGACCTCGCCTTCGGCTCCGTCCATAAACTTGCAAAAAAAGAACTCGACTAATATTTTCCCAATACGGACCTCACGCTAGTTCAATAACAACTATGTATAGCCAGCATACTGCAATATATTATTTAATCAGTCATTTGCTGTATCTACATGTTACCATTCACCAATGCAATTCAAACGAACGAAAAAGGAGCAGAGAAACAATAATGTTTGTCGGGAGTACATTCTTGTCGAACATATTAATAATTAATGAGGTTATAAGCCAATCCTCCAGGTGATGGAGTTTGTCACGTGGTTGAGTTTTCAAACCAATGTAAATGTGAATTTATATTTAGAGAATCGGCTGAATTTCTACTCAAACAATAAATTGCGTTTTCATGCAATTCCATAATTATTTCTACGCAGAATAGAGAGCAAAAAGTTGACGTCATTTAGATATTGTTTCGACTTAGTTCACTTTGAAATTATAGAAGACGGTGACTGAACAAAATCTCTCAAATATAAACAAAGCGAAACGGAATTTAAAAGACATTAATTAAAATTTTCGTTCTGTTTTTGTGGACGGAAATAACAGACCAAGCAATACCTACCAAAACAAAGGAAATAACATTGTATTATCTTTTTGTGTTGAAGATGTATGCAGGCATGCAACAGTGAAATACCCCGAAAATTAAAAGCGAGTCTAACATTTTAATCCCACAATGTGTTTCGTTTCACCAATTCACTTTTATTGGATTATATCTTTTCACAGGGTTTTGACTTCAAATGCTATTACATTTCTACCTGATGGAGTGTTTGCCAATCTGACAAATCTAAAATCTCTGTATGTGGAATAAATGTAGACATGTCACTTGCATACGTATGTATAGTAAGCATACTGCAATAAATTATTTAATCAGTCATTTACAGTATCTACATGTTACCATTCACCAATGCAATTCAAACGAACGAAAAAGGAGCAGAGAAACAATAATGTTTGTAGGGAGTACATTCTTGTCGAACATATTAATAATTCATGAGGTTATAAGCCAATCCTCCAGGTGACGGAGTTTGTCACGTGGTTGAGTTTTCAAACCACTGTAAATGTGAATTTCTATTTAGAGAACCGGCTGAATTTCTACTCAAACAGTAAATTGGTTTTTCATCCGATTCCATAATTATTTCTACGCAGAATAAAGAGCAAAAAGTTGACATCATTTACATATTGTGTCGACTTAGTTCACTTTAAAATTATAGAAGACGGTGACTGAACAAAATCTCTCAAATATAAACAAAGCGAAACGGAATTTAAAAGACATTAATTAAATTTTTGTTCTGTTTTTGTGGACGGAAATAACAGACCAAACAATACCTACCGAAACAAAGGAAATAACATTGTATTCTCTTTTTGGGTTGAAGATGTATGTTGGCAAGCAACTGTGAAATACCCCCGAAAATTAAAAGCGAGTCTAACATTTTAATCCCACAATGTGTTTCGTTTCACCAATTCACTTTTATTGGATTATATCTTTTCACAGGAATTTGTCTTCAAATGCTATTAGATTTCTACCTGATGGAGTGTTTGCCAATCTGACAAATCTGAAACAGCTGTATGTGGAATAAATGTAGACATGTCACTTGTATACGTATGTATAGCCAGCATACAGCAATAAATTATTTAATCAGTCATTTGCTGTATCTGCATGTTACCATTCACCAATGCAATTCAAACGAACGAAAAAGGAGCAGAGAAACAATAATGTTTGTCGGAGTACATTCTTGTCGAACATATTATTAATTCATGAGGTTATAAGCCAATCCTCCAGGTGACGGAGTTTGTCACGTGGTTGAGTTTTCAAACCACTGTAAATGTGAATTTCTATTTAGAGAATCGGCTGAATGTCTACTCAAACAGTAGATTGTGTTTTCATCAATTCCATAATTATTTCTACGCAGAATAGAGAGGAAAAAGTTGACTCCATTTACATATTGTGTCGACTTAGTTCACTTTAAATTATAGAAGACGGTGACTGAACAAAATCTCTCAAATATAAACAAAGCGAAACGGAATTTAAAAGGAATTAATTACAATTTTCGTTCTGTTTTTGTGGACGGAAATAACAGACCAAACAATACCTACCGAAACAAAGGAAATAACATTGTATTCTCTTTTTGGGAGTTCGAGCGCGACAAATGTGGCACGTTTCTTGATAGACTTGTAGGCGTTGTGTTTCAACAACACTTTTTTCCACGTAAAGGTGGCTAAAGAACATATGCGCGTGTTTTTCATGTACAGCTGTCTCACTCTTCTCCAAATGTGGCACGTTTCTTGATAGACTTGTAGGCGTTGTGTTTCCCGTTGTGGCCACAACAGCCACAACAACCACAACAGCCACAACACCCACAACACCCACAACCCCCACAACGCCCACAACACCCACAACAGCCATAACAGCCACAACAGCCACAACAGCCACAACAGCCACAACAGCCACAACAGCCACAACAGCCACAACAGCCACAACAGCCACAACGCCCATAACAGCCACACAGCCACAACAGCCACAACAGCCACAACAGCCACAACAGCCACAACAGCCACAACAGCCACAACAGCCACTACACCCACAACGCCCACAACAGCCACAACGCCCACAACAGCCACAACGCCCACAACAGCCACAACGCCCACAACAGCCACATCACCCACAGCACCCACAACAGCCACAACGCCCACAACACCCACAACACCCACAACACCACAACAGCCACAACAGCCACAACAGCCACAACAGCCACAACAGCCACAACAGCCACAACAGCCACAACAGCCACAACAGCCACAACAGCCACAACGCCCATAACAGCCACAACAGCCACAACAGCCACAACAGCCACAACACCCACAACAGCCACAACAGCCACTACACCCACAACGCCCACAACAGCCACAACGCCCACAACAGCCACAACAGCCACAACAGCCACAACGCCCACAACAGCCACATCACCCACAGCACCCACAACAGCCACAACGCCCACAACAGCCACAACAGCCACAACAGCCACAACAGCCACAACAGCCACAACAGCCACAACAGCCACAACAGCCACAACAGCCACAACAGCCACAACAGCCGCAACAGCCGCCAACAGCCACAACAGCCACAACAGCCACAACAGCCACAACAGCCACAACAGCCACAACAGCCACAATAGCCACAACAGCCACAACGCTCAAAACAACCACAACGCCCACAACTGCCACAGCACCCACAACACCCACAACAGCCACAACGCCCACAACAGCCACAACAGCCACAACAGCCACAACAGCCACAACACCCACAACAGCCACATCACCCACAGCACCACAACAGCCACAACGCCCACAACACCCACAACAGCCACAACAGCCACAACAGCCACAACAGCCACAACAGCCACAACACCCACAACAGCCACAACACCCACAACAGCCACAACAGCCACAATGCCCAAAACAGCCACAACGCCCACAACAGCCACAGCACCCAAAACACCCACAACAGCCACAAAACATTGCTGTTACATGTACTCTGACCAATACGATTGAACAGAGTAATTGGTGTGTGTCATATGTATACCCCGGATGTATACATTAATGTACGCTATCACCAATACCACTGCAATGTGAACAATCTGTTTATTTGTTTCAACAATCATATATTCCCTGATGTTACCTTCCATGACCATGCAATAATATTTAAGATTATCTAGTCTGTTATTTATACTTATGAATAATTGATAGCTTAATTGATTATTTATTTGCTTAATTTTAATTAAGATGTTATCAAGGGGAGACAATGAAAAATTAACGGCTGAAAGTGTCATGTGTTCAGCAACACCGGGGTTAATTTTGCCAAGGTGTAACTTCTAATTCGTTATAACACATAGTCGTAACACACTTTCAAAGTTACATTAAGCTTATGTCATTTTATACTTGTACGTTACTGTTTCCCTAAGTTCAATGGAATGTTATCAGTTATCACTGCCATTCCAGAGAGACTAAACAAAGAAACAACTGACGAGTTCCGCTAAAGGAACGAAACTGCAGTCTTGTTTGAGAAATTATTTGAGAATGAACCAAACACTAACTGAAAACGGCTTGTTGTCAGGCCCATCTACATCAGACGAAAACAGACAAGAACCGACCGAAGAATTGCTGTTAGCATCGGATTTGAATTTCAAAGTGGCCAACGGTCGCCTCACCGTAAGCGCCGCCACACAGAAGGAAGGAAGAAAACATCCCCCAGAAAAGATTTCGCCAGAATAATCGCTACAGCGCCTCATCTCTGGAGAGGAAAGTTGAAAAATCCAAAGCGTCCATAGAGAAACTGAAAGCACACACCACAAAGAAAACGTGCCCGAAAGAACTGCGCTTCAACGTAAGAGTGAACATCGTGCCGGATGATGACTTCAAAAGTGACATCAACCATATCCGGAGGGAAGCAGAACAAAAACTTATCGGATCGCTCACACGCGCTACCACTACAGACGCGTAGAAAGCAACAAGATCAAGCTCAGTAAATTTGAGCATAGACCGAACACTTCCAGAGAAAAGAAAACGAACAATCCTGATTTAGTTAAGAACCGGCCACGTCCGGAAAGGCCAACTCGCACTGAGAATGTAATAGCTTTAGCCACCGAACTGACAGACAAAATCAAAAAAGTGGAAGAAATGATGAAAGTTTAAGACAATAAAAAGAGTGAATCTTATCCCTGTGTATTTTCTGACTTTTCAGGGGAAAGGGGGGGGGGGGGGGGGGGGGGGGTGTAGAAAGAAAGCGCAGAATCGTAAACAATAAACACCGAGAACGAAAAAGCAACAAGAGATTAAACATTAGAAGAAAAAACACTGAGTTGAACCAGAGGTACATAAAAAAACCTCTCAAATTACAAAATGTCAACTGATGAGACAAATTTACTATCAAGGGGTCTGAAATTTATCCAAACACCGATTCTAGATAAGAATCGCGTCAGGCAACAATTGCTTCAAGACTTCAAACATTTCGCGAGACGGATGCGTCTCCGATACATTTTTCACAACAAAGATAGTGAACAGCACCCCTTTCACGTTAAATCGAACTGGGAACCTCCAGTTCAACCATCAGTTGCACTAGAAACGTATTTAGAAGAAATTAAAGTACAACTAGCTGAGATCGAAATAACTAAGCCACGAAATAACCTACCTTACCAAGAACGTAAAGCACTGAAATATTTGAAATCTAACACAGAAAATCGAAATAGTTATCAAAAAGGCAGACAAAGGATCCACAACGGTCATTATGAAACAAACAAGATAAAACAACAGAGGGCCAAACTCAACTTGATGATAGAAAGAACTACATGCCCCTGGAAACACAATGGTGAAAGAGACCTCACAAAAGGTCAAAGATCTAATTAATGATCTCCATAAAGACAATCACATAGACGCAATGACCAAGAAATGGCTTTCTCAAACACCAAACCCACCGCGCATACCAGTGTTTTACACACTAACAAAGATTCACAAACCGACTCTTACTGGAAGACCGATAATTTCGGGCTGTGAAGGTCCGACAGAACGCATATCATCATTTATAGACCACATCCTCCAGCCTATTGCCAAAGCCAAACATCGTACCTCAAAGATACCACAGAGTTCATTAACTTTATAGAAAGGACAAAAGTCCAACAAAATACGATTCTAGTTTCAATGGATGTAACTAGCCTGTACACCAACATCCCTCAAGAGGAAGGGATAAACACTGTATGCAAAGCATACGAAGACTTCTATAAGAACAACACTCCATTCCTACAAATTCACTCTGCAACATGCTTAGACTCATACTTCAGGAGAACTCCTTCCAGTTCAACGGAAGGAACTATCTCCAAACCCATGGAACCGCAATGGGACAAAAATGCAGTTGCTTTCGCGAACATTTTTATGTCCGCAGTAGAATCTAAAATTATCAGTAAAAGCAAGATAAAACCCCTTGAGTGGAAAAGATACATCGATGACGTGTTCTGTCTGTGGGACACAAACAGAGAGGAGATAGAACAGTTCATTTCAGAAGCAAACAGGCAACATCCTACCATTAAATTCACGGCTGAAATATCAGAGAAGGAAATAAATTTCCTAGACACTACTGTCTTCAAAGGTGAGAGATTTCACAAAGATTCAATCTTTGATATCTGCACACACTTCAAGCCGACCGAGAATTTCCAATACACGCATTTCTCTTCCTGTCACGCTCCAGGCGTGTAAATAGGTTTTATCAAAGGTGAAGCCCTTAGGCTTCTGAGAACCAACTCTTCGAAAACAAGTTTGAAGAAAAGATTAAAAAATTTCAGATCAAATTTGCGTGCTCGAGGCTATCCAGAGAAACTGGTCAACAAAGTCCTCGCAGAAGTCGTATTTACAAACAGAAAGTCGGCACTACAACAGAAACCAAAATTGCAAAAGAGATTATTGCCTTTTGTCACACAATACAATCCATCAGTGCCTAGTCTTAAAAGCATTTTAATGAGCAAGTGGCATTTAATCCAAGACCAACCTCTGTTTAGAGAAATATACAGAGAACTTCCTCTATCTCCTACAGGAGAGGAAAATCTCTGAAAGACATACTTGTTAGAGCTAAACTCTAAAGGTCAAAGACCGTTAATCACGAAACAGTGGGAGTCGTGCTAGGCCTGTCAATCATTTTGAAATCACCTCAAAAGGCCACTTTGCTAAATGCGGGTT
The DNA here is from genome assembly GCA_029204205.1 of Desmophyllum pertusum. Taxonomy (NCBI): domain Eukaryota; kingdom Metazoa; phylum Cnidaria; class Anthozoa; order Scleractinia; family Caryophylliidae; genus Desmophyllum; species Desmophyllum pertusum. The sequence goes on from MU827302.1 coordinate 6,063,836, forward strand.
GCACGTTGCTCTTGTTGAACGTGAATTTTCACACCTGTTTACCTAATACATACTCTTTTTTGTTTTCAACTTTGGTCTACAAACAAAAAGTACTAATAATAGATACACCTTATTCGATGGTTTAACATATAATACCCGCGGATATTTTGCGAGCTGTGTAGTATTTTTCCGAGCCCCGTAGGTGCGAGGAAAAATGCGAGCAATGAGCAAAATGTCCGCTCGTAGTGTTAAACCATCGAATAAGGTATTATTATTCTACTGAAAAATTTCCCGACTATTATGCTATTTTCCGTATTCGCTCTGTTCAACTATTCAATACCGTGTCATATTTTACGTGTTCTCTTGACCTTATATGGTGAAATGACGTAATAGAAAAAACGTATATTTATAAATTCGATTGTCAACATGTTAGAGAATTAAAATTCGAGCAATTTACTTACTTATTTCCCTGTGATAGACGCCGCACCGTGAACTGTTCGAATTTCGTAAATATACTCAAAACTGTTTAAGCTGACACCATATAAACGGCAAATGTAACAAATGATATATTCTGTATTCGCTGTAAATACTTCTATTAAAGCAGACACCTCTATTAAGAGGGCGTGGACAGCTGAAATATGTATGATGTGGTAATTTATATTGATTAAAACCTGAGTTAAACGGACATTGCCACCAGACAATCCTACGTAGCTGGTGGTTTCGTTTTGGCGCTTCACTTATCAAGCAGCTTCGTCGCAGCTTCGTCGCTCTCGTATTTTGCTATCACGCAGGCTCCTGCACGACTGAGGGATACTGGAGTATCTTATCTTTGGAGTATATTTTTTCCCCAATATGACATTATTGTGAAACTTGTAATTACTGTTTTACCGATATACAACTTTTACGCTTCTCTGTTTAATAACATTTCCATTGTGGTATCAATGTAAATAATATTCCCTTTCTCGCGTTCTTCAGGTACAAAATATATGACACTTCCTAATTTCGCGTTCCGTTTTGTTTGTATAGAAACGTGTTTTTCTTATTTTCTCGCGTCAACCTTACGGTATAATCTATAAAAGGGGATATTTTGATCAATACAAGGAATCAGTATGTAAGACATATCGAATGGAATGGTGCTTGACACATCAGTATATGTCGTGTTATATGGGAGACTTTGTAATATGTTTTAAGCGGAGACATCGTATTACTACAGCATTACGCGAGGGTGTCCGCTTAATGCAGGTTTGGCTATATTTAACAATTATTCGCTTTGTCTCGGGGAATATTCACCAAACATTCACTGAGCCTGAGGCGAATAATTGTTTTAGTCTAATTTACTCAGGTGAATATCCACGAAAGCTTGAAAACGATCGTGAAAGTTACAAAATTTTATTTACGAACCCGGCGAACTCGTTATTACATCATTCAAATATGGCGCGTAACACGGCGCATGACCATCAAAAAAACATGTGACTCGAGCCGACGTGACTCGACGAAACTTCAAAATATTAAGCTTAATGTTTTGAAAAGCAAAAGCATACAGCTCAGTTTCATATAACGTCAAAATTATTTCTTGTTGTTGACATTACATTGAAAGTAAATGTACAACCATGGAAGTTTTCCAGATGGCAGAATTGCTCCCGGATTGAGGCCCGACTGGAAGAAGTTTTCATGACTCGTGTTGATTGGAATGGCTCCGATCGAGGGAGAACGCGAATCCGGCGGAATCTCTTCAGGGGAATCTCTTCGGCTTGGATCTCTTCAGTAGGAATTTCTTCAATTGGAATTTCTTCGGCTCCGATTGACATGGTATTTCCAGTATTTGCACTTCCTTCGCCACCGTGAACAAAAGCGGTCAGTGCCGAGGACATCTGTTTAAACTGATCGAGTGTTGGCCTCTGACAGTAGCTTTCAATACTGTTGTCGCTTCTGTGCCCGGTTACTGCCTTATTTGACGGGTTTCAACGTTGTTGGATGACAAAAACAGTCACCGTTGTGGCTCTCAGCGAATGGTTTGTTAAGTGTGGTGAAATATCAGCTCTTTGTGTCATACTTTTTAGCATGTTCTCCAAGGTGTTGTGGCCGAGCTTTCTTACTTCGTACCAAACCACGTCTTCTGTAGGATGGAATTTTGTGGACACTTCCTTTGGCCGCTGGAATAATGCTTCTGATTCTGGGTTCAAATGACTGAGGAATGCTTTGATTGTCTTCACTGGACATTTCAATGAATTGGCGAGCGTAAAGATTTTCCCGTCAGAATGGTCTTCAGTGCCATGGAGCACTCCAGTGTGATTCTTTCTCGTCAAAACCGTTCCCGGTTCAGCCTTGTTTAGCTCGAAATATTCTTCTCCACTGGCTGTTTGGACAAGGCGAAGCACCGATTTCTTCATGGTCGCTTGATTCTCTCGTCCTCTTCTTCCAAAATAAAGCGAGACATAGAACCAAGCCGTCTGCAACAACACGCGAGGGTTACGGTGTTTGACTGGCCCAATTCTCCTGCTTCGTAACAACTTGGCAACTATTTGCCTCGTTAAAGGATTTTTGTGTACTGTTCCAGCTATCTGGCCTGTTTTTGAAAGATGTTTAAGGTAGGAGTTCAAAGTTTTATTTGCTTCACTGAATGAATTGTTGTCGCAGATAGAAAATTTGCAATTGAAAGGCGGAGACTTGAGGTGGTGGTCGATGGCTGCCCTGATAGCAAGCAAACTTGTTTTCTTGTAGTTAGTTCCGTCTGTTTTTCCTCACGGAAACATAAAATCTGGAAAGGCACTTGTTCATCTCATCAATGTTCATGTCTTCAAATTCGCTTGAATACTGTTGTTCAGTGAACCACTCTGTTGAAAAAAGTACAAGTCACGAACGTTACGTAACTTTTTGTGATGCCGCCAAAGTTGTAAACAAGTTTCAGTCAAAGAAAAACATGTACATTAAAAAAGTTTGCTTGATACCTACAATAAAGTTTTCAAACATTTACCTTTAAAAAGTTTTATCCCATACTTCGTTCCCTTTTAGTATTGAATGGGACAGCATTCTCTTTTAATTCCTCAATTTCCTCCTCCGTAACGACAGCAAATCGGCTAGCCGCCATCTTGATTTCCTGCCGCTTATATCCACCTCAACGCGAGGTGGAATCACCTTAGTAAATTTGACTAAATTATAATATAATATTATAACAATTATATTCCGCTATCGTTCCTTTCCAGCTTATTCCGATTCCAGCTTCAATGAAGACATAGTGAAATATAATATATTATATAATTATATTTGTGGCTGTTGTGTCACAACGGGAAACACAACGCCTACAAGTCTATCAAGAAACGTGCCAGGTATAACATTCTGGACGCAAAAATCGTGATTGGCCAGAATTAATGAAATGTCAATAAAGTAGTTAATCGGTTGTTCTGATTGGTCAGTTATATGTCAGTTAAGTATTTGAGTGATCCCAGGTTGTTATCAATTTACATGCAACCGCCAACCGGACGGATAAATCGGATAAATCGAGAGACGATCGCTTTGAGCTACTTGTACGGGAATCAATTTCTTTATTGGAACAAAACGGCTTTAAGAGTCTCTGACTGGGAAAACCAGGCAGAGGCTGGAAGAAGGGGGTCGGCCAATCTCCTTCATATTTATGTTGGTTGTTGACCATACCAAACTAGTAATCATGGTTGCAATCATTTCTTGATTGACTTTATTGTTTTCGAGAACAGACCACCACCCCCCCCCCCCCCCCCCAAAAAAAAAAAAAAAACTGCCCAAATGGTGTAGGAAAAGGGGTGATTTTAGGTCAACTTTACCAGATTATATCTTTCGACTTATTCAAGCAACATATATAATTTTACATCAACATAACACATATTCTTTGGCCATTTAAATGCATACTAGAACAAGTGTTCACTGTAAATCGTTCACGTTCAGCATGCAAATGAAGAATCCATGCTTGGCGACATTTTCAAAAATCACAAAACTACACATTTTAAGTGGTTGTTTCTCGTGGGTCCGGTAAGATACAGATATAAAACTATTTGCAAGTTACTCACCATACATAGGCGAGTGTTTCTCCCTACTTCTTGAGTGCTCCGCCGCTTCCTGAGTGCTTTATAACAGAACAGAGCACAGTTGAGGCTTATTTATTTGTTTATGATAAAAAAATCCATGATTTCCTCACAATTGTACCTTTATTTCCGAAAAAAACATTCCATTTTACATCGAGAACAAACTGAACGTCGTCAGCACCCGTGCTTTGTACTCTGATAAAGCACGCTAATTCGAGCCAATCACAGCGCTTGTAAGAAAGCTTCAAATGATTTGATTGGTCAACGAGACAAAAGCTGTCAAAACATCAAAAACTGAAATGAGCAAGAACTCAATTCGAAAGCAAAACGAGTGCTTCAATGTTGATAGTTTTCAGTCCTTAAAAAAGCTAAAAATCTGAACTTTTTCAATGAAATACGGCCGAATTGTGGCCCATGAAAACCTGCAAGTTTCCAACATGACAATTGAAAAACAAACTGCTTAAATCTTGCGGTTGAACCTTCACAAACTGCTGCGCCATGTTTTGTGAATGAAGATCGTCGCTTGTATTTACGGCAGCAAGAGGAAGATTGCCCGAACTGGTGGCAATGTTAGAAAGACTGGACTGTTTTGGCCTTCCACTCAGAGCATCGGAGAGGATATTCAAGCAAGCTTTCAATTGATCGCTAAAATTACGAGCGTTGTAACTCTTCAGGCTTGCTTCGCTGCGATGACCAGAGATCGTGCCGAGATCGATGCTGCGAGATGGAGACCAGTGATCGCAGTTGCATGAACACTATGGAGAAGACAATTGGAAATTTCCTTCATCATACCTCCGAGGTTGTTAACACAGAGAGTTTATTTTCGTACCAAACTCGATCTTCAACTCTGCGGATTGCGTAAGCATTCATGAGCTCCGTGCTTTGTACTCTCATAAAGCACGCTGTTTAAACCAATCAGAGCGCGTGTTATATTGACACTTTATTATAAAAGAAAATAATGCACGGCTAGACTCTATGCCGTTTATATGACAGCTATTTTCTAATTGTTAAATAGAAGATGGTTTTCTATGTTCTATAAGAAAATGATGCACGCTTGAGGTCTAGAAAAGCAGCTGGTGAAATTCAGTTTAGTTTAGTTTAGTTTAATGAGTTCGCCATGATAATTTACAAATAATCTTACAGTTAAATAAAAGTCAAAAATTCAGCTGTTTTTCTAGACCTCAAAAGTGCATCATTTTCTTATAGGACATATGAAAAACCATCTTCTATTTAGTTTAGAAAATAGCAGGAACTTGAAGAAAAAACTTCGCCGTACGCTTGAGTGGCGCGGCAGAACACAAAACTTACAAAGTCACGAAGTAGCGCGAATTAAGAACTAATCTATAATCCTAGTTGTACGATATTTTAACATTTCTTGAATGAGTAAACACTTGTTTCAACGAAAATTTCCATATCATGGCCTCTCCTGAATTTTTTTAGAAAGTTTCTCTGAGTTTGGCAAATCTATTTTCAATTTTGCCGGTCGTATTAAATTTTGTCGGCTCTTCCCAAGATTTCTGCCGATTATTCATTGACATTTGGTGTTCAAAAACAAAAACAAATTCGCTGCTATTTAGCTTTTATGTAAAACGAGAGTGTTTTGGCTTCTGTTACGACTAAAACAATAATTTTTTCTTCCTCTAAACGTTTTGTCAGGTCCATGTTGTTTTGCTAAATCTTGATCGCTATTGTTTACAAAATGCTGTTGGCCGGTTAGACCGTGCCACTCTCCGCGAGAACTAAATTCTTTTCTTTCTGCATGATTCGTCGCCTCCAATCATTCCGATAATACAGTTTCACTTCGTTTTCAATACAGGTAAAGCATTACTGGTCAAACTCGTAATATATTCAACTTAATTAGTCCGATAAAAGTCAAGAAAAGCTATAGATCGTTTTCAGTCACGTGACCACCTTACAATTGGCCGCCATATTGGTGCACATCACATGCACATGTAAACACGAAACACTAAGCTAAAAAATGGTTTTATGCTCGATGTTTGGCTGTGGGACCCAAAGTGTCCGTGATAAAGGAGTTTCTATGGCAATAATACCTTCAGTTATAACTAATCAAGGTGAAGAAGTGAGGAAACTTCCGAGGAGAGGCGAAACAAATGGATATCCGTCTGCGATCAGTAGAGAAGACCTCACAGACACCATTTTGGAGCACGGCCGAGTCTGTGGCAAACATTTTATCTCTGGAGAAGCGGCAAAACTGTGGGATAGTTACGATCCAGATTGGATTCCAACCCAAAATCTAGGTCATGAGAAATGTGATTCTGCCGAAAAGCTTCAAGCCGATCTAGAAGCTGCCGCGAAGCGAGATGAGAGAGCCAGAGATCGTGAGCTGAAACGTGTTTTCGGCAGAACATGAAATTTGGTTGTAGGCCTCGAGACTTCGGAAAGATTGAAATTGCTTTTGCGTGTAAAAGCTGGTCTCGAGAGCCAAATAGCAAAGCAAATCAGTCCATTCAACCGGCGGAAGGCAGTCGGGTTCGAAGCGTTTCCCCTCTATCAAAACAGGATCGATTCGAATCGATCCCAATAGTCGAGATTTTCTTTAGATAGCGCTCTCCGACTTTTACATCCAGCTTTTTAGCGTAATCAGATATTGGTCATGGGACTATATTGTCTGGATCAGACGAAGGAATATATTTTTTCGCTAGAAGCCATTAAACTGGAAGGAATTATAATTTTGGACTATGTTTGCATGTATTAGTAGCTGAAACACTGACTCAGATGTGCACCAACATGGCGGAAATTAATTCTGTGACGTCACGTGAAAACGATCTATACAGGTTCAACTTTAAAATCAAGATATAAACTGAGCGTAGTGAACATCGGGACATGCGTGCTGTATAGGTTTTAGCCGTGCTTCATTTAACAAATAAAGAAGCCAAACCATGTATTATACTGTCATAAAACACTCCGGGAATTTGAGAACACGAGAGAAAATTTAGAAAACACAAGCCGCAGGCAAGTGTTTTCTAAAAAGTGTATAATACATGGTTTTGGCTTCTTTATGTGCTTTAAAATATAGATTTACGCGCGCGAAACGATAAAACACGCTTTTCTATGTTATATTTACCTAATAGAAGATGGTTTTCTATGTTCTATAAGAAAATGATGCACGCTTGAGGTCTAGCTGCTTTTCTAGACCTCAAAAGTGCATCATTTTCTTATAGGATATATGAAAACCATCTTCTATTTGGTTTAGAAAAAAGAAAAAACTTAGTACGCTTGAATTGCGAGTGCGAGGGAAGTTTTCCAAACTTTTCTTAATGTCAAACGCTAAGAAACTGCTACGTTTTCGAAACTAAAGTACAAACTAACGCTCAAATAAACAATTTACCTCTGTCTACATTTTATTGAAGACGGAAGGAAGCCAGGCGAATATCACTGAATGAATCAAAGCGTCTGCCACAACTGCCAGATTTCCTCGCGCTCGCCGGTCAACTACGGAAATCAAAATCCTCGACCTGAAATATTTAGCCTCCAAATCACTCAAACGTCAAAGCCACAATAAGCCTATACCTTTCTCCAATAGCTTACATTGTTCGGTCGGTCGAAGTCTGCTCGTACAATGTAAATGCATGCAAAAGCTGAGTAGCCGAGTTGGCCGACTGTGAATGATCCGCTTGAGTGAGCGTACGCGTGTCTGACGTCATCTATACTTTATACTCTGAAATGAAAAAGACATAGCTTTTCAGTGAGAAACATACGCGCGAAAATCTCAGCTATTTTATATTTCTTATATAGTATTCTATCTGCTTGAATTTCTCCCGTTGTTATTTTTCAGTCAGTTTCCGTTACTTCCCGCTGATCTCATTAGTGACAGTGTTTTTGTTTACGATGTTTTGTGGGTTTTCTTTTTTGCCCAGAAGATGTATGCAGGCAATCAACTGTGAAATATCCCGAAAATTAAAAGCGAATCTAACATTTTAATCCAAGAATCCGGTATTTTTCCCCAATTCACTTTTAATATGAAAATAAGTGATAATAAACGACGTTTCGTCTTGAGATCATTTTCAAGTTTGACAATAACGGATTGTTATGTTAATTTATACTAAAAAAGGTGTGAATAGTTTCATGCGGTAAATGTTCAAACTAAACTGATTCACTTTTATTGGATTATATCTTTTCACAGTGGTTGTATTCAAATGCTATTACATTTCTACCTGGTGGAGTGTTTGCCAATCTGACAAATCTGAAAGATCTGTATGTGGAATAAATGTAGAAATGTCACTTGTATACATATGTATAGCCAGCATACTGATCAAAATATCTCAAATATAAACAAAGCGAAACGGAATAAAAAAGGAATTAATAAAATGTTCGTTCTGTTTTTGTGGACGGAAATAACATGCAGACCAAACAATACCTACCGAAAACAAAGGAAATAACATTGTATTCTCTTTTTGGGTTGAAGATGTATGCAGGCAATCAACTGTGAAATACCCCGAAAATTAAAAGCGAGTCTAACATTTTAATCCAAGAATCCGGTATTTTTCACCAATTCACTTTTATTTGATTATATCTTTTCACAGGTATTTGTCTTCAAATAATATTACATTTCTACCTGATGGAGTGTTTGCCAGTCTGACAAATCTGAAACAGCTGTATGTGGAATAAATGTAGACATGTCGCTTGTATACGTATGTATAGCCAGCATACAGCAATATATTATTTAATCAGTCATTTGCTGTATCTACATGTTACCATTCACCAAATGCAATTCAAACGAACGAAAAAGGAGCAGAGAAACAATAATGTTTGTAGGGAGTACATTCTTGTCGAAAATATTAATAATTCATGAGGTAATAAAGCCAATCCTCCAGGTGACGGAGTTTGTTCACGTGGTTGAGTTTCAAACCACTGTAAATGTGAATTTATATTTAGAGAATCGGCTGAATTTCTATTCAAACAGTAGATTGCGTTTTCATCCAATTCCATAATTATTTCTACGCAGAATAGACAGCAAAAAGTTGACGTCATTTACATATTGTGTTGACTTAGTTCACTTTAAAATTATAGAAGACGGTGACTGAACAAAATCTCTCAAATATAAACAAAGCGAAACGGAATAAAAAAGGAATTAATTAAAATTTCGTTCTGTTTTTGTGGAAGGAAATAACAGACCAAACAATACCTACCGAAACAAAGGAAATAACATTGTATTCTCTTTTTGGGAGTTCGAGCGCGAAGCGCGATAGGAGGGAGGGAGTACGGGAACGCCTGCAACCACGCTATTTTTTTTTTCGTTTTTTATGTCCACATTCTGGACGCAAAAATCGTGATTGGCCAGAATTAATGAAATGTCAATAAAGTAGTTAATCGGTTGTTCTGATTGGTCAGTTATGTCAGTTAAGTATTTGAGTGATCCCAGGTTGTTATCAATTTACATGCAACCGCCAACCGGACGGATAAATCGGATAAATCGAGAGACGATCGCTTTGAGCTACTTGTACGGGAATCAATTTCTTTATTGGAAGAAAACGGCTTTAAGAGTCTCTGACTGAGAAAACCAGGCAGAGGCTGGAAGAAGGGGGTCGGCCAATCTCCTTCATATTTATGTTGGTTGTTGACCATACCAAACTAGTAATCATGGTTGCAATCATTTCTTGATTGACATTATTGTTTTCGAGAACAGACCACCCCCCCCAAAAAAAAAATGCCCAAATGGTGTAGTGAAAGGGGTGATTTTAGGTCAACTTTGATGTTTCCATGGCAACCAAGTTTTGACAGGCCGTTTTAGCCAAATTTGGTATTTTAAGCTTAATTTTTCATGAGATTTCCGCTTTCTACGAATAGTTCTACGAATAGTTTCCTCCAAAATATTTGCAATTGTTGCATCCTTAATAAGGATGCAACAATTGCAAATATTTTGAGGAAACTATTCGTAGAACTATTCGTAGAAAGCGGAAATCTCATGAAAATTAAGCTTAAAATACCAAATTTGGCTAAAACGGCCTGTCAAATTTGAAAACATCAAAAACAATATAATATATTGTTTTTTGATGTTTTCAAATCAAATTTGGCGATTTTCTGACATTTCTGAACAATTTAAAAATCCAAGATGGCAGATCCAAGATGGCTAACATTTTTAAAGTATGACGTTATTTTGGCGTGATATGATATCACAATTGATTCGTGATTGTCACTAAAATAAACATGTTTGAATGCTTTATACACACACATAAGTTTCATTTTTATAGCACTAATAACTTTCGAGATACAGATCGTTTTACCCAAATGTTTTTTTTTTTAGCTTAATTTTCAGTTTTCATAAATTTTTTGATTTTTACGATGAAATCTTTCCAAAATCTTTGCCGTTTTAGCATATTTATATTTTTCTGATTTTTTCAAAACCAATTTGAAGATTTTCTGACTTTTCTGAGCAATTTAGAAAACCAAGATTTAGGATCCAAGATGGCGGATTTTTTTAACGTATGACGTCATTGTGGCGTATATGACGTCATAATTGACACGTGACTGCCACTAAAATAAAGATTTTCGGATGCTTTACACACCATGTAAGTTTCATTTTCATAGCGTCAATACTTTTCGAGATACATAGAGGGGGGGGGGGGGGGGGCACTATCTGCCCCCCCAGGCTCAGGAACGAAAAAAAAGCCCAGGAAGAATAGGGTTAAATGCATACTATAACAAATGTTTACTGTAAATCGTTCACGTTCAGCATGCAAATGAAGAATCCATGCTTGGCGACATTTTCAAAAATCGCAAAACTACACATTTTTTAGTGGTTGTTTCTCGTGGGTCCGGGAAGATACAAATATAAAAACTATTTGCATTGGTCCATCGAATTCAAAATTTTTAAACGGTTCACTGTTTATGAGGATTTCTTGGTTTTTGCCCTTCTGGGCTAATCGCAGACTGCCGTGAATTTCTTTTCGCTGTCGATCTTTTGTTCGGATTTTGACTAGCAAAACTGTTCCAGAATATTTGTACAACCGTTAACTCGCCGAAGCGGCTCGTGCATTCACTAGCTGCTTTTCTAGACCTCAAGCGTGCATCATTTTCTATAGAACGTATAGAAAACCATCTTCTATTAGGTAATTAGAAAATAGCTGCCATATAAACGGCATGGAATCTGACCGTGCATTATTTTCTTTTATGAAATAAACAAGATACTATGAGCGCTTTTTATTATTTTATTTAAACAATATTTCGTCTCAACATTTGCTCTAAGAGCAGATGCTCATCAAGAGAGCTTACGTTGTTTCACATTACAATAGCACACGATCAGATAAAGACAAATGAGCGCTTTGATTGGCTCAAAACCATTTATCATATAAACTCTATGGCAACATAGAAAATTGCTTCACTGTGTTCAGTATTTCATAAAAAACAATAGAAAACGTTTTACCAACCTCGTTCCCAGGGCTTTTTCCTTCAAGGAAACGGGCGGGAAGGAAAAGCCCTGGGAACGAGGTTGACGTTTTCCCTGTGTTTCCATAGAGTTACGGTAACGCTCGTGAAAGTTTGGGAGAACTCGAAATTGCAGAGCCACAGCATTTCTCGTTCTCCCAAACTTCACTTGTGTTACCATAACTATGGAAACATGGAAAACGTTTTCTATTATTTTGGTATATGACATAGAAAACCAGTTCTATTCCAGGGTCTATTAGGTAAATAGAACATAGAAAAACTATCTTAAGTAAATAATACATGGCTTTGGCTTCTTATTTGTTAAGCAAACCGAACCGAGCAATGCGCGCGCACGATTTTTACGCTATAAGAAGATGGCGCCCAACGAATTCCTCGCACATGTATTACAATCAATGATCAATTCCTTAATTACCAGATTTGGTCCTTACGCTGATATTCCTGGCTGCACACGTCAAGCTTTTGTAAAACGTTGTTTAGTGTACTAAGGCCGGAATATATGTATCAAGTTATACAGTTGAACCTCTCTAATACGGACAACGAAGGGACGGAGCAAAGTGTCCGTATCAGAGAGGTGTCCGTATTATATATGTCATGAAAATGACGTCAATTTAAAAGCTCCAGTCTGACGATAAGAAATCTCTATGATAAATGGCGATAAGATGTCGATAAACTGATTGAACAACAAATACTACTTTTATTGTATGGACAATGGGACTATTGATTAACTTTGATCTGTAACCACAAACAGGAAATTGTGTCGAATACGTACTGTTATCACTTGAGTATTTGTAATAAAGAGTTTAAGTTTATATGAATTTGGGGTTTAATTCAACATTTCCGACGAGCATCCCGGGCGTCCCTTTCATATGGGAGTCCCCCCCCCGGGATAAATTTACAGCTAATACCAAACAATCGTCTCCTACTTTAGAACATGCAATGAAATATTAACTAGAACGTGAAAATGTTTTGACTCTAATACTACAACAAAGTCGTTCCAGATAATTGTCACGATGACTTACAATGAAATATGAAAAACTATGTTCCGTGACCTCTTTGTGTAAAACGGCTGCCTGAATTATTAACGTTTTTTTAACCGTTACTTTCGGAATTCTACGGTATAAGATCGATAGAAGGCTATTGGAGCCCTCTTGGATTTTCCTGCATTATGAAAAATATATATATAAACAAAAATATTCTGTAATTAATACATCAGCCATTGCGTTATGTGCTAAAACAATTAGAACTGTGAATCCAGGACAAAAGACTAATATGTTTATAAAGTTAAAAGACTGGTTAGTAAAGGAGTATAATTTGATTAAAAATTTATGTTTTCTATGTTCATGCGATGAAACACACGCAAAACTAGCCATTTTTGGAAACTTTCAGTGCGAAAAAAGATATTGCCGTAGCTGTTTTCGTCAATTTTCTGCGAATTTCGAAAGTTCTTAAAATTGGCCTTTCGTGTACCACGATCGAGGAGTTTTCTCTGTTTCTCTGCACTAAAGTGAATCCAGGACAAAAGACCGATAAGTCAGTTTATAAAGTTAAAAGACTGGTTAGCAAAGGCATTATTTGATTTAGAATTGTTTTCTATGTTGCGATGAGAAAAAAGTTCGCCATTTTTGGAAAATTAATTGCTCCACGGGTTCAAACATTAATTGGTTGTCCACGTGATCACATCACATTTATCAAACTTTTTAATATCCATTTGATGACCATTTGATTACTTGCTCATGAATATCTTTCACCAGAAAAAGTTCGAGGTAGTGTTGTTTTGGACCATCTTTCGCCGTGCTTTTTATCAACAACCATCGTAGTCAGGGTTGAGTAAATTTCCTCGCCTGAAATTTCGCCACATTCGGACAGAGTCCTTTCATGGGACTCTCTGAGGAATTAAAGAACCGAAACATAGCTGGGCGATCACTGAAATTATGGACATTTTACAAAATTACAGACGAATCGATAGTGGCCAACAGCGAGTTGCAATCCAGCGAGATGAAAATGGGACGCATTGTGGACTTTCAGAGAGTTTGCTACGAACTAGAAGCCAACATCAAGGATGAAATTAACTCTAAATGTTAATCTTACATGGACTTTCTCGCTTTGAAAGGACGCGTCGAAGCCTGAACTGACTCGATGCTTACCTGACTTCTGTCGAGCAATTCTCCAACGGTGGCGTTTTGTTTCACTATGTCTTCATTGAAGCTGGAATCGGGAATAATCTGGAAGGAACGATAGCTAACGGTTGTACAGATATTATATTCTGGAACAGTGGTGCTAGTCAAAATCCGGACAAAAAGATCGACAGCGACAAGAAATTCACGGCCGTCTGCGATTAGCCCAGAAGGGCGAAAACAAGAAATCCTCGTAAACAGTGAAACCGTTAAAAATGTTAAATTCGATGGACCAATTTCAACACTGCTCTATATGATCTACCTATGTATGGTTGAGTAACTTGCAAATAGTTTTATATTTGTATCTTCCCGACCCACGAGAAACAACCACTTAAAAATGTGTAGTTTTGCGATTTTTGAAAATGTCGCCAAGCATGGATATTCTTCATTTGCATGCTGAACGTGAAAGATTTACAGATTTACACGAACGGTGTGCCGAGGTCATACGATTTGCAGCGATTTACATGCTACCGTACCATATTCGGATGTTTTTCGGCTGGAATCGGTCGTAGGCACATCGAATGACAAGCGAAGTTTATTCTGTAGCAGGGCACAGGGAGCAGAAACTAGCAGAGAGCCAGATTTTACCTACCATCTCTTTATGTTTGTGTGGTGTCTTGCGTTATTCGTGAACGAAACTCATGTGCGTATGTTTACATTGTAAGTGTGTTTGTTTCATTCTTTCCGGAAATATAATTTATTGCATGCGAAGTTCAGACAACACAAACGTTTTGAAAACAACAAAATAATCGATGTTTATAATCATTACCGAGGCGAAAATAGCTTTGACTGGCTAAAACTCTGGCTCTGGCTCTTGTTTTATATCAAAAAGGCGGAAAAAGGTACCTGTTACCTGTTACCCGTTACCTGTTACCCGTTACCTGTTACCTGTTTACCCGTTACCTGTTACCCGTTACCTGTTACCTGTTACCCATTTGCATGCTGAACGTGAAGATTTACAGTAAACACTTGTTCTAGTATGCATTTAAATGGCCAAAGAATATGTGTTATGTTGATGTAAAATTATATATGTTGCTTGAATAAGTCGAAAGATATAATCTGGTAAAGTTGACCTAAAATCACCCCTTTCCCTACACCATTTGGGCAGTTTTTTTTGGGGAGGGGTGGGGGGTGGTCTGTTCTCGAAAACAATAAAGTCAATCAAGAAATGATTGTAACCATGATTACTAGTTTTGGTATGATCAACAACCAACATAAATATGAAGGAGATTGGCCGAACCCTTCTTCCGACATTTTCAATTTTGCCAGGTTTTCTCAGACATACACTCTTAACCTTGAATTAAAAGTGGAGCGTAGGAAAGGGTCGCGACACACGATCTTCCACAACTAAAGTTCAGCTGTATTCGAAAACACAACACTAAAATAATTTACCTCCAGAATACAGAATATCACTTAAAGGATAATTTGTCTTTGTGTTGACCGAAAAATATGGCTACGACGAACACAAAAGTGGCGTTGTAAATGGTTAACCTCGATACGCTTCTTGTCACCAAACAGCCATCTTTTGATTGAAACGTGACAAGATCGTATGTTTGAGCCCGCAGCATTACGTAAAGCGGTTATTTGCAGTTAATTAATTTATTCAAGTTATTCTGCATATATCATATTCCGCATAATTATGCCATTCCGCAAGTCATGACACATGCCATTCCGCAAACTCATTCCGCCTTTTACCCTCACCGCATATGAAAACCATCTTCTATTTAGTTTAGAAAATAGCAGGAACTTGAAAGAAAAAACTTCGCCGTACGCTTGAGTGGCGCGGCAGAACACAAAACTTACAAAGTCACGAAGTAGCGCGAATTAAGAACTAATCTATAATCCTAGTTGTACGATATTTTAACATTTCTTGAATGAGTAAACACTTGTTTCAACGAAAATTTCCATATTATGGCCTCTCCTGAATTTTTTAGAAAGTTTTAATTAGAGTTTGACAAATCTATTTTCAACTTTGCCGGTCGTAATTTTGTCGGCTTCTTTCCAAGATTTCTGCAGATTAACCTTTGACTTGACCGTCAAAAACAAAACAATTGTGCTGCTATTTCGCTTTTATGTAAAACGATAGTGTTGTGGCGTCTTTTATGAATAAGAGAATAATTTTTTCTTACCTCTAAACGTTTTCTCAGGTCCAAGTTGTTTTGCGAAATCACTTTGATCGCTGTTGTTGATAAAATGCCGCCGGCCGGTTCAAGACCGTGCCACTCTCCGAGAGCGAAATTATTTTCTTTCTGCATGATCCGTCGCCTTTGATGATACTGTTTCACTTCGTTTTCAATATAGGTAAAGCATTACTGGTCAAACTCGTAATATATTAAACTTAATTAGCCGTGTAAAAAAGTCAAGAAAAGCTACAGGTTCAGCTTTGAAAATCAACTGGATTAATCTAAGCGTGGTGAACATCCGGGACATGCGTGCTTATAGTTTTTAGCCGTGCTTTATTTAACAAATAAAGAAGCCAAAACCATGTATTATACTGTCATAAAACACGACGGGAATTTGAGAACACGAGAGAAATTTAGAAAACACGAGCCGCTGGCGAGTGTTTTCTATATTTCTCAAGTGTTCTCAAATTCCCGGAGTGTTTTATGACAGTATAATACATGGTTTTGGCTTCTTTATGTGCTTTAAAATATAGATTTACGCGCGCGAAACGATAAAACACGCTTTTCTATGATTTATTTAACAAATAAAGAAGCCAAAACCGTGTATTATACTGTCATAAAACACGACGGGAATTTGAGAACACGAGAGAAATTTAGAAAACACGAGCCGCAGGCGAGTGTTTCTATATTTCTCGAGTGTTCTCAAATTCCCGGAGTGTTTTATGACAGTATAATACATGGTTTTGGCTTCTTTATGTGTTTTAAAATATAGATTTACGCGCGCGAAAACGATAAAACACGCTTTTCTATGATTTATACTCTGATAAAACATGGTTTTTAACCAATCAGAGCGCGCGAAATTTTCAGTCTATATTTTAAACTCTGATGAAACATGGTTTTTAACCAATCAGAGCGCGCGCAGTTTTCAGTCTATATTTTAAAGAAAATAATGCACGGCTAGACTCTATGCCGTTTATATGACAGCTATTTTCTAAACTCTGATAACATATGGTTTTTAACCAATCAGAGCGCGCGCAGTTTTCAGTCTATATTTTAAAAGAAAATAATGCACGGCTAGACTCTATGCAGTACATATGGCAGCTATTTTCTAAACTCTGATAAAGATCATAGCCACGTCATTTCACTCCCGAGATGGCGTAGAGAGAACCCGAGCCGCAGGCGAGGGTTCTCTCTACTCTCGGGAGCGAAATGACGTGGCTATGATCTTTATCAGAGTATAAAGACATACAAAAGAAGGTTTTACTCCTTTTATGGAATTGCTACAGGATAAAAATGCAAAGGAGCTATGTTACGACAACATTTATACGCGGCTCAAAATTCTCAATAGCGAAATTCTCCTTACTAGAATCGAATATGATTGCGAGTACAATTGCGAGTGCGAGGGAAGTTTTCCAAACTTTTCTTAATGTCAAACTGCTAAGAAACTGCTACGTTTTCGAAACTAAAGTACAAACTAACGCTCAAATAAACAATTTACCTTTGTCTACATTTTATTGAAGACATTTTCCATACAGGAAGCCAGGCGAAAATCACTGAATGAATCAAAGCGTCTGCCACAACTGCCAGATTTCCTCGCGCTCGCCGGTCAACTACGGAAATCAAAATCCTCGACTTGAAATATTTAGCCTCAAAATCACTCAAACGTTAAAGCCACAATAAGCCTATACCTTTCTCCAATAGCTTACATTGTTCGGTCGGTTGAAGTCTGCTCGTAAATGCATGCAAAAGCTGAATTTCTTGCAAACAAGCCGAGTTTGGCCGACTGTGAATGATCCACTTGAGTGAGCGTACGCGTGTCTGACGTCATCTATACTTTATACTCTGAAATGAAAAAGACATAGCTTTTTCAGTGAGAAACATACGCGCGAGAATCTCAGCTATTTTATATTTCTTATATAGTATTTTATCTGCCTGAATTTCTCCCGTTGTTATTTTTCACTCAGTTTCCGTTACTTCCCGCTGAACTCATTAGTGACAGTGTTTGTTTTGTGGGTTTTCTTTTTGCCCAGAAGATGTATGCAGGCAATCAACTGTGAAATACCCCCGAAAATTAAAAGCGAATCTAACATTTTAATCCAAGAATCTGGGCCCGGTTGTTCGAAAGCCGATTAACGCTAATCCAGGATTAAAAGTTAATCAAGCTTTTAATTTCTCTTGTACAAAAGTGTTTTTCTCTGCTAATATTTTGTAAAGTTTGGGATTAGTCAAAGTCAAAACAGAAGAACAAAAAATATAAGTTACAGAAACCCTCACTAGAAAGTTACAAAATAGAAATCAAAATACACGCTAATCCTGGATTAGCTTACCGTAAAAGCTCTATTAAGCCCCCGGGGGGCTTATTTAATTTTAGGCCTCAAGAAGGGGGGGCTTATTAGAGAGGGGGCTTAATAGAGAGGGGGGGCTTATTTCAAATCATAAATTTTCGAGAAAATTCACTTCTCTAAAACAGAACAAGAAATGGGTTATGTATGACCGTCTCACAAATGCAACGTCATTTATACCCTAACTCAACGATAGTTCTGGAAATTAAAGACCACTTTTCAATACAAAGTTACTGAAACGCCATAAAATATTGCTGAAAAGTCATTTACATCAGCCTGGCGGAATGGTGGGGGGGGGGGGGGGCTTAATAGAGAGGGGGGGATTATTACAAAATCTGACTTCCAAAGGGGGCCTTATTAGAGAGGGGTGCTTAATAGAGAGGGGGGCTAAATAGAGCTTTTACGGTAATCGTCCTTTGAACAACCCGGCCCTGGAATTTTTCCCCAATTCACTTTTAATATGAAAATAAGTGATAATAAACGACGTTTCGTCTTGACATCATTTTCAAGTTTGACAATAACGGATTGTTATGTTAATTTATACTAAACAAGGTGTGAATAGTTTCATGCGGTAAATGTTCAAACTAAAATTCACTTTTATTGGATTATATCTTTTCACAGGCTTTTTTCTTCAAATGCTATTAGATTTCTACCTGATGGAGTGTTTGCCAATCTGAAAAATCTGAAATATCTGTATGTGGAATAAATGTAGACATGTCACTTGTATACGTATGTATAGCCAGCATACTGCAATCAATTATTAAATCAGTCATTTGCTGTATCTACATGTTAACATTCACCAATGCAATTCAAACGAACGAAAAAGGAGTAGAGAAACAATAATGTTTGTAGGGAGTACATTCTTGTCGAACATATTAATAATTCATGAGGTTATAAGCCAATCCTGCAGGTGACGGAGTTTGTCACGTGGTTGAGTTTTCAAACCACTGTAAATGTGAATTTCTATTTGGAGAATCGGCTGAATTTCTATTCAAACAGTAGATTGCGTTTTCATCCAATTCCATAATATTTTCTACGCAGAATAGAGAGCAAAAAGTTGACGTCATTTACATATTGTGTCGACTTAGTTCACTTTAAAATTATAGAAGACGGTGACTGAACAAAATCTCTCAAATATAAACAAAGCGAAACGGAATTTAAAAGGAATCATTAAAATTTTCGTTCTGTTTTTGTGGACGGAAATAACAGACAAAACAATACCTACCGAAACAAAGGAAATAACATTGTATTCTCTTTTTTGGGTTGAAGATGTATGCAGGCAAGCAACTGTGAAATACCCCGAAAATTAAAAGCGAGTCCAACCTTTTTATCCAAGAATCTGGTATTTTTCACCAATTCCCTTTTATTGGCTTATATCTTTTCACAGGGATTTGTTTAGAAATGCTATTACATTTCTACCTGATGGAGTGTTTACCAGTCTGACAAATCTGCGATATCTGTATGTGGAATAAATGTAGACATGTCACTTGTATACGTATGTATAGCCAGCATACTGCAATAAACTATTTAATCAGTCATTTGCTGTATCTACATGTTACCATTCACCAATGCAATTCAAACGAACGAAAAAGGAGCAGAGAAACAATAATGTTTGTAGGGAGTACATTCTTGTCGAACATATTAATAATTTATGAGGTAATAAGCCAATCCTCCAGGTGACGGAGTTTGTCACGTGGTTGAGTTTTCAAACCACTGTAAATGTGAATTTCTATTTAGAGCATCGGCTGAATTTCTACTCAAACAGTAGATTGTGTTTGCATCCAATTCCATAATTATTTCTACGCAGAATAGAGAGCAAAAAGCTGACCTGTTTTACTTGTTGTGTCGACTTTATACTTCACTTTAAAATGATAGAAAAAAAGGCATTAATTACCATTTTCGTTCTGTTCTTGTGGACCGAAATAACAGACTAAACAATACCTACGGAAACAAAGGAAATAGCATAGTTTTCTCTCTTGTTAACCAGCACACCGGTAAAGAGCCAAGTTTTTATTTATGACTGGATTTCAAAATGTTTGAAAAATCTTTGAAAGTATAACTGACATAAATGTCAAGCCAGGTTAATTCTTCACACCGTAAATATCGAATTCATTTTCTTATAC
The DNA here is from genome assembly GCA_029204205.1 of Desmophyllum pertusum. Classification (NCBI taxonomy): domain Eukaryota; kingdom Metazoa; phylum Cnidaria; class Anthozoa; order Scleractinia; family Caryophylliidae; genus Desmophyllum; species Desmophyllum pertusum. The sequence goes on from MU827302.1 coordinate 6,084,039, forward strand.
AGTATTTTATCACCTTCCATTCTATCCCGTTGCTACTTTTTACTCAAAATCCGTTTCTTTCTGTTGCTCCACATTAGCGACGAATTTGTTCTTGAAACGAGAGCTCCGGCGCAACAAGCGCTCTCACTTCACTCGTCTAAAATTGTGACAATGTCACTTTTAACGTTGTTTTGTGACAGTGTTTGTTCGCCCTAGAAGATATAACTTTAGCATTTTAATCCAACAATCTGGTACGTTTCTCGAGTTCACTTATTGGATGACATCTTTTCAAAGGGATTTGTCTTCAAACGCTATTACATCTGTACCTGACGGACTGTTTGACAATCTGAAAAATATAGAATGGCTGCAAGTAAACTAAAATGTAAAAATGCCACTTTCATGCGTATGTAAACCCAGCATAATACAATAAGCTATTTAAGTTTTGAATGGAGGCAGCGTGGCCGAGTGGTTTAGGGCGCTGGTCTTAATCCGGAGTCCCCGGTTCAAACCCTCCATCCTGCCACTAGTTGGATTTGCTCTCGCTAGCCCGAGTCCAACTCCTAGGCCAGCTACGCTTGTAAAATAGCCAACTGGTCTGCCTCCTGCCAGTTGGGATTCTTAATTTATAGTGTCCACAATTAGCAGAGCAATGCTAAATCCACCGACACTTAAATAAAGTTGTTTATTTATTTTATCTACTTTGTTTTGTTCGTTTGCAATATTTGTTTCTGTATTTGTTTACATTGGCCCTGAAAAGCCCCATTGGGGAGTGGTCAATTAATGTATTTATTAATTATTATTATTATTTTTTAATGCTACTGTAGAATACACTTACCCGAGGTAACCAGTTATTTTATTTTCTCGTTAATTTAAACGCTTCTCTATTTTTATTTTGGTTTGTCCAATACCGTTACCATATTTTGGTTGTGTTATTTTCGTTATTTAAAATGTACGTGAGATCTAGATTTTGTTCCCATTGTCTCATGATTAAAGTTTGTTTGATGTCCTCGATCACTTTAAGAATATTGTATACTGTAGCCAGGTTAAGCGTACTAGCTCCTTGCAATGCGGCTGTCCCTATATATGTTGGCTTCTGCGAGCAAAATAACTTTCGATACCCATTCCTCTTTCTTGTTGAAAAATGTGCCAGGCACCCAAACTCGTAAACCTACAAACCCAGAAACGAATTCGTATTTCAGCCTATACAATAATGTGGACCTTTCACTTCGTGAAAGCCCGCACAAAAGTAAACAGAAATGGCCAATTATTTAAAGGTCTATGAGGCGGGTCCTCCTTATTACGCGGGATGGCTCTGCAGCCCCGCGTTGAAGTTTCAGTCGAATTCCGTTTTACTCGACGTCGCAAATTGCAATGTTTTTTTTAAACTTTCCCGTATCCCGCGGGACACGGTTCACGTGACTAGATTCGCCCAATCACGCGTCAGCTGGATACTAATCGCGGCCGTGTCTTTGAGTTGTGAGTGAGGATAGCTCGTCGTTTTTCGGTGGATTTCTTCTGTTATCGAGCGATTCAGTTCATAATTTTCGGGGATCTGTTAGAGGATTACCTCAGCGAGCTATGGTTCAAGCTATAAGTTCAGGTAAGCATTTTTCGTATCAAAATTTGTCCATGAAAACCGAGCTGTCTTGGAAACCTTTGTTTATCATTCGTGTGTAACATGGATATAAGCTTACTTATAATATACCCAACAAAATATGCAGCTTCTGATTGGTCAATGACGAATGCATAAATAGGTTATAGAGTGCAATACGGAATTGTGATAAACGGTACCGGACAAGTAGAGACGTTTTTGCCGCTTAATGGCATTGAAATAAGCTTTCAAGTTAATGGTTAAATATTTTCTAAACTATAGTACTGTAATTCTTTCAAAAAGTTCACGCTTGGTTTGCCTGCGCGTTCAAATAAAACATGTGAGCACTCTGGAAACTAGTGAAGCGTTTCGTGTGCAGAGTAACGCGATGGCCGCAACAAAATTGTTGAGAATATTATAAACAAAAATCGTATGAACTGCTCGTGCAATTAGTGATTTATGGTCACTCGTGATGTTTTGAAAGTTCTCAAATTGCACTCGCCTAAAGGCTCGTGCAATTTTGAGAACTTTCAAAACATCACTCGTGCCCATAAATCACGAATTGCACTCGCGTTCATACGATTTCCTATACATATGGCGTTTTCTTTGCTACTAGTGATCAGTATCTTAGATTATTTTTACACAGAAATGTAGTTCGATAGTTAAGTTTTATGAAAAGGTCGGGGCCCAGGCGGGCCCCGCCGTTTTAACGGTCAAAATTGGACTTAAAGTTGTAGCTTTTTTCGTGTTTTGTGACATGGCCTTTTATTTTCGCGGGAATGATCAGCACGAGTTCACACTACTGTTTTCGAGTTATATTCGGTTTTTTTCGCATGTTTGATCAGGTTTTTTCCCCATTTGTTTGATAGGTTTTAGCAGCCTAAAGACCCTTCGAGACAACAGAAGATTTATTGCCAAGATGCCAAAATATGTTGCTATTTCTTTATATTAGTTGTATTGTTATTCAAAACACTGCTCCATTTGGGACCTCTTCTTCCAACTCAGTGTCCAACTCAAGCGAACCCCATTCTATTATCTTTTTTTTAGATAGTACAAATAACACCGTTTCTAATATTATACTGAGTGTTTGCAGTTGCATTTTTATTTATTTTCAAAGTCTAAAAATATTGTTATCCATCAAAACATCCCGCGTGAACGCCTCCATCTGGCGTCTTGTTAAACTACAGATTCAGACTTATTGCGAAGGGCATTATTTTGTGGCTTGAAAAATTCGCGCGTTGCGACCTGCTAAGCTGTTCATAGTCATATCTCCTGTCATGTTGTGTTAACAAATGAACGCTTAACGTCATTTACAGTAAACCCTGTTTAGAAGGTGTATTACACAGACTAGTTAGCTACCAAGACTGCTTACAAGTAGATGAACCCCTATTCTGCCTGGGCTTTTTTTTCGTTCGTGAGCCTGGGGGCGGGGGGAAGATAGTGCCCCCCCTATGTATCTCAAAAAGTATTGACGCTATGAAAATGAAACTTACATGGTGTGCAAAGCATCTGAAAATCTTTATTTTAGTGGCAGTCACGTGTAAATTATGACGTCATACACGCCATAATGACGTCATACATTTAAAAAATCCACCATCTTGGATCCTAAATCTTGGATTTCTAAATTGTTCAGAAATGTCAGAAAATCTCCAAATTTGTTTTGAAAATCAAGAAAAATATAAAGATGCTAAACCGGCAAAGATTTTGGAAGGATTTCGTCGTAAAAAGCAATTTTTTTTTATGAAAAAACAACACATTTGGGTAAAACGATCTGTATCTCGAAAAGTGTTTGTGCTACAAAAATGAAAATTATGTGGTGTATAAAGCATTCAAACATGTTTATTTTAGTGACAAACAGGAATCAATTATGATAACATATCACGCCAAAATAACGTCATACTTTAAAGATGTCCGGCATCTTGGATCCGCCATCTTGAATTTTTCAAATTGCAAAGATTTTGGAAGAAAATCACCAAATTTGATTTGAAAGAATCGAAAACAATATAAGGATGCAAAAATTGCAAAGATTTTGGAAGAAACTCTTCGTAAATGAAACGGAAATTTAAGCTAAAAATACCAAATTTGGCTAAAACGGCCTGTCAAAACTTGGTTGCCATGGAAACATCAAGACATAAGTCACGTGATCAAAAAATTGACACACAAAAATGCTCCCAGATAATTTTTAGGAAAATTCATAAAGTTTGGCTATGATTGCTTGAATGCTCTTTAAGTACGATAAATTTGAAGTCAGCGCGGGCACTTTCTGCCCCCCCCCCCCCCCCCCCAGGCAGGATAGGGTTAATGTTCTTAACCATAACCCTTACTCATTGAAGCAAACAACTCAACCAGAATATTTGTGGGGGAAAGGGGTAAGGGATGAAGTAATCCAACAAAGGACACTAGGTCACTTTTCTCTAGAGATGTAAGTCTCCCAGGGGGCGATAATCCCCCAAGGTACTGAGCGAGAGGTGATAATCACGTGCAGGAAGTGTGGCCCACGACCAGAAGTGACGCGGCTTATACTCCCCTGCTCACAAGGGGTCTATGGTTTAATTTATACTTATGCATAAATTAGACCTCATTAAATTCTCTTAAACCACGACCTAACTTAGACTACGTTTAAATATTCGGCCCATACTGCTGAAATGCATTGTTTACCACGTGGCTGCATATTTTGAATTGTATCCCGCGCGGGGTACATTTGAATATAATTTGGTCATTATGACGTGACCGAGTTGCACCAATGATAGCGCGAGTTAATTAGATCCAACGAAACTGCGGCAATATATCTATATATATAACAAAATTGCTTACAAAATGATTAAAAATACACAATGCAAGTTCTTTGTAAATTCTGGTCCTAATTTTGTATCACCCTGGGCCCAGTTGTTCAAAGGGTGGATAAACGCTATCCACCGGATAAATCGCTATCCAGTGGATAGCGTAGTATGTTTTGTTGACACTTATCCACTGGATAGTGATTTATCCGGCCGGTGGATAGCGTTATCCATCCTTTGAACAACTGGGCCCAGGACGGTAATTTGTTTTGTTATTCTTTTTTTTTTGGTCTGTAGGGATCTTTCTTTCAACGAAATTCAATATTTGCCAAAGGGCTGCTGTGTGAAGTTGAATTTTTTGTAAGTTTGTTTTAATGTCGCTTTAGGAGTCTTCTTTTGCAGGCAACTGATTTGATAGATATACTTGTGGCATTCTCGACAACCTACAGTCATATGCAAAAATACTTGAGACACTTGAGCGGTTTTGCGCAGTCTTGAATCTCCCCAAAAAGATAAAGCTTATGATCCCCCACCCCTTCCCCCTTAATCTATGTTGGTTTCGTCTAATGTAACATTGAATAGGGGAGGGGGATAACTCTAATATATTGCTTTGTTCTTTTAAAATGAATGTCATTTTGATGCTTATGATAGCTTTTTCACAGGATTGTCTCAACCATTTTGCATAGGGTTTTAGCTAGCAAATCAAGACATTAGAAATCTCCTCTTTAAGCAGCTAAAGAAGAATTTAAGAAACGTTTCCCTCTATAATGTCGACCGCGAGTAGTGTTCATGAGATGTAGAAAAGACCTCGTTTGGAGTTGCGTATGGCGTAATCGTAAAACCACAACACATGATGTTTTGTTGTCGACCTCGTGCGAATACTGAAAAAATGGACGTTTATTGGATTTGTACTGCTAACAAATATAGATAATTCTGTAATTAATAAAGCATGTTTTAGAGTTATTTTTTTTATCGATAGGGCTGTGCATAATAACAAGATCAACTTCATTTCAAATGAGACCTTTGCTACCAATTATCTTCATTATCTGTAAGTGTTCAGTATGAAGTAATTTGTTCAATTTTTTAAATATCTGTTATGGTATTCAGTGATCGACTTAAAATAAGATTTCGGTGATAGTTTGCGTCAGTTTGCATTTACATTCAAACCCGATAAAGTTATTTTATTTGAGACTATACATGCCAACTTTTCCAGAGTCAAATGCGAGATCATTGATGGGCTAAATTTACAGCATAACCCCTCCTCAATCGAAAACTTAGCGCACAGGTTTGTTTATAAAACCACACAGATATCAGGGCCAAGAGGGCTTCAGGGAGCCGAAAGTCAACTGCCGATGGCCAAACGTATAACCGGAGCTGCCCGGTTGCGTATCGCGGCTCACCGAGACTTGATTTGGCCCGAATATCTGACCGGACAAGGAAGAAGATACCCGAAAGCTCTCTTTCACACTTTTTAAAGGACTGCATGCTACAAATCTCCTTTCCTCCACACCCCCAGACAGCTAGATTGACACCTGCCCTGTCGACAAGCTCTGTGCGACTGCAGGAGCATCCAGTATATGCAGGTCCATGCTCAGTGGCTCTGCACAACAAGTGACTAGACTGGAGACAGCACTGTCGTCATGATTAAGCCTTCAAAACTTCATCTCACACTGACTGAAGGTGTCAAAAGAATACTGGGTTGGCGGTGAGAATAGGGTCGAGGGAGCCTTGCATATGCCTGCTCCACTTAGACCAATCAGAAACGATTAACTAAGCGGTCAAGTTACTGGACTAAAATAATGCTCGATCTTACCTATAAGATGTAATACCATATTTCCAGCAGTGCCATGACATTCTTTCCCTTTCTTTATTTTTTAATCATCTTTGTTTTAACTCTTAGATTTCTAAGTGGTAACCAATTGGAGAAAATTCCATATCGAGCCTTTTATAATATGCATGTGTTGGATGGTAGCGGCACAATAGCCGACAACCAAATAATGTAAGTACTAGTAATACGTCACGCAAAGACCCTCGCGAAGCTCTGAAGGGGATTAATTATTGTTTGGGTGTGAGTCTGATAACCATCGAGTGGATTTCGCTAGTCTCCCGCATCTGCATGTACGCCTTTCCTGTTCACTGATCTTGCTGGATGAGTTTCGTGATACCGCTTAGAAAATATCCTGAATTTCCGACGAATTTGCACAATTAATTTCAGAACTTTCAATGAAAACCTTTTCCTTTTCTTGTTAAGGAAATGTTTTAAAACGGTATTTTATTTTTTCAACGCCGTGAATACGCCACGACTATTTTGAGCAGCGTTAACTCCATACATGTATAACTTTATGAACAGATCACGGAGATCAGTCTGTTGAGTTTTGTTACCGCCCCCAGCCGTCATTCGGTAAATATATTTACGTTGAGTCCGTTTCGTCATTAATCCATGAAAAAGGAAAAGAAAAAGGAAAAAAAAAAAGAACGGCCCTGTAGGACTCGAACCAAAAAAGAAAAAAAGGAAAACAGAAACCCAGGTGGATTCGAGCCCTCGCCCTCAGTCCCGAAGATCAGATTTAAAAGTTACCGCCTTACACCATTAGGCCACGAGCGCGCAGTGTGACGTCATTTTCCGCCAGGCTCCTTCATCACAAATAAATAAATAAATAAATAAATATGACCGTAAACGCCAGACGAGATTTTGATCCAGCCTGAGCTCTTGGGGGACAAAATTATAAAGCGAGGCCGACGAGTATAAGCGAGGAAAACGGCAACATGATTAACAATTATCCTGCGAAATCGCACGGAATATCGCCTGGCACTTAGCGAGTTGGCTAAAATCAGGCGATATTCCGCAAGATTGAGCAGGATAATTGTTTTATTATTTATCGTCATTTATCGTTTATTAGTTATTCTATGCTCGTTTCTTATGGTAATTATAGTAAGACTAAGCTGAATTTACGGGCTGTTGTTGTCTTTCCGAAATTTCTATCTGTACAATCTGTCTAGCTACGAAAACAACAAACATTAATTTTCCCATATTAGGAAAGTTCGAGATTGCATTTCACTAAAGACAATTCAAAAGTTTTTCATGATACTCTAAGCTAGATTATCAATAACTTCAATGTTTGATTAATAATTACCTACCTGTTTTGCTGTTATTTTCAAGAATGCTGTCGGATAATCCCTATAGAGACAATCGAAACAGAGGCCTTTAGGGTTGGCGCCGTCAAGTTATCAATGTAAGTTATCTATCCAACTATACTAATGGATCATTAAGTGCAGTAATTTAATCTATCTATTTATTTTCGAAACTTTACTGTATAACCCTTTGGCTACCTGACTTAAAAACAGCGACATTGACTGGAATAATTTCTTTCTATACCTTACCAAAATAATTTCCCCCGATGCAATCTGGCTGTTGCTTCCCTGTTTTATCTGGTATATTATTAAAATACTCCGCGGTTATTGCATTACTGGCTTTCTTATTGGTTCACACACTCCGGTTATCAGAGAAATACTTTTTTTCCAAATATGACGAATAGACGATGGTCTGCTGTGATTTGGGGATTTCGATCCTTATTGTTATTCCGTGGAGAAGTTGTTTCCTCATAGGTCCGATTTTATTAGGGTGACGTTTTATGTGAATAGGCTCTTTGAGTGTACCAATGCGAGTCTCGGTCAATACACTTCCAAAGCGGATATGTATATATAAATGGCCGGTCTCGTGGGCGTGTTCTGGAACGGCGGAGGTCTGGGTATGGAAGAGTCGAATGCCCCTGTTGTAGTCCTTGATTATTTGCTGCATTGATCTCCCAGTTTCGCCGATTTAGACTTTACCGCACACGCAGGGAATCCCGCAAACCAAAGGTTTGTCGAGGTTTTTTGTGTGTGCATCTGTGGCCCAATTCATTTTATCGTGGTTATTAAGGAATGCTTTGTAACACATTTCTCCACTTTATCAGCAGAAAAATAAACACATCTTCGGTCGTCAATAGTGGTAAAATGCCGGTTTTTGGCGATTTAGGAGTCAATGGTTTTAGCCATATTATAATAATCAGTGGTGGATATAGGTGGTGGCCCGAAAAAGTTTCATAGTATCTATGATCGAGGGAAAACATTCCCTACCTACTGTAGGTTGTTGAGAGATGTTTTATCTTTATGTAATATAATTTCTTGCTATATTGCATTTATGACAGATTTTTGCTCCGGACGAATCTCAAGAAATTGAACTCCGAGTCAATCATTGGCCTCGGCCTGGATTCTCAGTTGTAATGTATCCCATATATATAAAATATATCAATACTGAGTCATAAAACTTAAACACGAAGACGCACTATAAAAGGGGCTTAGCTCCTCCTACTTTCCATCTAATTTGCATTTTAGTTTTGAACGTGGAACTTCTGCTACACTCTTTGCATTTGTTTAGAAATATTAGCTTCGCTAAACCAATTTCTCAAAGCTTGCTCGATTGACCATACGAACATTTGAATTAGCACCATTATCAACAAAATATGGAGTAAAATTAAATTAAAATGTGGCTGAAAATCCTGGTTTCCATATAATCGCAACGATCGCAGCGATCGCAAGAAAAAAGTGTTCTGCGACCCTTGCGATCATATGCAAACCATAAAACGTTGCGATCGTTGCGATCGTTGCGACCCTTGCGATTCTTGCGATTGCGATCGCAGAGAAATAAATATATCTCTGCAATCCATTCGATCGTTGCGATCGTGCAGTTTTTATATGGAAACCACTCTTGCGATCGTTGCGATCATATGGAAACCTGAGGTCTCAACGATCGCAACGATCGCTGTGCGCATGTTACTTCTAGTAATAATTTCACCTAAAAACTCCATCTTCTTGTGGTTGCTATTTCTTGGAAAACAAACTATTTTATGGTGAAATAAAAACATATTTTTACTCTTTTACTGCATGTTTGGAATAATTTCGGAAGAAGAACTGAACATTTGATTCGCTGCTAATTTGGAGCTATTGTCTCGGTCGCTGATGATTGACAAATGAAGCCTGTCTTTCTTAGGTAACCTCCCTTTTATAGTGCATCTTCGTCTTGAAGAATTTGTCTTTTAATGGAAACTACAACTGGAAAATGGAAGAAGTAATGGCAAATCAGTTCGATTCTGTTTGGATCGACGTTGCTATCAGACTTTTATACTTCGGCTTTCGGAATAGACAAATATTGAACAATAAGCTCCAGTCATTGGGAAGATGTGAATTTATGGCCAGCTGCATCTGTGAATCAAGCAATAGAAATCTCCACCGCAGGAGTTTTTGTGACTCGAGTGAGTGCTCCCCCAAAGCTTTAGAAGAACTAAGAACTCGGAGGATAAACCCGAGGCCCGGTACTAGAGTGCAAAGAACTTCTACAGAGATATAACTGGACTATACGTAGTGATACTAAAGCTATTCTTTTTCTTTTTCTTTTTTCAGTGTGATGACGAATCGAAGTGTTTAAAACACTTAAATACCAAAACTGCGCAATATATGTGTTAGTATATAGATTTAAAAGAGAGAAATAGGGGGCATATTTTATTCAACTTGAATGAAACACGGGAGTCAAAAATCGATGAAGAATTTTAATCGGATTTATTTTGAATCTTCTCTGTCATCTAATAGCTAGAGCGTTAATCCAGTCCCTCGAATTCTCTTTTCTCTCTTTTACTTTCGGTTTGCGCTGAGAATAGAGTCGAGGAAATCTTGAATGCGCATGCTCCCTGTTCCCTTGTTATAATACAGGCTGAACAATTTCTGAAAGGTGATTGGCTAGAACGAGCTGTATTTATCTGAACTTCTTGAAATATCTCTAGAAATTACAGTTTCCAATATGGTAAATGTAAATATGGTCACAATTTATGCTAAAAAACCCACGAAGGCGGACATTTCTATCGTTTAGATTGTGGACAAAAGTGAGCATTTCAACGAGATTATCTGTCAAAGAGTACAAAAAAAGCAATTGTGTGTGGTATAACTGAGATGAAAAACACGCTATATTGATTAAACGTTCCAAAACGAAACTTCAACAACATCTGTGAATCAGCTACGATCGTCGTAATCAGCAACTCCAGGGCGAAAGAAAGAATGGGCGGTGAAACGCGCACTGTGCTCTTGTGCGATGTTTGATACAGAGCGAGACTGGGTCGAGAGCGCTCGAGAGCGCTCGAGTTCAAAACAAGGGATTGCTACAAGAGAACGGTACGGGATTTCCACTTAGTTTTTTTTGTAGAATGAACATGTCAACATGTTTGTAAAGCTGTATGCAATAACGAACGGGTTCAATATGTAAAATCAACAACGATTTTATTTAAAATAAGTCGAGCTGCTTCGAAACGCGTTGCTCTTTTAGTTTGGGCGCGAAAAGACAGACGTTAATTGCCTGCGATCTTAAGCAGCTAAAAGCGTAAGTTTCGGCGTATGTATAGAGCAACCTTAGGTTTTTCATCGGTGTCAATTTCATTTTGAACTTTTTTTGAACTTTTGAGTTAGACGCTATAGACGTCAGTAGTACATAGTTGTTCTCTCCATAATACGGTTAATTTGGTCATTTGACGTTGTTGTTTTGCAGAGGACGGCTAAGAAATGTACCAATATGTAAAACGCAAGTGCAGAGCCATTAGAAGAACAATACACGAAATCTTATTGGTCTAAGTGGAACATGCACACACATGATTCCTTCGACCCTATTCTCAGTGTCAACCGGAAGTAAATAAGAGAGAAGAGTGATCGCGGGACTGGCGGGACTACGCGCGGGCGTTTCTTTATATTCGAAAACAGAAAGGGCACACTTTTATTAATTCTATAAACAGATATATGATTGCTTTTCATCTTAGGAATCCTGTCAGCTCGGATTCAGAAAGTATCACCGTCGTCGAAACAGAGCTGCTGCTATCACGGCCCTTACCTCCGTTCTTTGGCTTCGGGATTCCGACAAAAAGATGACTATGACATATTCAATAAAACTTTTATACCATGCCCCTTAGGAACATTTACAGATCCTTCCACTAAAGGAGAAAACGGATGCAAAGAATGTCCTCCAGGTAACTTCTAGCTTCTTTAGTCAATCGATTGAGATACGGAATGTCACGAAGCGAAGAAAAGTCTGCTAAAAATGTAGACTCGGTTCAATAAGTTCAATATCGCATGAATGAAGGTATCGGTTTAATGAGATTGTCACCTTTAATCCAGTTTCATTAAGCGAATTTATGCGAATGACGTCAGTAAAAAAAGTACAACTTACCTTTATGCAGGTGAAATGGGCGCTTTGACATCTTCGGAAATCTTCGGAAGTCTTCCAGTCATCTTCGGAAAACTTCGGAAGTATTCTGGTCAACTTTGGAATATTCGGTGATCTAAGGTGATCTTCGGAAATCTTCGCAGTAATTTACCCTCAGGGCAATTACTAATTAACGAAAAATGCCCTGTGTCTTAACCAATCAGAATTCAGTATTTTGCCCTCTATGTCAAAAAAATGTAGACAGAGAGATGTGTTTATCGATCGAATTTATATGGAAAGTTTATATAATACGCGTTGTTCGAGACGTAGCCTCAACATCGTGCGAATTTGTTCGACGTTAGCAAAAACAAAACAGGCTGTGAGAAATCCGGTATAAGATAGTAAAAACACGGTGGTTGTCAATTCTCCTTCCCTTGTTGAACAGTCCTCGTTGAACATGAAAGGCATCGTGCGAATTTGTTCGACGTTAGTCAAGTGCGGGGAAATTGGGGCAAAAACAAAACAGGCTGTAAGAAATCCGGTATAAGATAGTAAAAACACGGCCGTTGTCAATTCTTCTTCCCACGTTGAACAGTCCTCGTTGAACATGGAAGGCGTACACAGATCTCTAAAGCCTGGATAAATGAATTGACCGTGAAGGCTTGGGAGAAAGCCATACAGGAACTAGGCAAATTATCACCGTCACATCCCAAAAATAATTAATCCCCATATCCCAGCTTTGCGAGGACCTGCGAGTCACGTATTACTAATAATCAAATTATATTTGGGAAGGATTCACATTAAGAGATTAAAATGGAGGGAAGACAAACGTCTGTAGTTGAGAGCGAGGAGAACGTAAGACCGGCGAGCGAGGAGAGACCCTTTTTATTTTTGCCCTATCATCCGCCAAGTAGCTTATTCTTGTGCTAAGACAAACTTTACTATGAAATTACGGCACTGCTACATAACTCCCCTCCCAATAGTCTAGCCTAACCTAGCCTGAGATCATGCTCCTAAAGAAAATTTGCGAGCGAAGCGAGCCGAGTCGCTGCAGAATGAAAGCGACGGAGCCTGAAGACATTCCTTTGATGCCGCCGATCCGCCCTCCAGTAATTAGTCCTGTTATAAAAAAGTCAACAAGTCACCTGGAGTGTTTGGCGTGTTTCCCAAATTAACTTCCCACGGCAAAAATGATCGTTGCATTTCAAGTATTACCCATAAAACAAGCTTGAAAGTAAAAATTGCTAAAAGTAAGCGTATAAATCGGTGGAGACGGCTTCGTCCACGAAATTTACCGTAATACGCGTATGCAAATATGTAATTTTAGCCAACGCTACGTCTGTTAAATGTTCAATTTTCAGCCGTAATTTTCTCTTCGCAAATGAAAGGACTCCAACGCAAAAGATCGCCGGCTAACCGGCTCCGTGTCCATTTTTTGGCAGTTTTTATCCTTCCATTTCGAACTTCAGCTTTCAGGCCTAACGGGACAACTCTTCGACTTGGCCTTTCATTATCGAAACTGCAACGGCGACACAATTAGAACAGTAGATCGTTCTAATCTCCCGAGGAAAATTATTGCCAAAACCAGTCGGGAGAGTCCCAAATACATCGTGCTCTTTTGCCACAGATTCTAGGCATATCTTTTGCTCTTCCTTGAGCCGAGGGATATCTGAAAGATCTGATGGCAAAGAATAAATTCCGTAACGCTTGCTCAATTCTCCTGTATTCAACTTCAACAAACAACGCGTGACATTGTGTTGTCAACTTCTGTCACATCATTCACCGCGAATCTGTCAATATTAAGCAAAATGACCAATCAGATCATGATACCAGAATCTGGTATCATGGATCGGCGGCGTCAAAGGAATGTCTTCAGGCTCCGTCGCTTTCGTTCTCGCCCCAGGCAGCGACTCGGCTCGCTTCGCTCGCAAACTTTCTTCAGGAGCCTGATCTCAGGCTAACCTTAACCCAATGCTGACAGATTATTATTATTTTTTTTAATTTATCAGTTTTATAAATTTGGTGGTATTCACTTATGGTTTAAAATTTTGCCCTGTGACTTTATAACAGATGTATCACTGGTCATGCCAAAGCCAGTTTAATGCCAAATACCTCACCAAAGTGGCAAAAATAGGCAAGCAGGTGATGGTGCAGTCCTGCCATTTTTTGTTCCAGGAACTTTATGTATAATTTTCTCTCCAAAATCAAAATAGTACTCACAGCAATCACATGTAGTGCAAAAACATAATTAAAAAATTGAATTACAGCTTTCCCACACTCCAAGCAATTCTGTATGCTAGCTAAAGTTATGCATCTCCAAAGGAATTAATAAACTGACGCTGTTTCTCTGTGTTGGATACTAGTTTACATTATCAGTTCGCATACTGATATATGTATCAGCCACCCAATTAGCCTGTCGGAGTCTGATCTCAGGCTAAGCCTAACCCCATAGTTACCCTCGACTAAAAAGGCAGAAATGCTAAGTGGCGCGATGTTAATTTAGCAGGTTGAATAAACTAGAAGGCTAGGGCAAAACGTCGAACCGCATGTGTGGAACTAAATTCAGCAAATTAACCTTATATATAAGGTACCAACTACGCATATATGCGTGCTTTTGGAGTCTTACACATCAAGCGATCAATTAACACGTGACAAGATTATTTTGACACGCATCTGATGCAGAAAGGATGGATCTTTGTAACAGTGCATCAATTTTGGAAATCTAACAAATTCTTCCAGAGTTATTGGAAATACCTGTTTCAATTTTTGTTGAAAAATCAGTGGCAAATTTGGCTCTCGCACCCACATACTTCCAGGTTCATTTTTTCAGCTCCCTTAAAAGGTTAGAGGTCAAAAACCTTTCCAGCTGATAGGAAGTGTATCAAGCGCCGAAGATAGCAAGAATAGAAAGGGATAGTAAAGGGAAGGAAAAGAGAGAAGGAAAAAATCAGAAGAAAAAACGTTTTTTTTTATTTATTTATTTTTTATTTATTTATTTTTTTTTAAAGTCCCTTTTTTGGCTATGCACTTTGGCCAACGATTGAACGTTTTTTCCCCAAAACCTTTTTGAAATCTTCCCCTAGTTCTCCAAATGACACTTTTAGCAAAGGTTAGCCACATTTCTGGTAACAGCACCAAGAATACGGGTTCCGTGACCCCAAAATGCGTTTTTCAGTGCGAATTCTGGTACCTTAATTTAAGGGTTAAGTTCATGAGAAGTTCGACGTTTGTCTTAATTAAGTACGGCTGATTTTATCTGGATCGACGAACACGTTCTTTCCGTCTGAAACAGACGTAAATAACGACTGAATACGAATTAAATTGAGACATTTGACTCCACAGACGAAATTAAAATAATTGGGATCGACCATAACTGTAATTTAGTGCGACTCACGAAATGTTCGACGTTTAGCCCGAGCCCTTACGCTAATCTCTTATGTAAATTATGCCAAACGATTTAGATCAACGGAAAGATCCGAAATATTGTGTTTCCTTTATTCTAGGAGGTTTTTACTCTGACAGTGTCGGCTTCGTGGGCAAAAGCTGCAAGGAGTGTCCAACTGGTTCTTTTGTTCCATTTGAAAAAACACCAGGAAAATATTACGCGGATTGCAAGACTTGTCCCGAAGGTAATCAAATACGCTACATATATTTAATGAATGTAAAACTCACCCATTAGAAACATAAATGGCTGGAAGTGGTACATGTATTTACTTGGTGATACCTTTATAACTAACCGAAACTATAAACATTGAAACTAAGAACTTAACTCTATTTAGACCTGGGGAGAGGAAGGGGGGAGGGGGGGGGGGGGGGGGGGGGTTGGGGTATTTGGCTCTGCAGAGCGCGAGTTTTTATGGGTGCCCGCGAGAGAAGAGACGCGCGAGGAAGGAAAGAAAGGACGCTTCCTCGCTTTTCTCGCCTTGCGCGTTTAATTCCTCTCGCGCGAACCCCTCCAAATCGCGCTTTTTATTCCAGCGAATACTAGGTAGGCTATTTTCTAAGTTATGGAACTTGGTGTGTGTTAGTTAATTTCAACAATTCCTCGATTAATTGTAGTGAATTTGGAGTCATTTCCGTTTATATTCCGACGTTATGGAAAAGATGACGGATCGAAGATGTGAACAAAATGTTATCAACCTGGGAAAACTTGAGGGCCATTCGTCAAGAGGTTTTGAAGATGTTGATCACGGATGCTCCAACCTCCCAAGCTGGTCTGAATAGGACGAAATAGCCTGTAGAAATGTACCGTATTTATACTAGCAGGCGTTAAACCCTCCAAGGCGTCGTAGCCATCTAGTATATATAGTATATATACAGTCGAAGCTATCTGAGCGGACACTCTCGTAAGCGGACAGCTCTACTTATGGTCGCCTTGACAAAACCCCGTTTGAGCTCTCATACAAACTCTGTATTTACACATTCCCGTAAGCGGCCGCGGACACTATTAGGGTTACGATTAGCATTTTTCTGTTAAGCGGACATCCCCAAAGGAACAATTAATCCTATTATTGCAGTGATACTGCAATCAGAAGCTCTACCTACTGACCTGATATCCTACGATATCAAGTCACTGACCTGATATCCAACAATATCATGGTCACTTTCAAGTCAAATAATAAAATTCTGCAGATTAGAGCTGAATTTTCCTAAGCAAAATTTTGCGAAATTACAGTCAAACTTAAAACAGGAAAATGTTGACGAAGTAAGTAATTCGAGGGAAATTTACGAAGAAAAAGTAAGCTAAATTTCGCGCCAAAAACGCGGCTGCTGCTCTAAATGCGTTGCGTCTCCATCTCCAACTCGATCGCGGGTTGTCTCAAAACTCGTCTTTAAAACAATTCCAAAAACGATAACATTCGACGAAATTTTGGTCAAATTCGCCACAGGAGAAAGGAAAGAGGACATTTAGGTAAGGTAAGATGATGGAAATTCTGACCGTAAACAGTTCATTTTCAGTTCATTTTCAAACCATAAACAATCACACATCGACATCGACGATCGGAAAGCTTACTGGAGCTTCGACGGCATATAGAAAATAAGGCAGAGGGATTTTAGCATGGTCTCACTTAACAGCCAGAAATTAAATGGACGTCTTCACGTCTCTAATACATTCAAACCCTTTGGTGCCGAAATATTGATACTCGATCATACACAAGTCAAGAGTGTTGTAATGAACTTAGATACTGTACTGATAGTTTTTGTTGAGTGTAACGTAACCCTTTTCTGCCTGGTGCCGCGCGGATTTCAAATTGATATTACTTAAAGAGCATTCACGCAATTATGGCCAAACGTTTCCTAAAAATCATATGGGAACATTTTGGTGTGCCAATTGTTGATCACGTAACTTGAAGTTTCCATTTCAACCAGGTGTTACAGGTCGTTTTATCTAAATTTTGTGTTTTTAGCTCAATTTTCATGAGATTTCATGAGATTTTCGATTTTTATGAAGAGTTTCTTCCAAAATCTTTACAGTTTTTGCATCCTTATAATATACTCAACAAAATATGCAGCTTCTGATTGGTCAATGACGAACGCATAAATAGGTTATAGAGTGCAATACGGAATTGTGATAAACGGTACCGGACAAGTAGAGACGTTTTTGCCGCTTAATGGCATTGAAATAAGCTTTCAAGTTAATGTTAAATATTTTCTAAACTATAGTACTGTAATTCTTTCAAAAAGTTCACGCTTGGTTTTGCCTGCGCGTTCAAATAAAACATGTGAGCACTCTGGAAACTAGTGAAACGTTTCGTGTGCAGAGTAGCGAGATGGTCGCAGCAAAATTTTGTTGAGAATATTATAAACAAAAAATCGTATGAACTGCTCGTGCAATTAGTGATTTATGGTCACTCGTGATGTTTTGAAAGTTTTCAAATTGCACTCGCCTAAAGGCTCGTGCAATTTTGAGAATTTTCAAAACATCACTCGTGCCCATAAATCACGAATTGCACTCGCGTTCATACGATTTCCTATACTTATACTCTTGAAATTCAAGATGGCGGATCCAAGTTGGCGTCATTTTGGAGTAATATGACGTCATAATTGACACGTGAATGTCCCTTAAATAGACTTTCGTATTATTTAAAACATATAAGTTTCATTTTTATAACGTGAATACTTTTGGAGATACGTTGGGGGGGGGGGGGGGGGGACTTTCTGCCCCCCTCCCAGCTTACGAAAGAAAAAAAAAGCCCAGAGAGAATAGGGTTACGACCCTGACAATAGACTTTCGTTGGCATCTTTACATTAAGATGATCGAGTTACAGATTTCTTAGCAGCCTTCCCTTGCTCGGTCAATGCTACCACTCACTGTTATAATATCACAAGAGAGCAAGTTAATAGATTTGATTATTAAAGAAAAACAATGTTGTGTCGCACGTGAAAAAATCTATATCATAAAGCATATGAAGAACTCAAAGCCATCTAATACGGTAAACTTGAGAAATGTAAATTTCACTCATGTTTTATGACAGTTTATAAAATAGCTGAGATTCTCGCGCGTATGTTTCTCACAGAAAAAGCTATGTCTTTACCAGAGTATAAAGAATAGATGACGTCAGGTCACGCGTACGCTCACTCAAGCGGATCATTCACAGTTCGGCTTGTTTGCAAGAAATTCAGCTTTTGCTCTTTTGCATGCATTTACGAGCGGACTTCGACCGACCAAACAATGTAAGCTATTGGGGAAAGTTATAGGCTTATTGCTTTATTGTTTGAGTGATTTTGAGGCTACATATTTTCAAGTCGAGGATTTTGATTTCCATAGTTGACCGGCGAGCGCGAGGAAATCTGGCAGTCGTGGCAGACGCTTTGATTCATTCAGCGATTTTCGCCTGGCTTCCTGTTTGGAAATTGTCTTCAATAAAATGTAGACAAAGGTAAATTGTTTGTTTGAGCGTTAGTTTGTACTTTAGTTTCGAAAACGTAGCAGTTTCTTAGCAGTTTAACTTTTGGGAAACTTCCCTCGCACTCGCAGTTGTACTCGCAATCACATTCGATTCAGTAAGGAGAATTTCGCTATTGAGAATTTTGAGCCGCGTATAAAAGTTGTCGTAACATAGCTCCTTTGCATTTTTTTATCCTGTAGCAATTTCATAAAAGGAATAAAACCTCCTTTTATGTCTTTATACTCTGATAAAGATCATAGCCACGTCATTTCGCTCCCGAGATGGCTGAGAGAACCCTCGCCTGCGGCTCTGGTTCTCTCTGCGCCATCTCGGGAGCGAAATTACGTGGCTATGATCTTTATCAGAGTATAAAGACATAGGAACGGAGGTTTTATTCCTTAAATAATACATTGCTTTTCCTAACAATAGTAAAGAAGCAACTCGCACACTGACTGTTGATAAATAAAGAAAGTGATGTTTTACTTCATTGCAATATTTCGTTATTTCCATTTATAATCTTTTTAAATCTTCAACAGGAACAGAAACTGACTTTTTTGCTGGAAACCGCGCATGTAAATGCTTGGAGGGAAATTATCGAACCAACAGGTTCAAAGGATGTTACAAATGTGGCGAAGGTGGACTAAAAATGCCAAGATGATTATGCTTCTTTGAAATCTGGTCATTGGTGGGAATGGCGTAACAACACACAGAAAGATCGCTACAAAGATTTTATTAAAGATATCAATGCATCTTCACCTTCAAGAAAGTTTGACGATATCCATGTGCAATACCCTTATCCGATACCGACGCCTTATAAATGCCCAACAGAAGAGTCTTGTAAGGGTGGTTTAGATTCCCCGTGTGCGAATGGGTACGAAGGTCCTCTCTGCAGTGTTTGCAGTTCAGGATACTATAAACAGTTTCAAACCTGCACACGATGCCCATCAAAGAAGTGGATTGCTGGCCAGTTGTCCATAATCGTGGCCATTGTATTGATTATCATAGCCGTTTGGGTGTGGACGAGCAGAAGGAAGATTAAAAACGTTGAAGAACACCCTCCGATTGACATGTTTTTTTCGAAGGTTAAAATCGTAATTGGCTTTTATCAGGTCACTTATGGTTTGCTGGAAGTGTTCTCGTACATAAAATGGCCAGACTCTCTTGAAACTATCGCTAAGTATTCAGGGATGCTACAGTTGAATTTACTCCAAATAGCACCGTCCAGTGCTTTTTTCCCGGATTACGCGTGGATGCCTTTGGAAGCCTCTTTGCAATGATGACAATAAATGCTGCTGTCATTTGCTTTTCTGGCATCGCTTTCGGAGTGCACAGACTGATCATCTTAAGAAGTCGCAGCCTGGAGGATGACCAAAAGTCAAGTAAAGTCTCACAATCAAAGGAGCTTGTATACAGGAATTTGTTTTTCTTCCTGTACGTAACGTATCTGAGCACGTGCTCCAAAACAGCCAATGTCCTGCCACCTGCTTGCCGGAAACTTTGCCGAGATGAAAAAGACGAGTTGTGTCCCAAGTACCTGAGAGCAGACTACAGCGTACAATGTCAAGGTCAAAAGTACAACCTCTTACTTATTGTGGCGTACATTTCCACCGCTTATATTTTTGCCCTCCCGATTGCCTCATTCATCGCCCTTTGGAGACAACGAAGAGCGCGAATAGCCAAAAAGACGCAGAGACATCACAGGAACACGCTTCTAGCACGGAGATGATCTCTGGATTGCGTTTTCTCTTTGAAAATTACAAGACAGGCTCGTGGTATTGGGAACTGGTTGAAATGACTCGTAAGGTAATCCTTACATCTGCGCTGATTCTTGTAGGACAAGAGAGCAGGTCCTACATTGGCTTGGCATTGGTCATCGCCGGAATGTATGGAATGGTTTTCGCCTCTGTTCGTCCCATGCAAGACGTGATCGAGAACAGATTGATGACGACATCCCTTGCCGTTACTGTTGTTAACTTGGCTATTGGAGCGGTGAGCAAGATTCCCGTCGAGAATATAACAGGCTGGATTGGCCCAGAAACTGACGCACTTTTATTCAAGATATTGGTGTTTGGAGCAAATTCTTTGGTGATCGGCCTTCTTGTTGGTAAGATACTAACATTGATGTTTTTTATAAGCCTTAGGGGGGGGGGGGGGGGGTAGAGTGTGTCCGCGTTGATTTCAAACTTAACAAAACAATTTTAATTGTTTTATTACAATTGTTGTTACTTAGTTACTAAGTTTTGTGGCATTTTGTAAACTTTATCGCGTCATGTGACTTAGCGTTTCCACGACAACCATGTCTTCACTTGCTCTTTGCGGTCATGTGACTTAGCGTTTCCATGGCAACAACGTGTTCACTTGCTCTTCCAGTAATATAATACTTAGTAATATTTTTCAAATAATGTTCTTTATATTACTTAACACTGAACCGGTCAGATGAAAAACTTGGTTAAATTTTCCTACTGCCAAAAATTTCATGTGGAGAAAAAGGCTGCCTATAGCTAGCATACAAATATTCCAGTGCCTATGCAATGAAACATACACCATGCAAAGTGCGTGTGCCGTTTACATTCACTCGTTGTGAGGCTCATTTGCTTTATTTGATTCCCAAAGCGAATGTAAGGCGTAATTTAAATTAGGTCTAGTATAGGTAGTTGTAATTGTACGCGTGTTTTTAGAAATGTTCAAGTTATGAAAACAGTACGTGCAGTGGTGATATTAATAATTAATTTTACGAGAATGTTAATAACATAAATGGTAAAGACATCGCTCGGGTGGTCTTCGGAAGTCTTCGGGACATCTTTGGAAATCGTCGAAAGCCGTCGCGTCAACTTTGGTCCTCGATAGGTCGATGGAATAATTTTGCCTTATATGTTGTAATTTTGCCCTGTATCTTATTTTAGAAAACAATATCTTTTCAAGAGAAGATGGTATTTTTCAATTGTCCCATCACACTGTAAAATTGTGATGATTAGCTAATATATTTACATTTTTTTATTGAAAAAATAAAGTAATCGTAATCATCGTAATCAATGTAGAACTAGCCCAGCCACGCTATTTTAAAACTCCTTTTTGTTTTGTTTACATTTAGCTCAGTACGCTTTGTATCTATATCGTTACCTCAAGGAGTGGCGTAAAAATCCACATTGGTCTTTTGCTTGCTGCCTGGCTTTGCTTCTCCCTCTCAATGATCTGCAAGGAGAAATCCGTGGTTTGGTAAACAAGAACGTACTGAAAAACCTGCTGCAAACTGGAGACTTTGAAAAAGTTACTGTTCGTGGTGCTCTAAAAGACAGTGGAGCTATTGATGTCACTCTTGAAGAAGGTGAGCAAGGTCATGGTGGCGCATTGGAGGTGCAGGGTGACAATCGTCCGAGTGCCAAGTACAGCAACAAAAAACGTCATCAAGGGACACAAACAGAATCATTGTCGCTGTTTGCAGTTACTGATGCGACGGTACATGAGCTAATTGAGGAGACACACCTTTAAATCACTGTGAGTATAATGTAAAAAATACGTTCAGGTAGATACTAAACTGAAGTCACGAAAATACCGCATACACAGTATGGGTTACAAATTGGGCTTGAAATATGCAGTACCTTAGAAGGGGACTAGACATTGTCAAGTTTCCCACTCCCCACCTTATACATTGCCGTTTTAGCATTTTTATGCAACACATTACGCTGTGCTGGTGGGCATCCAAAATTGGTCACCACAGCGCGGGAGAAGATAACTTTTTCACGTTTTATCCAATTGGCCTTTTGTACCGTAATAGATCGCCTCATCAGACAGTATCTGCTGTGTTCGTTTTTCAATTTGTTGGCAGGAAAATGGTGTTTTACTAAAAATAGCACAAATTTAAGTTTTAAAACCTCATGATTGGTTCAACATATTTCAATCTATTTTTTTTTTTCAGTTTTGAAATCGTTATTATTTTCTTTCCGAATCCGAGATCAAATATCTCATTTTACTAAAATAACATTCTGGCGTCAATTTAGTGACTTCATTTTCCCGCCAAAACTTCAAAAATTCGAAAACGGCAGATACCTGTCTAATGAGGCGATCTATTAGGCTGAAAACTCTGAGGCCAATTTTTCTCCCGCGCTGTGGTGGCCGATTGTGGATGCCTAACAGCCCGGCGTTTTAAGAGGCAGTCCGCGTAAGAACCGACCGGTCAATTTTCGGCGGTAAATGGATTTCTTTCATTTTCTCCACAGAAGTAGAACATCATGTTTAAAGTACAAAAATCATATTAGTTTGGCTTCGTTCTTTTTAAAACTTGCGTTTGGCCGTAATAATGTAGATTTAACACAGTGAGCTAATGTTTACGTCGTTAGTCATATTAGTAATAAACTTTGTTTTAAGCGTTAAATTAACTTGTTCCAGTTCGTACAAAATTAGTTATGATTTTTTTTCGTACACCCACCTATTGGTGCCACAGCCGCCATTGGCAAAGTGTCTCGATAAAAATACATAATTTCTCAAAAGTGGGACCTGATCAGAAATCAATTCACCAATATTTTATCAGACCAAGGTCTGGTCTACAAATAACTGCAATAACATTTGTGGGCACTCGTCATATAATACTAGAAAATCTTGCATCAATTTCACAAAAATGACAAATTTCATTATCATTCGGTCAAGAAAGGCTGGTTTCATTTTCTTAAATTTGTCTTTAAAAACATTTCAGACCTACAACAGATTAAACAAGAATTTTCGAAGAAAATATAACCGGGCTTTTTTTTATCAAGCAAGCAAGCCGTTTTACCTGCTTTCTTGCTTGAAATCTATCAGATTAGTCACGGCAGTCACGCTGAAGTCTGATGTTTGCGTATAGTGCCTACTGTCAATTTTCTTGCCTCTGAGCAGTCTTTGAAGATCATTCCTCAACATAAAGCCAAAGTTGAATAAGAGGAAAAAACACGACAACATAGGTACGAATCGGTGTTGAACCATCAATCGCAGACGTTCCGCGTTGCACCATCATCATTCGCAGCTATTCTAGTCACAGTTCGACAAATTGCGTGAGTCAAAATGTGATATTGTAACGTAATGGTTGTTATTTATAAATCTTCTGCATACAAGGAAGTGAATTGCTGCACCAACACGAAAAAGTAATGTATTTCACACTAAATAAACAGCAGAGTATTCATGTTCAAATCAAAAGTAATAGCTTGATATGAAATTTGACCTAACGGCGACCCTGGTTTATCACAGACGTTGACTCATGTGACCCCATGACGTAATCGTCCTTATTTATAAATCTGCATTTCTCAGCAAGTTTCTGTTTTTCTCAGAAAATATACGGAAAAGATGTGTATTTCACACAAAATGACAATTATTTAACAGGACAATATTCATAAAATATCATTTAGGCAAAGGATGACCCTGGCGAAATCTAACGTAGCCTTGATAAAAAATTGATCTAATGGCGCTTCCAGTGTATGTGATGTACGTACGCACCTCACAGACAATCTCTTCAAGTCACGATTCGACGTGACCCTATGACGTAATCGTCCAAATATAAATCTGCACGTCTCAGCAAGTTTCTGTTTACATAAATCTGCGAGTCTGGGCAAGTTTCTGTTTTCCTTTACGGAAAAGAAATGTATTTCACACAAAACAAACAGGACAATATTATGACCCTGGCGAAATGTAACGTAGCCTTGATAAAAAAAAAATTGATCTAATGGCGCTCCTAGTGTGTCCACCTAGTAGTGAGTACAATGATTTAATATTTTGACGAGTCAAACTCACCGACGTTGCGAAATCTGTACTCCGCTCCGATGTGTTTACGCGGTCCTAAATTAATATCTATTTGGACCAGTCCAACTTTCACATAGGCTCGATTTCCGCCGCTCTCTCGAGTCCGGGCTTCGTTCTTCCCCGAGAAAATCTTTCACAAGGCGAATACATTCATATATATTCATACTCACCCCTAGCTCTCCTCCTAGCACTTTGGCGGAGTAGAGGTATAAGAGATCGACGACAAAAAAAAACAGAAGCTATTTTATTAACCGGGCTGGGCCCCAGGCCCACGCCCGGTTAAAAAGGCCCATATTACAGTTCTGAACGAAAAACATTTGTAAAACTAACCTGAATTATGTACAAAGTCTTCCAACTGGACACCATTTTCCCCCACCGTGGGATCGATGTCACGCAACACAAGAGCGAATCATCACGGTATCATGATCTCGAATGATCGCCGAAGAACATTAAATGTTCGCCCATTTACCAACAGCAACCAAATGGTATTTCATGCGAGAGAACAGCGTTTATTTCGGGAAAATATGCCATATTATCTGTAGTTTTAGGTGCAGTTTTTGCTTTGTAATCCAGTGGTTATAATCCGCTTATCGTATGCTGAATTGCAGTCTTGCTTGAAATGACTGAAATAATAACCGTTTCAGAGTAAACAAAGTCCTTCGTAAATCCTTGTAATGTCACGATACAAGCTGAGGATCTCCTGATTCGGATGACCGCTGACCTTTTAGCATGACTCGCGCGTGACATAAAAAAAGAATGCATTTCATAGTTTGAGTGATAACGTGAACACTCCAATTTTGAGCTTGTGGGCCTACAGGTTTACAATTGACATCCTGAAGAAAATTAATGAGCCATACGACAAACTCTCATCTTGGCAGATCAAGCGTGCAAGAGCTCACGCAATGCACAATTCAATGAAGACAACATGCTAGCCTTTGTGCAGTATCTGGTTGATTGCTCAGCTTTTTCAGGACATTACAAGGATTTACGAAGGACTTTGTTTACTCTGAAACGGTTATTATTTCAGTCATTTCAAGCAAGACTGCAATTCAGCATACGATAAGCGGATTATAACCACTGGATTACAAAGCAAAAACTGCACCTAAAACTACGGATAATATGGCATATTTTTCCCGAACTAAACGCTGTTCTCTCGCATGAAATACCATTTGGTTGCTGTTGATAAATGGGCGAACATTTAATGTTCTTCGGCGATCATTCGAGATCATGATACCATGATGATTCGCTCTTGTGTTGCGTGACATCGATCCCACGGTGGGGGAAAATGGTGTCCAGTTGGAAGACTTTGTACATAATTCAGGTTAGTTTTACAAATGTTTTTCGTTCAGAACTGTAATATGGGCCTTTTTTAATCTGTTGTAGGTCTGAAATGTTTTTAAAGACAAATTTAAGAAAATGAAACCAGCCTTTAATGACCGAATGATAATGAAATTTGTCATTTTTGTGAAATTGATGTAAGATTTTCTAGTATTATATGACGAGTGCCCACAAATGTTATTGCAGTTATTTGTAGACCAGACCTTGGTCTGATAAAATATTGGTGAATTGATTTCTGATCAGGTCCCACTTTTGAGAAATTATGTATTTTTATCGAGACACTTTGCCATTGGCGGCTGTGGCACCAATAGGTGGGTGTACGAAAAAAATCATAACTAATTTTGTACGAACTGGAACAAGTTAATTTAACGCTTAAACAAAGTTTATTACTAATATGACTAACGACGTAAATATTAGCTCACTGTGTTAAATCTAAATTATTATACGGTGCTTCGAGTTTCAGGTAAAAATCGATGTTCCGGACGACTAATTTGCACAATCTATGGTCGCTTCGGGCCAAACGGCCAAACGCAAGTTTTAAAAAGAACGAAGCCAAACTAATATGATTTTTGTACTTTAAACATGATGTTCTACTTCTGTGGAGAAAATGAAAGAAATCCATTTACCGCCGAAAATTGACCGGTCGGTTCTTACGCGGCGGACTGCCTCTTAAATCTGAAGTTATTTCCAAACTTGACTAATTTTAGTCGTATATTTTCAAAATTACTTTCAGGTTTCAACCTCGACATCAGTTAGGGATTCTCCATAGTCGTAGAAACACCCGATTGAGCTCAGCCTAGAAAGACGGAAAATGCACAGGATTTGATACAACAGTGAATGGACCTTAATGCTTCTTTAATTTTATCGCAGAATGGTTGATTTATATTTCAACAAACATAATTTGATCGAACATGTCGCTTCAATTAAAACCAGTTTAAAGTCGCAGGGCTGCTAGACATTTTATTTTATTTTATTTTATTTAGCTTCGCCTAAGATATATATAACAAAAATAAACAAAAAACGGAATAAATATTACAAATAGGCAGGGCAACCACAACAGCATGGCCAATTACAGTGGACCCAAGAAATGAGTAGTTCATATGGAAGTGTCCCCTGCACTTTCGGTCGAGTCCCGGGGACAGGTTCTCCCTTGTATACCGACGTCGTTAAAGCTATCACGCCTTTTAAAATCAAACTAAATGTAAAAAACAAAGGAGTTGTTCACTGAACCGTGTTTCATGTAGACCCCAATATGTTTCTTACACAGAGTTGGGATCGGCAAAGAAAAAGTGCGCAACTTAAAAATAGTTATATTTAGCCAATTTAAATAACGATCAATCCCATCATTAATTAAATGCGTACCTTGGATGACTCTTCACGACGTACACTCGAGGGAAATATATAATATTATCCTTTTTCAATTCATATATATTTCTTGTGTATACTTGCTTAAGGATACCTATACATGATATTTATCCTCTTGCCTGCTATAAAGGAATATGTAGACAGTTTTGTAAGTTTTTAAAATGTTTTTGTGAAATACAAAAAAGCAGGAAATAAATAGTGATTATCATTTCCGAATTTATCCATTCTGAAAATATCATATCGGACCCTAAAATTGTCTGAAGACATTAAACATATATCTTGTACCTGCAATAAAAGGATATGTAGACATTTTAGATATGTAGTTTTTGGTAAAGGTCAAATGCAGGTACTGAACATTAAACTGTTTTTTTTTTCTTTCTGAAAATATCATATCACTTGTGTGTGCTGCAAAAAAACAAAAGATGTCCAAAGACATTAAACTTGTTTGTCTCCTGTGCCTGCTATAAAGGATCTTTTATAACATTTTATAGGTTTTCTGTAAATTTTTGGTGAAATAAAACAGCAGGAAAACAACAACAACAACAACAACAACAACAACAACAACAACAACAACAAAAAGCAGCCCTTTCGAAAAATGTTATCGCCAGTAGAAACTTTATTTAAATGTAAATTACTAGCCGACCCCAAAGGGTTTACTAATCCGGGACATTAGTTATCTCTTGTGCCTGCTATAGAATAATATGTAGACAATTTTATAGCTTTTCGGTAACATTTTGGGTAAAAGGAAATAGCAGGAAAGTAATAAACTGATGTATCCATTTTAATCACTTAAGGTTATTCATATTATATTCGGCTTTCGAGAAATATTTATCATCTGTGCCTGCTGTTAAGGTAAACATGTATGTAGATATGTTTTGATTAGTTTTCTGTAATTTTTATAAAACGAAAAGCAGGAATAATAAACACATTAAAACGTAATGCATTTGGATCTATTGATTGAGTGACGTGTGAGAAATACGAAATTTATACGTACAAGGGGTGAGGTGTAGATGCCTTGAGGTTTCTTCATCACAATTTTAAAAGAGGATTTACTCTCGCTGGGATGTTAAAATTTTCAGCAGCTGTTTGCTCCTTCCTCTCGGATATTTTGATGTGACAACTATTTATCTGAAGTTTTGGACGTTGCTGAAAAAAATATTATTTCGGTGTACGAGAAATAAATAATTTCACAATTACAAATTTAATTTTAGACAAGAATTTCAAAGAAAATATAACCGGGCAATAAAGTTTATCTCCTTTCTTGCTTGAAAGCACCGCTATGAGAGAAAACCTTATAAGAAAGTAGTCACGTAGTCACGTTTGCTTGATTTCGGAACGAACGGAATTCGAAAGCGGCAAAGCCAACATCTGGAAAACAGACCCTGGTTAAGGGTCTGAGGTTTGCGTGATGTTCTATCTTTAGCGCGGTGGCATCTATTGTAGTTTCTGTTTTGCAACATGGAGTCGGACATCGAAAGGTCTGTTGGCAATTTATGTGGTTAAAACTCACATACGAGTCTTTGATATAAACTGTAGTATCTAACCAAATTCCGACAACTAAAGAATACCAAGAACGCCCACTAATTAAGTATTCTTCCAAAAATACACAGGATATATACTTCGCACTACGAGCCGGCGCTGTTAACGTTATCGCTGGATACCTCTCTCCTCCGCAGAGGCGCAAAGTAATAGTGTCTTTCTATTACGTCATGCTTATACTGCGCTCCGTTAAAGAAATTCTCTAGTGGCTAATTTTAGCCAATGTCAATTGCGTCATGTTCAACAAGGGCAGAGATGCGTTTTTCGCTTAACGCGAAAATTAATTGTGAATGAAATATTGTGGAATTGTGTGAAGAAAAACTGTTATGTTTTTGGAACTGGGTTTTATCGTTCGTTTTCTGGTTAAGGTGCATGTATTAGGTTTAAACAGAACACAAATTATCTAGTGGCTATTTTTTTTTTAAATAGCCACTGTCGGCTACGTCATGCTTACCATGTAA
The DNA here is from genome assembly GCA_029204205.1 of Desmophyllum pertusum. NCBI lineage: Eukaryota > Metazoa > Cnidaria > Anthozoa > Scleractinia > Caryophylliidae > Desmophyllum > Desmophyllum pertusum. The sequence continues at coordinate 6,112,967 of MU827302.1, forward strand.
TGGGAAAACCCTCTAGAATTGAAACTGAAAGCAGATGACTATTACAGTTATTTCCCCCTGTCTCGTTAAATATTTCACTTGTTTCTTTTTAAAGAAACATGAAAAGAGCACTTACACGACACGAAAATCGAAATTTTCTCTAAAAGTTGGAAATTCTCCAGAAAGCCTGTGGAAGAGAAATTCTCTAGTGGCTAATTTTAGCTAATGTCGATTGCGTCATATTGACCGTGTGGTAGTCACAACCGGATGTCTGGGGCAAGTGACGTTGAAAACAGCAAGAACCCCTGAAGGGTTTTATAAGCGGCCAATTTCACCTTGAGGGGGGAAAGAGCAATCCACCCTCCTCCCCCTCGGTCACTAGACTCTGAGGCTCCCCCACAAAAAAAATCTAGGAGTAGAAAGGATAGAAAGCCGGCACTATTCGTTGAAGACATAGCGGTGCCGGGCAACAGACTAACAGTGCGAATTCTGTGTCAATGAAGTCGTTGCTAAGAATGACATAAACCAAATCTTCGTTGTTTTCTTCGGGAAACTTTTTCAAGCTCGGAGCGAAGAGCTGCGTGCTGGAGGATTTTCGGCCTGATCTTTCACGCCGCCGAGCAAATATCTCGGCAACGAGAAAAATCCGTCTGAGCTGCATTTGCAGGCTGCAGCGAGAGTCTTTCAGATACGCGTCAGTAATGCTACTACTGGAACGGGAAGCGAAGTCAGATGAAAATAAGGGAAATCAGAAAACAACGAAAAGAACACGTCTTCGTTTTCGAGCGAAAACAACCAAGGAAAATCACATTTTTTATAACACTCTTGTTCTTCGGCCATCTTAGCTTAATTAAGAACAAAACAAAAATAGTAGATATAAACATTGTACAACAACGCATGTTGCAAAAAAACGTTTCGTATGCTATGCAACATACATCTTCAAAAGTGACAGATGAAATTGAAATTACAAAGAAATATCTATGCAATCGGGAGTCTGGTACCTAGATTAAGAACAATGCTCTTAACAATAAGCCAAAAAACATACGGAGTTACAAAATGAAACCGCCTGTTTTGAGAAGCTAACTAGTATAGTAACAGCTTCTCGCTACCAATGTTGCCATTCAAAACCGCTCGCAGATCTTGAATAAACAAAGTCTCCTTTATTCTACAGTGTAAATCAGTTCGACCAGTAGCCAAAATGTCAAAAAGGTCGCACTTAATGCTGTGACCAGTAGATATGATATGATCCGCAATGGCTGAAACTGTTATCACTTTTGTTAATTTTTTGATCACGTGACTTGATGTTTCCATGGCAACCAAGTTTTGAAAGGCCGTTTTACCCAAATTTGGTATTTTCAGCTTAATTTTCAGTTTTCATGAGTTTTCTCCAAAATCTTTACAATTTTTGCATCCGTTATATTCTTTTCGATTTTTTCAAATCAAATTTGGCAATTTCTGACATTTCTGAACAATTTAAAAAACCAAGATGGCGGATCCAAGGTGGCGGACATTTTTAAAGTATGACGTTATTTTAGCGTGTTGATTCGTGATTGCCATTAAAATAGCATGCTTGAATGCTTTATACACCACATAAGTTTCATTTTTATAGCACAAATACCTTTCGAGATACAGATCGTTCAGTACCCAAAAGTGTTAGTTTTTTAGCTTAATTTTCAGTTTCCATAAAATGTTTGCTTTTTACGATGAAATCCTTCCAAAATCTTTGCCGTTTTAGCATCTTTATATTTTTCTTGATTTTCTGAAAACAAATTTGGAGATTTTCTGACATTTCCTAACAATTTAGAAATCCAAGATTTAGGATCCAAGACGGCGGATTGTTTTAATGTATGACGTCATTATGGCGTATATGACGTCATAATTGACACATGACTGCCACTAAAATAAACCTTTTCGGATGCTTTACACACCATGTAAGTTTCATTTTCATAGCGTCAATACTTTTCGAGATACATAGGGGGGGGGGGGGGGCAGATAATGCCCCCCCCCCCACCCCCAGGCTCACGAACGAAAAAAAAGCCCAGGCAGAATAGGGTTAATCCCATATATGGTTATATTTTGGCAGCTAGTACCTCATTTAATAATTTTAAATACTATTAAGATTTTTTCTGCCTGTTTTTATTTTAGGCCCGAGGACAAGTTCCTTGGAATGCAAACTACCCAATTCGTCAGAATCTGGTCGTGGGAACAAAATGTGGTGCCTGCGACTTTTCACATGAATTCAAACTGGCCCCGTGGACTTGTCCCCTCAAATTATGTTTTTCCCCTCGCGTGAACTGTTCGTGGGATTGTCCCTGCGACCAAGTAAGAATATAAACTGGCCAAAGACTGTCCTTGTAACAAGCCCCTCGTGTGTACTCTCAAGGGACCTGTCCCAGGGACACAGTTTTGTCTCAGGTAATTAGTCCCGAAGACAAGTCCCCTAGTGTGTACAGACTTACAATCCCACGAACCTTAGTTTATACCCTACTGCTATAAAATTAACCTGATTCTGCGATACAAATTGTTGTAGCAAAGGCTATGCATTTTCCCTATTCTAAGCTGAGCTCAATCGGGTTCTTCAGTGACTGTGGAGAAGTGTTGGTACAATCCTTATTGGATGGATGACATCTGATGCCGAGGGTCAAAACCTGTCATTAAAAGTAAGAGTAATGATTATTTACACAATGTACGACTACTATTAGTCAATTTTGCGAGGTAACTTCACATTTGTTGAATCAAAATGTTAAAACATCATTGCTGCACAAAGTGGAGACGGAGAGTACAAAACATAACAATTTCCAGTCGCTTTCTAAGGTAATGCATCATTCGAGTCCAATTTGTGACCCATGCATGTGCGGTATTTTCGTTGCTTGAGTTTAATACCTACTTGTGCTTATTTTTACATTGGACTCACAGTGATTTATACGTCTCCTTCATTAGCTCATAGAACGTCTCATCAGTAACTACGAAAAGCGATTCTGTTTTTAAGGACGTTCTTGTTTCCCAAACCGGAAGACACGCCATTTATTGATTGTAAGTCACATTTATTGATTGTAAGTGACTTGACCCAGCCTCTCTCGCTGCCATTTTGAATACCAAGAAGGCCCTGGAAACGAGGTTGCCGGAAACTGGTAAGAACTGCTGGCCTCGTTTTCGCACACGAATGGAAGGAAGAGAAAAGAGCCTCGGAGCGAGGTTGTGTTCGACGATGTTCTATCGTGGTATTTTATTCGAAAATGTATTGTACGAGTCCTGGTTAATAACATAGAGGACCGATTTCTGAAAAACAGATAGAGTGCATGTTTCGTTAAAGTTTGGTTCGTCGAGGACGCAATTATTCCGAATAACTCTCAAGGCTTCCGACGACTTCGGTAGAAGTACCAAAGAATAAATTTGTCGAAGGCCACCCTATGTATTTATTATAATAATTTTCTCCCGTTATGTTATTAACATGGATTAATATCACTTGTACATTTCTGAAAACAATGGAGACTTTTTTTACTCGTGCATACACATTTACAGCAAGGAGCCCAAAAGCGTGGCCACTTTTAATTAATACACATTCTTTCTTGCGCGCATACTATCCAAAAGTCGAGGATAGCTATCCTTGGCCTCTGATTGGTCAGTGTGAACGCACGAAAGTGTGGCAGTAAGGAAATGTAACCATTCGTAGATGTGAGTGGACGTGTGACATCTACTGGAGAAAACACTGAAATAAACACTGAAATAAACAATCAGAATATTACTAACAAAATTATTAAAACTCAAACTAAAAATACCGTTAATACGGACACCTACGGGCCAGAGAAAACTTGCCGTATTAAATGGGTTATTTAAATTAGAAAATGACTGAGTGAGCTTTTGTTCGGGCCAAAATAAAATGGCCGTAATAACGAGGTGGCCGTATTATGTAGTCACTGTAATAATTTCCCCATACATCCCGGTTGGATTACAAATTATTCACTGACTTTATTCCCAAATCAAAGGCAATTATTTTAATTTCCGAAATATATACAGACTGGCACTCTCGTATTCACTGTAGATTGAATTTTTTAAATCACAGCCTAATGAAAATGAATTCATACACCATGGTGTACGGAAATACAGCGTGGGAGGTAATTGCTTTTTTTACCGACTGTTTTACTTGTTTGTGTTACATGACAGGATGTCTTGAAGGTGTTATTATAATGGAAACCATTATAATTCATTTTCACACATGAAGAAATGTTTGTTAAACTTGTTTTTTCAGGTGGGACACAATTTCAGTTTTCGGATTTACAGCGAGTAAGGGCCTCCTATAGACTAGGCCAATTGTTATCGATAACTATTTAGTTGTCGATGATAAAAGATGTCGATAACAAAAAAGCCAGTGTGTGAAGCTAGTTGTCGATAACAGAATATGTTTGTTATGGACAACTAATACACTGGCTTTTTGTGATCGACAACTTTTTATGATCGACAACTAAATGGTTATCGAGAACTTTCTCTCTCAGTAGTCTGTGGAGGCCCTAAATCTCAATATACTGTGTACATGTATGCGCAAGGTGGTTCAGTGTAACTTTTGAGGTCTTTTGGGACATCAGTGGGCGTTCCTTATTCATATTCATATTCCTATCAAACGATTACTGTTTGGCTCACTGTTGTCCCGCAGAAAACGGTTTTTGTGGTCGAGTAATAGTAATAATAATAGTAGTAAAAATAAATAGAAATCCGATCCGTTACAGAAAGAATATATCCCACGACCTTGCAAGTTTTTCTACCGTTTTTTTGGTCAAAACTCAAAACGAACTCCGCGCTGGCACAAAAAATATATTTATTGTTGGAATATTGCCAATTTCCTACATTGTATTATTGGCGTTGTACAATTATATAGAAACAAAATAAATGTCAATAGTTTATTTCTGTTGCAAAGGAAATCACATCAGTGGGCGTTCCTTATTCATATTCATATTCCTATCAAACAATTACTGTTTGGCTCACTATTGTCCCGTAGACAACGGTTTTGTAGTTGAGTAATAATAAAATTAAGTAGCAAAGGACCCGATCCGTTACAGGAAGAATATATCCCACCATCTTGCAAGTTTTCTACCGTTTTTTGGTCAAAACTCAAAACGAACTCCGCGCTAGCACAATAAATATATTTATTGTTAGAATATTACCAATGTGCTACATTGTATGATTGCTGTTGTAAAATTCTTTAGAAACAAAAAATGGTCTATAGTTTATTTCAGTTGCAAAGGAAAGATAAAAATATGAAAAATATTTTACAGAAACACTATTGACAGTTTGGGAGACATCAAAACAGCTGTAGAAACATGAGTCGTGGACCAAGGTGCGTGTTTCCACAACTGTTTCAATTTCCAGGAGGAACTATTAATATCTCAAGGCAAATCTGATTTATACCAAATAATGACGACGAAAAAAATGTATTGCGTGGTATCTCAAGATGAAGCAATGCACATGCAGAAAGGACTATTCCTATTTTATTATTTTTGGATTTAAAAGATAGCTTAAAAGTGTAATGAATTTAAAAGAATATTTAGCTGCTGTTTACTCACAAAGCTGTATGCATGTTTAGCATGGGTAAACTACCCAATAATTCACTATAAACGATATTATTGTTCTACTTTCATATTTGCATTGTATAAAGAGTAGTCAGTTAAAGGTGTGATTGAAATATATTTTATTTTTTTGTATACTAGAATGAACATGAGTTTAACACGTTTTCTCAGGTGAAAGGTGCGATGAAAGAAACTAATTGTTGAGCAACATTTACCCAAACATTCGATTTATCCATATTTGTATTTCTTTTGTTCCTTTCTGTTGAAGTGCGTAGTACAACAGTGTTATATATTGTAGCGTGTAGATATAGCAAATCATTTCACTTTGCTTCTTTGGAAACAAACGCCTGCCATGGCCTTCGCACAGATCTTCGTCCTTGTGATTCTCGCTTTTGCAGTTGATGCTTTGAAATGGAGCAATTGTGGGAAGCATGTAGATATTCTTGCTTTTTGTATCATAATTTAGTGCTAGTTAAGAGTGTATGTCTGAGAAAACCAGGCAAAGCTGAAAAATGTCGGAAGAAGGGGGTCGGCCGATCTCCATCATATTTATGTTGGATATTGGCCTTACCCAACTAGTAACCATGGTAACATTCATTTCTTGATTGGCTTTATTGTTTTCGAGAACAGACCACCCCCAAAAAACTGCCCCAGCAGCACAGTGAAAGCTGTGATTTTAGGTCAACTTGGCAGCGTATATCTCTCGATTTATTAACGCAACAGATACAATTTCACATCAATATAATACATGACTCTTGGCAATTGCAATGTATATTACAACTAATGTTCAATGTACCTCGGACACGTTTTGTATGTAAACTAAGAATGCATGCTTCGCAACATTTTCAAAACTCGCAAAACTACCCATTTTAAAAAGCCCGTTTCTCAAATGTCCGGGAAGATACACATATAAAACAATTTGCAAGTTACTCACCATACATAGGACGATATTCTAAGTCAGTGTTGAAATTGGTCCACTGAATTTGAATTTTTTAACAGTTCACTGTTTTTACCGCTTCCGTGGATTTTAGCTTTCCCGGGCCAATTACAGTCACCGTGACTTTTTCATTGCTGTCGATCGAATTATCCGGATTTTTCCGTTTAAACGTGTCCAAAATGTGTGTACAGCTAATAGTTATGGTTCCATTCATGATTCCGGTGTGGAAAATATTCATTTCAAGCAAGATAGAGACGAGAGAGCCAACGACACGTTACGCTGGAAGATTGCGTGACAGCAGCTGACACGTAGCATCGAACCAAAGCAAGATTATCCGCGTAGATAAACAAAATGTTGTAAACGACTTCCTTGAATTTGACTCTTGGTTCATAGAAATCTTTCAAACATCCCATAAATGAGCCCGTAATTCTTGTGGTCGACTAGCAAGCAGTAAAGCTGTCATCTGTTGCCCGCAATTAAACAGACAAAACACTATTTCCACTGTTGATGTTTGCTTAATTGTAAAATAATCGGTCACAGTTTCACTGGTTTCCATCATCCTGTAGCTGAGTTTCGGTTCCGTAACTAGTAACTAGTCAGACAATTCCATGGAACTATAATATTATAAAGAACGGTAGAAAATTTGCTCAGTTTATATTGCAAAACCGGCTGATGCCTCTTCGAAGAAAGTAAAGCTTAGTAACCTGGCATCGGTGATATTAAAAACTGGACTGTTGGATAACCGGAATTGTCTATCATCCTGTAGCTGAGTTTCGGTTCCATAATTGTGGTAAACTAGTCAGACAATTCCATGGAACTATATAAATGAAGAACGGTAGAAAATTGCGTTCTTTTTCCTGCCAATAATAAGTTTGTATTTAATTTTAAATATGCTAAACGTCTTGTCATATTCAATGTTTGCGGTGTCTTTGGTAGGTTTCACGAGAGATGCGATTTGCGAAGAATAGTTCTGGAAAGGCGCTGTTTAAATCACTGCAAAACAAATCAGCAGCTACTTTTCCAGACTCGCAGCAGAGCAAAGAAAGAAGCCATCAGAGCAGGAGAAGGGTAAAGGGGTTCAGAGTGATGATGATGACGATGAAGAAGATTGGGAAAGAGAGGCCGACTTAGCACTGAGGAGACAGTCGGTGTATAAGGAGGCCAATCTTTCCCACCCTTTGGAATACAAGGGGAAAATATATGTGACTTACAACGACGAGGCAAACTTCAATCCAAGTTCAAACTCAAAGATTTGAAAGATATCTGTCAAAATTTTGATCTAAGTGTTGAAGGCTCTAGAAACATGAAGGCGTCTTTTGTTTCCTCGATATCTGAGCTAGTACTTCGTTGTTCGTGCTCAGAAACGTAACATGTACATGGGCTCATTTTGCGCTTTACAGCTTCGAGGGAAACAGATGGGGTTTTTAGCCCGGAGGGACTCTCGCGTAAAACTGAAGAGGGGGCGATCGTCGGAAATTTTGAAAAGAACCTCTAAAATGTACCAGAATCGCGTTTTTTGTGGGCGTAGCTCGAATTAATTTTTACCCCTAAGAGATATACTAATTCTAATACGACTCTTTAACTAACAATTGCACAATTAACGAATATAACTAGAACGGTGGTCATTTTAGATCTAACCACCCTAAACGCTACCAAACGATGAATTTTAACATCTAAAAGGTACGACGATCACCCTCGTTACTTTTATATGGGACTTCCCTGTTGTAGATTGTTTCACGAAGCCAGAGCTAGTGTTGATACGATCAGGTATAACGGTGTCAAGATCGCAAAGGCAGCGTTTTGTAAGTTTGCTGATGAAGTTAGTTTAATCCTGGGAAAGCGCATATGAAAGCTGCTTTTCATGTGTGCAAGATGAAAGTCCAGTGGGGCGATATATGACAAATTATCTCTTTTCATTGGTTAATAAGCATATAAAATGTAATTTCCACGTGCAAAACAACAACTAAAAAGTTACATGACAAATAAAAACTAGTGAAATAAAAGTTCCAACCGAGTTTTACAAACAACCAAACGTTTCGGGCTTTGCCATCTAATCATGCTACCAAAGACAAACACTCTTTTGGCACTTTTACTTCACTAGTTGTTATTTGTCGTGTATCGGCCAACCATGTAGCCACCGAACGTATGAGTTCCTATTACTGATAACTATAAAGTTAGCTTACTGTACCTCACTGGAAATCTCACGTTCGAGATGAGAAAGCGGCATTTTTTCGATGAGAGATTGACAGGAAAATGAATTTACTGACTGCTTCAGTATAGGAAGTACACAGATGCAATTTGCACGTCTTAGTTTTGAATGACGCAAGGTTTAATCAGACCTATTCAGTATGGATTGTAAAAATTACCAACATCCTACTAGTATTATCAAGAAATTATGCATAGTTCTGGATCATGTTCTGGATCATGTTTTGGATCATGTTAAGCCATGGAGAGGAGAGGAGCCAGGAATTTTGTCGAGGTAAAGGAGACGAGTAATTAATCATTGGATAAATTCTCGACTATGACAAATATTAATTAGCCTCATTAGGGGGTTGGGCATGTAGTGTAAATTTGCTCGGTATTCATGCAGAAGAAAAAATGGACCGTTGGACCGTCACATGCCTGATGCGCGTACAACTTCTGAATTGCCCTCGTTTTCATTTGTAGTGCTGTGCTATTAATCCATCCTGCCCTTTTTACGCAAGCCCTAATTTTACTTATAATGACCTCGTAACATTGACATTTCACAGTTGCAACCAATGCATTAAACAATCACTGAAACCAAGATAAACATAAGTTGCAATATATCATCTCATGGGTAACGTGCGATCATGCGCTCTTATTCAGTTCCGGGCGAGAGTCGGCAGAATTAAGCCTCAGTCTTTTAATTTTAGGGGAAATAAAGGACGCCTGAACGCAGGTTACTGTTTCATCGCAAGAATGCTACATGTACCTCCACCAAGATAAAACTAGAATTATTGTTCCATGGCCTTCTGGTATTGAACAAGAAGAAATTACACATGCAGTGCGTTGGCGTTGCGAATTGAATCCATGCAGTGCTCAACATTATAAACAGTGAGCTCGTTTATAATATTTGTAATATCCTTCTTTTTTTTTTGTCCTGCTCCTCACTTGAGTGGCACCCCAAAGGTTAATTTCAATTTGTTTGAAATAAAACGTTGGTAATCAGTTTCAATGTCTGTCTTTATTGAACAAAAGGCAGTCCAACTAATCCAACTTTGCTCACTCCTGGTGACAATTCCGGTTATCCGACAGTCCAGTCCAGTTAATGTCACCGATGCCAGGTTGCTAAGCTTTACTTTCTTCGAAGAGGCATCAGCCGGTTTTGCAATATAAACTGTGCAAATTTTCTACCGTTCTTCATTTATATAGTTCCATGGAATTGTCTGACTAGTTTACCACAAATTATGGAACCGAAACTCAGCTACAGGATGATAGACAATTCGGTTATCCGACAGTCCAGTTTTTAATATCACCGATGCCAGGTTACTAAGCTTTACTTTCTTCGAAGAGGCATCAGCCGGTTTTGCAATAACTGAGCAAATTTTCTACCGTTCTTTATAATATTATAGTTCCATGGAATTGTCTGACTAGTTACTAGTTACGGAAACCGAAACTCAGCTACAGGATGATGGAAACCAGTGAAACCGTGACCGATTATTTTACAATTAAGCAAACATCAACAGTGGAAACAGTGTTTGTCTGTTTAATTGCGGGCAACAGATGACAGCTTTACTGCTTGCTAGTCGACCACAAGATTACGGGGCTCATTTATGGGATGTTGAAAGATTTCTATGAACCAAGAGTCAAATTCAGGAAGTCGTTTACAACATTTTTTTATCTACGCGGATAATCTTGCTTTGGTTCGATGCTACGTGTCAGCTGCTGTCACGCAATCTTCCAGCGTAACGTGTCGTTGGCTCTCTCGTCTCTATCTTGCTTGAAATGAATATTTTCCACACCGGAATCATGAATGGAACCATAACTATTAGCTGTACACACATTTTGGACACGTATAAACGGCAAAATCCGGATAATTCGATCGACAGCAATGAAAAAGTCACGGTGACTGTAATTGGCCGGGAAAGCTAAATCCATGGAAGCGGTAAAAACAGTGCACTGTTAAAAAATTCAAATTCAGTGGACCAATTTCAACACTGCTTAGAATATCGTCCTATGTATGGTGAGTAACTTGCAAATTTGTTTTATATTTGTATCTTCCCGGACATTTGAGAAACGGGCTTTTAAAATGGGTAGTTTTTGCGAGTTTTGAAAATGTTGCGAAGCATGCATTCTTAGTTTGCATACAAAACGTGTCCGAGGTACAGTGAACATTATTGTAATTGCATTGAAATTGCCTAGAGCCATGTATTATATTGATGTGAAATTGTATCTGTTGCGTTAATAAATCGAGAGATATACGCTGCCAAAGTTGACCTAAAATCACAGCTTTCACCGTGCCTACTGGGGCAGTTTTTGGGGGGTGGTCTGTTCTCGAAAACAATAAAGCCAATCAAGAAATGAATGTTACCATGGTTACTAGTTGGGTAAGACCAGCATCCAACATAAATATGGCGGAGATCGGCCTACCCCCTTCTTCCGACCTCTGCCTGGATTTCTCAGTCATACACTCTTAATATGTTTTAAGAAAGCATAAACTGAAAAATAACAACAAATAGTATTGTATTTAGTGTTGGTACGTACATGCTTTGAATGATGGAGCATCATTTTATTCTCGATTGATTTTATTAGAATAAATCAGTTTCAAATTAACGTTTTTCTTCGTTTCAAGACAGAAAACATTTGCTTTGCTTCGTCCAAATATTAATCGAATTCAATTTATTGATTTCAAATGGATCATGTTCCGTCCGACCTAGTCCTATCTTTAAATACTATTGTCTCTTTATATGGCATTAATTTAATACACGTAGTTTGGCCTTGTTTTGAAAAAGCTGATTAAAGATAAGAGTCCGAAATAGAAGGTGATAACCGATAAGACATTTAAATCCACGTTTATTGTCGTCTTGATGTGATTCCGTTGTCAACTAATCTTTTGATTTTCTACCACGCCTTAATTATGCTATGCGTTATGCTTATTTATGAAGAACCCCTATTAAGCGGCCAACCCCTATTAAGCGGCCACAAGCCATTTCCCCGAGGGCCTAGGGTGGCCGCTTAATTAATAGGGGTTCGACTGTAGTTAGATTAGGAACCTACATGTTAAGATATGGCAGTTATTAAACACCCAATATGTAAGAATCTGTTCATTTGAAATAGTTTCTTATTTTGAAAAGTCGATTAAACTAATTGGCGAAAAGAGTTGCTGTTGCGTTCAAACAATGAAATCACAGGAACAATAACAGGGACTGTATTTCATGACTGCGATAACAAGCATTATAAGTAATGGTAATAGGACTGAGTGGAGTCCAATTCGGTCTGTAATCATACGAGTGATAACAAGCGCGGGAGTCCGATTTGTTATCACGAGTATGATTACAGACAGAATTGGACGACACAAAGTCTTATTACCAATTAATCATAAAAATTACAATTTCCGAGGAAAGGAGAAGTGTTAAAAGAAAGGAAATTATGTCCACGGGTCAAGTTTTCCTTTTCTTTTTTGCTCTATAAATAGCGAGGTTGTCGGTTGCTAAGTAACTCGCGAAAAAAAATCTTTGTGTCAATCAAATACGCAACCATGCGAGAACTGCGCAGAACAACTTATCAAATTTCGTTGAACGAACGCTCAGCGAGGCAGTTTTTCTTCAAAGTACAATATTTTTACAAGCTGACTCGAAGCTGTAAAGTCTGTATACTAATCAGAGTCAGAGTCAATGATTTCTTCGCTTCCTTGGCTTTTCGGATCTTCGGTTTCGTGTTGAACACGCAGTTGTTGTAAACTTGAAATGGCGCCGAGAGATATTCTGTTTTCGTAGCCATGCTGTGCAAATACGGCATAAAGCTTGGATTCTCGAAGGAACAAACTCACTGACTGGATTAGAAACTATCTGATGGTCAGATATTCTATTTCATCACAGCTGCGACAGCTGCTGGATTTGGATGGAGCTGGCCCTGAACTGTGCGGCAAACGACTTGTTTATGGAGCAGATGGAGAAGTGACAGCCGCACATGTTTTAATTTTTGTCGAGCTGGATTGTTGACATCAATGTTTCTCGCTTTTACACCATTTAATAATTGTGCCCATACTGTCATTCATGTTTGGCTGCTCGAACTGTGTTTTGGAGGCTGCTGTTTCATTTATCTCCGAAATTTTCATCCGACACAAGTGGGAAACGAGACTGGTCTACTTGCATTGTTGTTGTTGTGTTTTGTCGAACAATGGCGGATTTTCACCCGGAAGTCGGCTGCATGTTTGCCTCCGTTGCAGTTTTAAACGATGTAGTGGAGGGCTGAAATTCATCTGAACTTGTCAAGATATCCATAAAAGAACTCGTCTGGTTCTTGGCAAAAAACATTTGTGCATAGGATAAACAAAATCATAATTGCCTTCTCCAATACTGTCATTGTTCAAGGGAAGAGGAAAAAATTATCCATTTGCATAAGAGAGAGTGTTCATACTCTTGCTATGGTTATTTTAACCAAGGCTGTGATTGGTTGATTTAAACTAGAACTTTAAATGTGATTGGCTTATTTAACTGTCCGATAACAAACTGTCCGATAACGAACTGTCCGATAACGAACTGTCCTATAACAACTTGGCAAAGCAATTAGTGGAAAATAGGAGTTTTTTCAACCAATCACAACCAAGGAAATTGTAATTTTTTATAATTACACTCATTAATTAACAAATAAAGAAGCCAAAACCATGTATTATACTGTCATAAACACGACGGGAATTTGAGAACACGAGAGAAATTTAGAAAACACGAGCCGCAGGCGAGTGTTTTTCTAAATTTCTCAAGTGTTCTCAAATTCCCGTCGTGTTTTATGACAGTATAATACATGGTTTTGGCTTCTTTATGTGCTTTAAAATATAGATTTAACGCGTGCGAAACGATAAAACACGGCTTTTCTATGATTTATACTCTGATAAAACATGGTTTTTTAACCAATCAGAGCGCGCGCATTTTCCAGTCTATGTTTTAATAATTCACAAAGAATGTTTAATGATTATCTATAAATCGGATACAGATTTCGTCCTGATTTACATAAACTTTTCCTTCGATTTACTCGCTTAAAATGATTTGTATAGACAAGACAGTCGATTAACATGAACATTTAGATGCATTCAATCGGGAGAACCTCCAACGCTTATCTTACATGTGAGCTCTGCGAAATGTTTCTGTTTTCTCCGATGAGTTAACTGAAGATAGTGGTCAACGAAACAGCACCAACTCTGTAAAAAGAAACCGTCTTTTCATTGTCGTAATTTAATTTCTAAGTTTACCTCTGACACCAATTTAACAATGTACTAACTTGTCCATTACTGTGGTTTGAGGGTAGATCATTGCTTTCAGTATATCAGTAGCGGATATATTTTATTTCTAAAGCCCCTGTCAAACGGTCCTCCACATTTGTCTCCACATTTGTTGAGAGCCGATGTTGAGACATTCAACAATGTTGAGAGGTGTCGGGTCATTGGTTGAGAAGAGTTTGATTTCGTTTTGTAATGATATTATATTTGTCTCAACATCTCAACATTTCTTTTGTTCTCGATTTGGCACGCTCTCTCAACTCCTTCTCAACATTGTTCTCCGTCCCAGACCTCACGCATCTAACTTGTTGAGCATTTGCTGAGAGACCTGAGAGGTTGTTGAGGCCGTTTGACATGGCATGGTCTCGTCTCTCAGCATGACTCAACCCAAATGTTGAGACAAATGTTGAGATAGGGGAACAAGATTTTAAACTTTTGAACGCTGTTATGATGAACCCCGGCCTGCTAATACTGTCGTACATGTATAATGATGAATCAGGTAATCAAAGGCAATTAATTCAAGACATGGCTAATAAATTATTTAATGAAAATATCATAACAAATCTTTGAGAAGGACTCTGTGAAAATGTCACCATAAGAAAATAAGGTAGCAACAATTCTGACGGACCAATAAGTGCTTATGCACCAGTTAATATTGCGAGGTCCGTACCGTAAGTTTATGGACCGTACTTTTTTGTTTCTCCCTTTTATCTAGCTTACTAACAATGAAGTCAATCACATTGGACAACTGAGGCCAAAACTAGAGTTTATTTCCTCTTTTTTCAGCATTCTTCTCCGTCTTCTTTGATAACAAGTTCCGAACTTAAAATATTAATAAATATCTATTAATATCTACTCAGCTGCATAATATAACAAACAAAAATATTTTTGAGCAGCATTAGAGAGCTCGTTTTCATATAAAGCGGTGCTAACTTGGCCGACTTGTCTCTCTCAATCGCATTTTCAATCTTGTGTAATTTTGACCATTCGCATCAGTTCAAGGAAGCCATTTGTTAGACATGGAAACTTGGCTCGCACATACATGATACTACTCCTAACCTAACCCTAACCCTAACCCTAACCCTAACCCTAACCCTAACCCTAACCCTAACCCTAACCCTAACCCTAACCCTAACCCTAACCCTAACCCTAACCCTAACCCGTACCCGTACCCGTAGGTCTAATATAGGATCAAGTTAGTGTCAGGTCAACCAGACAGTCGCCCACGGCCACCCCTCGGAACGAGTCACGCCATTGGTTCTTAAAACAATAGATGACATGTCACAACAATGCTCCTAGCCCTGAATAAAGGTAGTGATGAAAACAGCCGGATACTGTATATAGTTTATACCGTTTGGAAACAAGTGGAATTTTCGTTGCTCAGTATAAAAGATCGGACTCTCTACGGCTTTGCTGTTTCTCTACGACATCTCAGAGTCAATCTCGGAGCTATAGCATCGAATTGAGTAATCCAACCGCCCGACAACCTACGAAACGCGGAAGTAAACGGCGGGCTAACAAGAACGAAATCCTGACGTTAACCTTGCCCAATACGAGAGAGCAGACATGCAGGTGGAGATACGTTTTGATATTACATGTAATACAGGTCTGGATCATAAACAAGTCGGTCTACTGCTCAAAGACATTGTTAATTTAACGTGCTACTAGCAGAAAACTGGAATCGTCTATTTGAGGATCGGGCCAAACCTGATAAACCGGGAAAGTTCCAGAAGAAATACAAACTGACACCAATTCCGACAAACAGATCAACCTGGCAATGGCATACTTTCTATATGGAAGCCGGATAGTGGGAGGTTCATCGGAAGAGCATGTGGCCAAAGCGATGACCGATGACCTTGAAAAAAGTTATAATGGCGATACTCGTGCTTTCGCAACACACCTTGAGAAGCTCTTTGAGGACAACACAAGTATAGGCCAGTTCCCTTTCGTCACTTCAGAAGTCTACATGCTTCTGCTGTTTGAAATAGCTCGGCGACAAGTGAAAGATTCCGATGAGTCAACTGACAAGAAATAGAGGCTCGACGCTCTTCGATTGAAAGTGCAATCATGAACATTGTGAAGCTTCTGAAGGCAAAGAAGTGTACCTTCACTGACGTGTTTTTAAAAGAAGGGAAATATCATTGTTTCAGTCACGAACCAGAAGATAGGGAGGAAGCAATTAGGAGCATCGACGCCGCCGTCAGTATTCTGGAAAAGAAAGCCAGGGACAAGTAAATATTGATGACTTAACAGATAAATTTAAACAGTCCACTTTGAACGATTAGAGTCATGGTAGAACGCTTTAATTTGTCTGTTCAAGAGTCAATAAGAAACGCTGTATGAATGTAACAATGCACTTTAGTTTAATACTGTGGCTTGCGAGTTGGGAAACGCACGTGAACCGACGTTCAGGCCATAGCCGAGTTAATGTAATTTTCCAAGTACAAGATTTACTGTCGAATACTTCTTATTATGAATCCTATGGCAGTCCAAACAGAAGAAGCGATTCGTAATTATTGTCACTGGACGCAAAGCCGCCTTTAGTTATTTCGGAAATGACCAATGATTATAACGTATGGGTTAAATAACGGTAGGAACGAACCGATTCTTGTCGCAAAAAGTATATAAACGGGAACTCAGCAAATTATTCAGAATCAGAACGTACCTGTGAATTTGCACATGAATAGACTTATGATGATATATAACCAATCACTATAAACTTCATGTGACGCGTACCAACGTAATCTACATATGAACAGGTTTTAGAATAACCCAAAACAAAAACGCATATAGGTACTTAGTAAATAGACGCCATAAAAGATCACCATGATTCTATCTAAATAGCACTTTTACCAATCGAAACTTTGGTAGATAATTTTAAGTAGTGGAATGATTCGAAAATCTACAATTTCCGGTTTCTAAGGTTATTCACAGCCGCCCAAGCTAAAGATCACGATATAAGCGGTATTGTGCTACAAAGACTCGATTTATAAGGGTTTGTATGGGAACGTAACGGTTATGTTTTAGAAGATATAAAATCGAATGTTTTGTGAATAAAAACGACTTACCCTGTTGCTGTGTTGTATTCTTTGTAGTTTGCCAGCTTTTCAGGCCGGTTTGAGGCGATTTCGTTCAGTTTTAGTTTTCGAGGTTTTCCGTACCTGAAAACTAAAACTCGCCGAAATCGGCTGTCTTCACCTAGGATAGTATACGCGTGAACTGTTGCTCATCGATTACCTATGTACAAGTTGTGAAGTATCTTCGAGGTTTACTCTACAATAAAGAAGTGCTGTGCTCCAGAAAAGTATTGTGGTCTTTCTTGCTGCATTGTCGCTGAGTGAGGCGTAGGAACAAGTTCCCTGTACCTCTGGGGACTGTGCAATAATTATCAGGAGGGGGGAGGGGGGGTTGGAAAATGGGCTTCATGTAGGAAAATATAAGGTAATACCCACCCTCCTAAAGGAGTGAATTTAGTTATTGCCCCCCTCTAATCAGTCAGAAATTATGTACGACCCCCCCCCCCCCCCCAACACAATATACACACACCTTTATACAAGTACCTGCATTTTCTCTACACGCACCTGTGGATTAAAATCTTTAACAGAAAGAAGAGCTCCTACTACATGTTTAATTGTTGGACATCCGTGTCTGGAACAAACATCATCTCCGTAGCAATGTAATTCCTAATTTTTAGTATATAGTAGGTCCACATCAGCCCTTTGGCTGCCTTTTTACCAACCTACTCATCAAATAAAGTATGTATGTATGTACAACAGAGCCATAGCAGAAGGAAAAGAGCATGTGTGTTAAAAAAAATTTTCGGTCCCCATCTTATAAATA
This sequence comes from Desmophyllum pertusum, assembly GCA_029204205.1. Classification (NCBI taxonomy): domain Eukaryota; kingdom Metazoa; phylum Cnidaria; class Anthozoa; order Scleractinia; family Caryophylliidae; genus Desmophyllum; species Desmophyllum pertusum. Next base: position 6,130,740 of record MU827302.1, read on the forward strand.
GGTATGGATTCGCCAATGTAATATGTACTTGAAATAAAATGTTAAGCCCCCCTCTCTTGAGTGACTTATTTTACCTTGAGCCCCCCCTATCCTTGCTTGATTTTACTTTCCAACCCCCCTCCTGGTAATTATTGCACAGTCCCTAATCGTTATTCTGAGCGCCAACGTGAAGTGCCTAAGCCATAGTAAAGATATTTGCCGAGCTCTCAAGCGTTGGTACATTCAGCGTTCACGGGCATAAAATCTATCGTTACATTATTTTCACAAACTCATCGTAACAGTAAACTACACAACACAACACAACAACACGTTAGAATTTCGAATATTAATTTACAACCGTAACTAGCGAACCTGATTTTGAACTCAAGGATCGTGTTCTAGGTAGTAGAACAGCCTTTCTTTCGCAAATAGTGCTAACGAAGTAAGTTCATAAGTGATCGTAAGTAAAGAAGTGATCGCTTTGATCGATAACATGGGGCTACAGCCGCCAAGACTAGAATACATTATTCAGTTTATTCTCCAAACCAAATCACTACTGCTCTGGCTCATGAATATTATTCTTAGTCTGTTAAGAGTTAAGGAACATTTTTTACAAGAACTGCAACTCAGTTTGGTTTTTGAAAGAACACCTGTTATACATAGTGTGGACGGCGAAAACGGAGGCTTTCGAAAACGCTGACGTCATTCACATCACAAACGCGGTTGCGTCTATTTGTCGCATGCGCAAATGACTGTTGTAGCGTTTCGAGCATTTTAGGGGGAAACGCTACAAGAACGATAGTGTGGACGCAGAGCGGTAAAAACGGAGCGTTTCGAAAACGCATTAGTTTGGACGAGGCCTCAGTGTCTAAAGTAATCCTGAATTTTCTTCATTTGGTTTTCTACTACGCTCGATGATTGTTGGTTTGAAAAACTTGTGTCACCTACTCAACCAAAACCTATGACGACTTGGTCGCACATGTTTTCCCGCGCTTGGCACCGGATACGTGCATTTGAATGATTGATTGGTTCTTTGTGTTTTTTATGTTTGTTATGATTGGCCATTGTGATTGCTTTAATTCTTTCTGCATGCTTGTTTCTCCTTTACTAGCTGCATGGCAATAGCCTGCGAGCAGGCTCTCGTAAGCGTGATGAGCGCGGAGCGCGATCGTGATCCTTAGTATTGCGTGACGTTCGAGCGCGGAGCGCGAGGGCGTGGGACGCCGTTGTGGAAACAAAGACTGCGCACTTACAACAATCGCTCGCTGTGTTTACTGTTTTCTTTCCGCGCTACCCTACGAGCAGGCTATCTTGTACCTTTACTGCTTGCGCAAAGCCACGCCGTCTATGAAAATATCTGGTCCGAAAATAATTCCATGTGTAATGTTTGTTTACATTTTCCTCCAATTCTATTGGTTGGTTATTTGACAAATGAAGCGTAATGAGTTGTCACCAAGTTGACACCTCGCTAGGGGCGGCATTCAAGAAACGGGCCTCACGTGCAGGCTCTCAATCTCGTCCCACGCCCTCGCGCTCCGCGCTCGAACGTCACGCAATACTAAGGATCACGATCGCGCTCCGCGCTCATCGCGCTTATGAGAGCCTGCTCGCAGGCTACATGGCAAGGGATGGAAAACAACCAATCTTAGATGTCAAACCACAGAACCTCCATGATAGATGTCCCATCTTCATTGGTTCAGCTGAAGATGTCAAAGATTTTCTCAAGTTTAATTCAAAATAGATTGAATAGCCAGCTACACTGTATACCCCAACTAGCATGCATTTCAGTGGTGGAAGTTTAAGGCACAAGTTTTGATTGCTTTTCGTTTTCCATCTGATGAATTAATATTCGTAAGAGCACTTTGTTCGCTATTTAATGCTGTAATACTAAACACAACCTACATTATGCTATTTAACCATCAATAAAAAATAAACATTGTCTTAATGGGTATTAAGTGAAGATTCCAGTCCATTTATAAATGTAAATAAATGCTAAATCAGCAAGCAGGCTAGTTGATTTTTGTCCTCTTATTTATATTTGAGAAAAACTTTACTGCAATTGATTGTGACACTGAAGTCCGTCTTTGCATAGCTCAAGCCCGGGTAAAACGAGGATGAGAGTTCATGAGACTTCAGACTCTCGCTCTCGTTTGGCCTGAAACTCTCATGCGCTCTCATCGAATTTGAACCTGCTCAATTATTCTTAAGAGTCGTTGAGAGTTTTCTCTCGTTTGGCACGCGCCCATGTAATGATAGTCGATGACTGTTGAAGAAAAACCATGACCTCCCGTACATAATTTTTAACCTAAACGTTGGCAACACGATCGTATGAAGTGACAGTATTGGACAACCCTTTCCACCGTTCTCTAGGTACTCGGAGTCAATCTCAGAGTAATGTGGGGGAGAGTCTGGGGAGGGGGGGGGGGGGGGAAGTTCCCCCATACCTTGTACTCCCGGTTCCCGCCTTCCGTTGTGGTTCTCTTCTCTCTGTGCTTTTTTCTATATTAAATAATACGCACTGTTGCGAATTTTTTTCCTATTTCACCCGGTTACCGCCACCTGGGGAATCCCGCTTCCCCGCCCTCTCTTCTCCCGCCTCCCATAGACGTCCCGCCCCTTCACTCCCGGGTTCCCGCCTGACGAAGGAGACGCGGAAGTAAGCGAAACAAATATGTCATGGCTAACAGGAACTATTCAATTGGGGCTTGCATGGAATTCTTCGCCGACTGTCCTGCGAACGATCTCCTTGCCCAAGTAAAGGAACAAGTCATTTATGATATTACAGGCTGGAATGCTTCTCAAGTTGTCGCACGGCTCAAATCCAATTCAGTCAATGATAACGAGCGTTATTTCGATTTGGAGATCTTACCAAAACCTGAGTAAATCGAAAGCGCTGCCAGAGGTATTTAAACTGTTACCAGAGGTCGACTTTAACTACTACTTATAGACCTCTGGTGTTGCTAGCCGGCAGACACTGGCCGTCTTTATTTTCGCAAGAGAGGGAAGGGGGAAAAGTTCATGCAAGAAGTTACGAACAACTGTTGACTGAACTACAACCACTTTATAACGACGACACCGTATTTACTCGAAAAAGCGCGCTCCCCCGATTCAGACTTCCCCATAAGTCGAGTCGGGAATTTTTTCCGGGTAGCGAAAAAACAAGAAATGTCAAATTCTCCGAGGAAAATAGGAAAAGACGAAAATGTCCCGCCATTTTTTGCCCGAAAAAAAAAATTGAACTTCGCGGTATTTCCAAATAAGGTGGAGAGGTATACTGCCATCAAATTGCTTGAAAATGCATTATTCTATGGTTTAATAGTATATTATCACAGATATGTCAGATAATGAATGTTTTCAGACATGGCTAATAAATTATTTAATTAAACTTTCCTCGAACTCTTTGAAAAGAACTGCGAAAATCACACTTGACCGGCAGAAATTAAAATAAAGTGTAGCGACAATTCTGACTGACCAATAACTGCTTATGCACCACAAGTTATTAACTGAGTGCGAGGTCCGTACCGTAAGTTATCGACCGTATTTTTCCCCCGCCCTTTTTTAGCTTAGTAACAATAGAGTCAACCACATGCATTAATAAGAGTTTCAGTTATTTCCCCTTTTTTCAGCAATTCTCTTTCCGTTTTCTTTAACAAGTTCCAAACAAATATCTACTCAGTTACATAACAAACAAACAAACATATTTTTTGAGCAGCATTATTGAGAGCTCGTTTTCATAGAAACTGGTGCTAACTTGACAGAATCCGTCGCTCTCTCGAGTTCCTCTCCCCAAGCGGGCTCAACAGAAATCAAGTTTAAATTAACTCTTGTCCAATTTAGACGCTTGTCAGTGGTTTCTTTGTATTTCTTGGATGTTTTTATAATTTGAAGTCATTAGTTAGACATGGAAACTTGGCTCGCACATGCGCGTTACTCATCGGATCACGTTAATTTACTTATTTTTTGTTAGCGCCTGACCAACCGGATAGTGTTTTGTATAATGAACCAATAACATCTTGCCATGTTGATAATGCATTAAGAAAGAAAAGAGTCTGTTGCATGATTTAACAGCAATTGAAGGAAACGAAGGAGCGGCTGAAGTCGAAAATCAAGTTCGACAAAACTGTGTTGCTTTGCGAAGTCAAACTGAGATAGTTCATACCGTTTGGAAAACAAGTGGAATTTTTTCGTTGTTGAGTACTTAAAAGATCTGCTCTCTACGGCCTCTGCTGTTTCTCTAGGACATCTCAGAGTGAATATCTCGGAGTTAGCATCGAAATACTGAGTAATTCAACCGCCCGACAACCAACCAATGTGGAAGTAAACGAATGGCTTACTCATTCCCTGACTTCTCCATTTGTGCAGTTGCGAGAGGTATAGAGACATTCATTATGATATCACAGGTGTGAATGCTAAACAGTTGTTGAACTGCTCAAAGCCATTGTAAAAAAAGACCTTCCTCTCAGTACAACTCAAGTGAAGAAAATTGTAACCCCGACCTTCTACTATTTGGGGATCGGGCCAGTACCCGATAATTGGAGACAGTTCCAAAAGAAATATGAACTGTCATCAAATCCGCGCCTACACTTTCTACATGGAAAGATGGTGAGTTTATCTCAAGACCTTACGACAGAGCGATGGTCGATGATCTTGAAAAATGTTATAATGGCGATACTTGTGCTTTCGCAACACAGCTTGAAGCTCTTTGAGGACAACACAAATATAGCCCAGTTCCATTTCGTCACCTCAGAAGTTTACATGCTGCTGCTGTTTGAAATAGCTCGATGGCAAGTGTACGATTCAGGTACTACAACTAAAAAGAAAAGAGGCTCGACGAAAGTGCAATCAAGAAAATTATGACGCTTTTGAAGGCAAAGAAGTGTACCTTCTCCGACGTGTTTTTAAAGGAGGGAAATACCACTGTTTCACTGGCAAACCAGAGAAAGCAATTGGAAAAATCTACGCCGCCGTCAGTATTCTGGAAGAGGGATAAGGAGATACTGATGACTTTTTTTTACTGATGACTTAACAGATAAATTGGAACAATGTACTTTGAAAGCTGATTAGAGTGGTTGATCGCTTTAATTTTGTATGTTCAAGAGTCAATAAGAAACGCTGTATTTGGCAAGAATTGTCGTGAATTTAGTCGTTGTGAGTGGATGTATAAACAATGCACTTACAAGCCGAATACCGTGTTTGCGGCACGTTAACCGGCGTTCAGGCCATGGCCGATAATATAATTTTGTAAGTACAAGATTTACTGTCGAATAATTTTATTATGAATCCTATGGCAGTCCAAAACGGAATAATTTTCACAATTAAAAACCATAGACAACACAACACACCACGTTATAATTTCGAATATTAATTTACATGTCAACCGTAACTAGCAAACCCTGATTTGGAACTCAAGGATCATGTTCTAGTACATGTAGTAGAACAGCCTTTCCTACGGAAATAGCGCTAACGAAGTAAGTTAAACAAATGATGATGTTTTAGATGTGATCAGAAGTAAAGAAGTGATCGCTTTGATCGACAACATAGGCTACAGCTGAATGAATACATTATTCAGTTTATTAATTATATAATACCTCCAACTCAAAACTGCTCTGGCTCATGAACATTATTCTTATAAGCGGAACTCTGTCTGTTCAAGAGTTGAGGAACATTTTTCCATGAACTGCAATTCAGTTTGGTTTTTGGTTATACATAAATTTAGATTTAGCAGAACAAGTTAACGAATTGATGGGAGCGTCGCTCATTTTAAATTTTTTAACATTTAATATATTGTACGATCGCTATCCGTCACAGTCATTAAAGTTTTGTTCTTCAGTGTTAGATAGGTAGATAGACATGAAATGTAAAAGGAAGTCACAACACACATCTCCACCAATCTCGTTCCCAGAGTCCTCGTTACCCTTGTCCAGCGTGGAGCGGCCAACAAGGACCTCTGGGGGTAAACGATCCGCCATGACAGGATTCTAGAACTTCCGGTTCTACTGCGCATGTGTTCGACCCCATGTTTCAACGGACTCCAAGATTCTTGAACTTCCGGTCTTACTGCGCAGGTCAGGCGGATCGTTTCCCCCCAGAGGTCCTTGTTGGCCGCTCCACCGCTGGACAAGGGTAACGAGGACTCTGGGAACGAGATTGCATCTCCACTGTTTGGCCATAACCTTACGCATGCGCAAAGCCTATTACCCGTGGAGGACCCCGTGGTGTGGCAGCCATGGACAGCTGTTTTGTCCTGGTTAGGACTCAAGATAAATAGATAGATAGCGACTTTATTTTCTGCGGGTAACACATGACAGTTAAAAACTGATGAACTAGTGTCCCTCACTCTAATTAAATTAAAATGGCCTAACAATATGATCTACAAATTAAAAAAAAACTGACTAGTCTAAAATATACTGTACTTGGACTATGTAGTTGATATATTTTGATATTTAATTCCACTACTTTAGCAAACCAGAAAGAGAAAAAGCGATCGAGAGAATTGAATCAGCCAACCTTATCTCATGCACGTATGAGCTCCTCGAAATGTTAGGTCTGTTTGCCGCTGTTGTCGCTGTTCTCGTGGACGTTAAGACGATAAACGTTAACTGCATGACAAACAAAGTACTAAGTCCAATTTGAAAGATTAAGTACAGAAGAACAAAGACAAAGACCGGTACCATTTTCTAAGAAAATATGTATTTTGCATGTACTTTCAAAAGATCTCTGTGAAAAAGAAACCGTACGCGTCTTTTCATTGTCGACTCGTAAATTTAATTTCTAAGTTTAGCTCTGACACCAATTTAACAATGCGCTAACTTGTCCATTACTGTGGTTTGAGGGTGGATCATTGCATAGCGGGTATATTTTATTTTGTAAGAAGATTTTAACCTAGCTGTCAAACACTTGTTGTATACATGTAAACTGAGATAATGAATTCAAGACATGGCTAATAAATTATTCAATCAAAACTATCCACACGACTCTTTTGAAACTGACTGAGTGCAGTCCGAAAGTAGTTTAGTAACAAAAATGAACTGAGGTCCGGGGGTATCTCCCATATGTAAGCTATATAGGTATGAGCCGCGAAAAAGATATGGTACTTTTATCCGTTAATATATTAACAAAGCGATTTTAAAAATACGTTAGTTTGTTTTGCCGTGAAAACGACCTGTTCACACAAATCTGAGTTATCGTATGGTGTCATTGCTCGGTTTTTGGCCCTAAAAAGGGTATCAATTTTCTATTTTCTACCCTTAAAGAACCTTCGCGGCACACACCTACAGTACCCTAAATTGACGGGAGTACCCCCCCCCCCCCCCCAGGTGGGCCAACATAAGATGTTTGATCAATTCCCTCCTTTAATTAGCAATTCTTAATTCGATCGCTTCTCCGTCTTCTTTGATCAAGTTTTACACTTAAATACCGTATTAATTAAATATCTCCTCAGCGACATAATAAACCAAAACATTTTTTGGGCAGCATTCATATATATCAGTCTTCAATCATAGGTGCTTGACCGACAGATATCAACTTATGTCACTCACAATTGCATTTCAATCTTATCGAACTTGACTGTCCGCATTCTCAGTGGTCTCCTTGTATTTTTTGAATGTTTTTCTATCCATGGAAACTTAGCTTACACGTGCGCGTTACTCATCGGATCACGTTAATTACTTTCCGCCTTAGTTTAATAATAATGTTAGCGCCTGATCAACCGGATAGTGTTTTGTATAATGAAACCAATAACATCTTGCCATGTTGATAATGCATCAAGAAAGAAAAGAGTCTGCATATCTCGGTGCATGATTTAACAACAATTGAAGGAATCGAAGGAGCGGCTGAAGTCGAAAATCAAGTTCGACAAAAACTGTGTTGCTTTGCGGAGTCAAAGATAGTTAATATAGTTCAGAAAACAAGTGGAACTTTTTCGTTGCTCAGTATAAAAGATCCGACTCTCTACGGCCTCTGCTGTTTCTCTAGGACATCTTGGAGTAAATCTTGGAGCTACAGCATCAAAATAAGTAATTCAAGCACCGACAACCAACCAAACGCGGAAGTAAAAGAATGGCTTACTCTGTGACGACACCCTTGCCAAATGGGAGAGATATGTAGACATTTATTATGATATTACAGGTATGAATGATACACAAGTTATTAAACTGCTTAAAAATATTTTCATGAGAAAGCACAATACCATAGGGGTTGGAAAGCAGATAACTGTAACCCGACCTTCTACTATTTGGGGATCGGGCCAGTACCCGATAAATGGAGGCAATTCCTAAAGAAATATGAACTGCCATCAAATCCGCGCCTGCAACTTTCTACATGGAAAGATGGTGAGTTTATCGCAAGACCTTACGACAGAGCGATGGTCGATGATCTTGAAAAATGTTATAATGGCGATACTTGTGCTTTCGCAACACACCTTGAGAAGCTCTTTGAGGACAACACAAGTATAGCCCAGTTCCATTTCGTCACTTCAGAAGTCTACATGCTGCTGCTGTTAGCTCGATGCCGGCAAGTGATCGATTCAGGTAGGACAACTGAAAAGGAAAAGAGGCTCAACGAAAGCGCAGTCAAGAATATTATGACGCTTTTGAAGGCAAACAAGTGTACCTTCACCGACGTGTTTTTAAAAGGAGGGCAATACCACTGTTTCACTGGCGAAGCATACGTTAGGGAGGAAGCAATCAAGGAAATCGATTGACGCCGCCGTCATTATTCTGGAAGAGCAAAGCCAGGGACAAGGAGATACTGATAACTTAACAGATAAATTTAAAAAGTCCACTTTGAAAGATCAGAGTTAGAACGCTTTAATTTCTTTATTGAAGAGCCAATAAGAAATACTGTATTTTGCATGCATTTTGCAAGAATTCTGAAAAAGAAATCGAATTTAAAGGTTTTTAATTGTCGTCAATTTAGTCGGCGTTCAGGCCGTTGGCGATAATATAATTTTCTAAGTATAAAGATTTACTGTCGTATATGTTTTATTATGAATCCTATGGCAGTCCAAACAGCTGAAGAGTTTCGTAATAATTTTCACAAACTCATAAAAGCTCATAAACAACACGACACAACAACACGTTTATAATTTCGAATATTAATTTACAACCGTAACTAGCGAACCTGATTTTGAACTCAAGGATCGTGTTATAGGTAGAAAAACAGCTTTTCCTTCGGAAATAGTGCTAAAGTAAGTTAAACAAATGATTATGTTTTAGAGGTGATCAGAAGTAAAGAAGTGATCTCTTTGATCGATAAACATAGGCTACAGCTGAATGAATATATTATATTCAGTTTATTAATTATATAATACCTTCAAATCAAAACTGCTCTGGCTCATGAACATTATTCTCATGAGCGGAACTCTGTCTGTTCAAGAGCCAAGGAACATTTTTTCCTAGAACTGCAACTTAGTTTGGTTTTTGAAAGAATACCTGTTATACACAAATTTAGATTTAGAAGAAAAAGTTAACGAATTGATGGTGAGCGTCGCTCGTTTATATATATTGTACGAACTATCAGTCACAGTCATTAAATTTTTGTCCTTGTACTATGCAGTTGATTTATTTTGATATTTAAAACATTTAAGGAATAAAACCTCCGTTCCTATGTCTTTATACTCTGATAAAGATCATAGCACGTTCAGCCATCGAGGGAGCGAAATGTTCTCTGTCGAGCACTTGTTGTATACATGTATCGGATAATGAAATCAATGTAGTCAGAGGTAATGAATTCAACTGAGACATGGCTAATAAATTATTCAATGAAACTATCCTTACAACTATTTGAAAAGGCTGCGACAATTTCACAATAAGAAATCTAAATTAGAAAAAAGGTAACCACAATTCTGACGGACCAATAAGTGCTTGTGCACCACTTATTAACTGAGTGCGAGTTATGGCTCCGTCAATTCCAAGCCCGACCATCCCCCCCCGGGCATTTGTCGGCATTTTACAACTTTTCCATCCCTAGGGTGGGGCATTTGCTATTACCGGGCAGCCCGGGGGTGGGGCATTGTCAAAGGCAACGCGATCTTTCGTATTTTAAAAGACGTACACGTTTTGTTGTTTATTTAAAATTTCCTGATTGCCCCGGATAGAAAAATATAAAAACTGAGTTGATATTAAGCCTCGTTTGAGTCCCACGTGCGAACCAAAGATGTCAAAGATGGCGGAACGAAGCTTCGACTTCAACACCATGTTCCAAAAATCATGATAACAGGTATAAAAAAAAGAGCTATGTATTTGTGAACAATTATAGTGTCCATCATTAATAGTTCTGCTTGGAATTTAGATTTTTAAATTCCTCGATCCACTCAAAAAAGTTTTTGAACTTGTCCCGTGGGTCGGGCATTTGCACTGCTCCTGAAGCCCCACCGTGGGGATTTTGTGCATGTAAGCTGACCCCACCGTGGGGCATTTTCAACCTTCTGACAAAAAAATGACAAATGCCCGACAAATGCCCGGAGGGGGGGATGAGCGGGCTTGGAATTGACGGAGCCATTATGGACCGTGGTTTTTTTTTTGCTCTTTTATGAAGTCAACCACATTGAACAACTGAGGCCAAAATAAGAGTTTATTTTCTCCTTTTTCAGCAATTCAGTATTCTCCGCCTTTATTGATAAAACGTTCCAGCTACATAACAAACACATTTTTGAGCATCATTAGAGAGCTCGTTTTCATATAAAACCGGTGCTAACTCAATCTTGTCTAATTCCGCCCATTCGCCATTTCAAGGAACCATTAGGCCCGGGTCGCACTTGCGGACAAGTTTTGAAATGTCCCAACATTTTCAGAAAAAATTGTCAGGACATGTTGCCAGAGACATCTTGTTGAGTAACAAAAGGTTTAGTTACTAGCACAGTAGCTTTTCACGTGCTATAAACCTCTTGGGACATTCCTCAGCTGTCCTCTGCAAAACAACGACGTGAAATGACCAAATTCTGGGCTTTGGGGAGAACAGCTTTGTCCTACACAACATTATTAAAATCATGAAGTTGGTTCGACCTGTAACGATTACCACAGAAAATTAATAGAAACAAACGAAAAAAACAATGCATTGTTATTCACATATTTTAAATCCAGTTTTGGTGGCGGAACCATACTATACTTGCACACAGTCCTGGAGGCCGCGGTAAATTGGAATCAAATATATGGCAACACGTGCTGCAAAATGCAAATTTGTTATTCTCAGAGAAAAACACAATGGTTAATCAGCAAAGCATTGTTATCTGGAGTGGCTTGTCCAGCTCCAGGGCAGGACTACGGCGCCTTTGAAGTTTTGTCCGTTTTGACAAAATTTGTCCGACTCACAACAAGCAGGTCGCACTTGTTTTGCAATTATTGTATCAAACAAATTTCAAAACGTGCACACGTGCGACGCGGGCCAATCATAGGACTGCGGCCTCTTTGTTATTTTATCTTTTTGGACAAGTTGTTCGTCCTGAAAACGTAGGTCGCACTCGTCTTTTCTATAATTGACGCTTAAATTGAAGAAATCCACTAAAGTTACCAAACTTGTCCGCAAGTGCGACCCGGCCTAAAGTTAGACATAGAAACTTGGCTCACACATGCGCGCTATTCAGTGGATCAAGTTAATTACACGCCGCCGGTTAGTTTAATAATTCACTGGTTAAACTTTACAAATATTATTAGCGGCTAGACCGGATAGTGTTTTATACATTGAACCAATAAAATCTTGCCATGTTGATAATGCATCAAGAAATAAAAGAGCCTGGTGCATGATTTAACAGCAATCGAAGTAATCGAAGGAGCGGCTGAAGTCGAAAATCAAGTTCGATAAAACTGTGTTGCTGTGTGGAGTCAAAGATAGTTTATACCGTTTGGAAAAATAATTGAAATGTTTCGTTGCTAGCTCAGTTTGAAAGGCCCAGCTCTTTCAATTCTGGCCTCTGCTTCCGTTTCTTTAAAGGACATCTCAGAGTCAGTCTCGGAGCTGGCATCAAAATAAGTAATCCAACTTACTCGACAGCTAACTGGAAACGGTGAAGTACTGAAAGTGATGGCCGCTAACAATAACAGATATTTAGACATTTATTATGATATGACAGGTCTGAATTATGAAGACGTCGTTGCACTGCTCACAACCATTGTCAATGAAGAGCTTTATCTGAAGAAAGGTAATAACAAGACCTTTTACTATTTGGGTATCGGGCGTATACCGAATAAACGAAGAGAGTTCGAAACAGATATTTAACTGACTTATACCATATCCGAGCAAACACCAACCTGGCACTGGCTATCTTTCTATATGGAAGGTTACCAAGTTCATCGGAAGACCATACAGCCAAAAGATGGTCGACGATCTTGAATATATTTTTAATGGCGATACTTGTGCTTTCGCGATACAACTCGAGAAGCTCTTTGAGAACAACAAAAGGATAGCCGATTTCCCTTTTGTCACCTCAGAAGTCTACATACTGCTGCTGTTTGAAATAGCTCGGCGACAAGTGCCACATTCAGATGAGTCAACTGACAAGAAAAAGAGGTTCGACGCACTTTCGATTGAAAGTGCAATCATGAACATTGTGAAGCTCCTGAAGGCAAAGAAGTGTACCTTCAAAGACGTGTTTTTAAAAGAAGGGAAATACCACTGCTTCAGTCACGAACCAAAAGATAGCGAGAAAGCAATTAAGAAAATCGTCGACGCCGTCATTATTCTGGAAGAGAAATGCCAGGGACAAGGAGTATACTGATAACTTAACAGATAAATTGGAACATTGTACAGTAGAACCCGGCCCGAGAGATAATTGAATCAGCCACGCCGCCTTATGTGAATTCCGCAAGTTGTTTTAGTTTTCCCCGCAGGAACAATAAATCGAAGTTAAAGAGAGTGACGAAGCAGTAAAGCAGGAACAAACTGAAGGCGAAGAGCACTATCTAAGAAAAAGGTGTATTTTGTTATATTTTTCAGTAAAAGAACTCTGTGAAAAAGAAACCATTTTTACATTGTCTTATATTAACAATCCACTAACTTGTCCATTACTGTGGTTTGAAGTTGGATCATTACATGCATAGCGGATATCATGATTTTATTTTCTAAGAACAAGATTTTAAACTTTTGAACGCTTGTTGTGACGAACCCTGCTAATATACAATTCATGTAGATGTAGTCATGCAAGGGTAATGAATTCAAGACATGGCTAATCAATTATTGAATGCAACTATCCTCACAACTCTTTGAAAAGGACTGCAAAAATGTCACACTTGAATCAGAAAGTTAGATCGAAAAAATTGTAGCGGACAATTCTGACGGTCCATAAGCGCTTCATGCACCACTTATTAACTAAGTGCGAGGTCCGTAAGAGACTTAGTAACGATATAATGAAGTCAGCCATATTAAACAGCTGAGGCCAAAGTAAGAGTTAATAATAATAATAATAATAACGGTTCTTAGAACGCATGTTGCCGAAGCCTCAATGAGTTTATAAATGTCCTCCTTTTATCATCAATTCCTTCTCCGTCTTCTTTGATAACAAATTCCAAACTTAAATATTAATTAAATATCTACTCAGCTACATAAACAAAAACTGAATATTTTGAGCAGGATAGCATTCATTCATAGATGCCAACTTTACCAACATATATCAACTTATGTCACTCGCAATCGCATTTCAATCTTATCGGAGTTTGACTGTCCGCGCTTTTCAGTGGTCTCCTTGTATTTTTTGAATGTTTTTCTATCCATGGAAATGTAGCTTACACGTGTGCGATACTCATTGGATCAAGTTAATTACTTTCCGTGTTAGCTTAATAATACTACTACTAATAATAATGTTAGCGCTTGGCCAACTGGATAGTGTTTTTGTACCATGAACCAATAAAATCTTGCCATGTAGATAACGACGCACCCAGAAAAAAAAAGAGTCTGGTGCATAATTTAACAGCAATCGAAGGAGCGGCTGATGCGGTCGAAAATCAAGTTCGACAAAACTGTGTTGCTTTGCGGAGTCAAAGATACAGTTTGGAAAACAAGTGGAATTTTTCGTTTGTTCAGTATAAAAAGATCCGATTCTCTACGGCCTGTTTCTCTAGGACATCTCAGAGTCAATCTAGCCTTGGAGCTAGCATCGAAATACATAATTCAACCGCCCGACAACCTATGCCGAAAACGCGGAAGTAAACGGATGGCTAGCAAGAACGCAATTCCTGACGACCCCCTTGCCCCAATACGAGACATATGCTGACATTTATTATGATATTACAAGTCTGAATGATAAACAAGTCGGTGCACTGCTCAAAGCCATTGTCAATGGAACGAGATTTCAGCAGAAAACTGGAAACTTCTTTTTGGGGATCGGCGAATCGTGACTGAGTTAAAGTTCCGAACGTTATACCAACTGTTACCAATCCCGAGCCCAGATCAGCCTGGCAATGGCCATATTAGTATAAGGACGGATAGTGGGTTCATCGGAAGAAGTTATTGCGAAGCGATGACTGATGATCTTAAAAAAAGTTATAGTGGCGATACTCGCGCTTTCGCAAAAGACCTCGAGAAGCTCTTTAAGAACAACAAAAAGATGGCCGAGTTCCATTTCGTCACTTCAGAAGTCTACATGCTGCTGCTGTTTGAAATAGCTCGGCGACAAGTGAAAGATTCAGATGAGTCAACCAAAAAGAAAAGAGGCTCGACGCTCTTCCGATTGAAAGTGCAATCATGAACGTTGTAAAGCTGCTGAAGGCAAAGAAGTGTGGCTTCCGAGACGTGTTTTTTAAAAGGAGGGAAATATCACTGCTTCTCTCATAAACCTGCAGAAAGGGAGAAAGCAATTAAGGAAATCGACGACACCGTCACTCTGGAAGAGAAAAGCCGGGGACCAGGAGAAACTGATGAGTTAACAGATCAATTTAAAAAGTCCACATTGAACGATTAGAGTCATAGTAGCTATAGAACGCTTTAATTTCTTTGTTGAAGAGTCAATAATTATATACAGAAATACTGTATTTTGCATGCGCTGAAAAAGAAATTTAAATTGTCGTCAATTTAGTTGGCGTTCAGGTCATTGCTGATAATATAATTTTCCAAGTACAAGATTTACTGTCGAATACTTCTTATCATGAATCCTATGGCAGTCCAAACAGCTGAAGAGTTTCGTAATAATTTTCACAAACCCATCAACAAACAACACGACACAACAACACGTTATAATTTCGAATATTAATTTACACTTTGCCGTAACCGTAGCGAACCTGATTTTGAACTCAAGGATCGTGTTCTAGGTAGTAGAACAGCCTTTCCTACGGAAGTAGTGCTAAAGTAAGTTAAACAAATGATGATGTTTTAGCGGTGACCAGAAGTAAAGAAGTGATCGCTTTGTTCGATAACATAGCCGGGCTACAGCTGA
This sequence comes from Desmophyllum pertusum, assembly GCA_029204205.1. Lineage (NCBI taxonomy): Eukaryota > Metazoa > Cnidaria > Anthozoa > Scleractinia > Caryophylliidae > Desmophyllum > Desmophyllum pertusum. The sequence goes on from MU827302.1 coordinate 6,146,080, forward strand.
ATCGCCTGAATGAATATATTATCATGAACATTATTCTCATGAGCGGAACTCTGTCTGTTCAAGAGTCAAATAATTAAATTCCATGAACTGTTTGGTTTTTGAAAGAACACCTGTTATACACAAATTAAAGTATTTAGTTTTTAGCATAACAAGTTAACGAATTGATGGAGATCTAGAGCGTCGCTCGTTTAAAATTTTGTACGAGCTATTTTTAGTCAGTTTAAATTTTGTCCTTGTACTATGCAGTTGATTTATTTTGATATTTAAAATATTTAATAATAAAATTCCACTGCTTCACTGGCGAACAAGAAGAAAGAGAAAAAGCGATCGAGAGAATTGAATCAGCCAACCTTATCTCACGTATGAGCTTCGAGAAATGTTTCTGTTTGCTTCACGACCCTTCACAGGATCAAATGTGAGAGCGATCGACCAAACAGCAAAGCAGGAACAAACAAACCGAACGTCAAGACGATAAAACTAACAAATAAAGTACGTAAGTCCAATTTAAACGATCAGATGCAGAAGAACAAAGACAAAGACAAAGACAATGTTCTACAAGAAAATATGTATTTAGCATGTATTTCAAACTGAGAACTCTGTGAAAAAGAAACCGTTACGCGTCTTTTTCATTGTCGACTCGTGAATTAATTTCTAAGTTTAGCTCTGACACCAATTTAACAATGCACAAACTTGTCCATTACTGTGGTTTTGAGGGTGGATCATTGCATAGCGGGTATATTTTATTTTGTAAGAAATATTTTAGACTGTTGAGCACTTGGTTGTATACAATAATGAATGTAGTCAGTACCATATGGATTCAAGACATGGCTAATAAATTATTCAATGAAACCATCCTTACAAATCTTTTTTTCCCCGCAATTTTTGTTGCGATACCAAGTTGCACAAAAAATTGCCAACGTAAAGCCTGCATGGTTTTCATAAGTGGGGAAAATCCCAGAACATCGGGGATTTTGTTATTTCCCGACCGTCCCAGACATTCCCGACTCAGGGAGACAATGGGAGACATCTACCTTGTCGTGTTTTCATAAGTCGGGAATGTCTGGCACAGTCGGGAAATAACAAAATCCCCGATGGTCTGGGATTTTCCCGACATCCTGAAGAGGACAGTCTCACAACGTTTCGTGCAACTTGTCTCGCAATGGCGCAACAAAATTGAAATTTCATCGTAAACATAACCGTTGAATTAGCGTCTCTTTTCTCTCAAAAGCTTGTAGCAAATAGCAGTGCTGAAGATCAAACGCTTCGGTTGTAAACATCTGGTTGTGAACATCTTTTTTTTAATGAAAAATATACAGTATTTTTGCGATTCCCACTACTACTCATATTCATATTCAATACTAGCCTTTGTTTTCATCACCATGGTCTACGAGAAAACAATTAGTTTGGGGATACATAAACGTAAATGGAAAAATTAAATCTAAAATATTCCATCAACATGACAGGAAGATTCCATTAAAATGAAGATTAAACAGAGCATATGCTTATTATAACAAGGTGGTGAAACAAGAAAGGAAACATTAGCATTTAATAAACTCAACAACAATAATTGAAATCTTATGCGACGTGGAATCTTCCTAGAGGAACAGCGAACAAATTATAAACACGAATTCTACATTATATGTCTTGTTTATGGTCCGAAAATTCTGAATCGACCGGTCACCAAAAGGAGCTCTACCTCTCTATCAATCATATTCGCTAATTAGAAACAGCAGCTGCGACATGATTAACTTTCTATTTGTGAATAAATTGTTGTTTGTGCTGGTAAATAGGCCTGTTTTACTGAAGACGAGCACAGGGCTACAATAGCCTGTGAAAAGGCTCCCGATGATCAACTTTCAGGTACAGTCATACCTGTATTAAGCGGACACCCTCGGGGAATGCTCTAGTGTACGTAGGATGTCCGCTTAAAACAGGTTCCCATAGAATACGTGATATACACTCTTTTTTTTTATAAGAACGTCTAATTTTCGAGCTGAGGCTGAACCAAAACCGAATGTTCTTATTTTTTTGGGCGATTTCAGCCTGAAAACGTTCTTAACATGTTCTTAAGAGCGTATGCCTGTAATGGTCAAGAATAAAAAATCAGTGGCGAAAATTCGAATTTTTTTTTATTTCGCCTAAACATCCCTTTGGGTGAACTAGTTTAGGGAAAAATATAAAAAAGTTCCAGCGATTTTTTTTTCAGCCGTATTTTAGAAAAGTTTGAAAATTATGCTAATTAGCTGTTTTCGCCTTGCAAAACGGCCGAATCATCACGCAACTTTAGGAAGATGGTGAAAGCGTAAAACATTCCCAATGGACGTCACACTTTGCACACGTATTATAATAGCACTGCACAATATATCCACATAAAAAGGTTTTCGAAATTGTACTTGAAATCGTTTTTATTGACCTTTTTATACAGGTGTATTTTGAATGGTTTTGCGAGGGGCAAATTGAAGGCTAAGTTTGAGCGGCACAAATGACTTCTGGTACATAACAAATTAAAATAAAAACAACATCAGAGTAAACCTTATTTATTAAATTTATCACCTGAAAAATTTGGACGTTGGAAATTAAGTATAATCCCGTCAGTAAAATAAACCGTCATACCATGTTAGCGATTCGAATGTCACGCTAATTACGCTAATTGCGGAGTCCTTTCTAGAAATATATTTTATAAAAGAAAAATAAATATGAAATAACGAGTCGGTACTAGCTGCAACTCTTCTTTGATGCTTTAAAATTATAGTACAGCATTTATATGTAATTTTCTCAGTGTAGCATTGAGTCTTGTATCTTGAAGTCGGCTATTTAACTAAGCCGGAATACTACGAAAGGTCACGAAATCAAATTAAATCAACCCTCGTATGTCGCGCTTTATCAAAAAGCCAAACCTGCCCCAAATGCGTGGCGAATTATTTCTAAATAGTTAAAAGCTCGGCAATTGTGAAACTTTGGATTGTAAAACCGTTGAATTAGCGTCTCTTTTCTCTCAAAAGCTTGTAGCAAATAGCAGTGCTGAAGATCAAACGCTTCGGTTGTAAACATCTGGTTGTGAACATCTTTTTTTTAATGAAAAATATACAGCATTTTTTGCGATTCCCACTACTACTCATATTCATATTCAATACTAGCCTTTGTTTTCATCACCATGGTCTACGAGAAAACAATTAGTTTGGGGATACATAAACGTAAATGGAAAATTAAATCTAAAATATTCCATCAACATGACAGGAAGATTCCATTAAAATGAAGATTAAACAGAGAATATGCTTATTATAACAAGGTGGTGAAACAAGAAAGGAAACATTAGCATTTAATAAACTCAACAACAATAATTGAAATCTTATGCGACGTGGAATCTTCCTAGAGGAACAGCGAACAAATTATAAAACACGAATTCTACATTATATGTCTTGTTTATGGTCCGAAAATTCTGAATCGACGGTCACCAAAAGGAGCTCTACCTCTCTATCAATCATATTCGCTAATTAGAAACAGCAGCTGCGACATGATTAACTTTCTATTTGTGAATAAATTGTTGTTTGTGCTGGTAAATAGGCCTGTTTTACTGAAGACGAGCACAGGGCTACAATAGCCTGTGAAAAGGCTCCCGATGATCAACTTTCAGGTACAGTCATACCTGTATTAAGCGGACACCCTCGGGGAATGCTCTAGTGTACGTAGGATGTCCGCTTAAAACAGGTTCCCATAGAATACGTGATATACACTCTTTTTTTTATAAGAACGTCTAATTTTCGAGCTGAGGCTGAACCAAAACCGAATGTTCTTATTTTTTTTGGCGATTTCAGCCTGAAAAACGTTCTTAACATGTTCTTAAGTTACATGGTATAGAATTTCACAAAAAAAGATTCGAACGTGAAACCCAGGAAACTCTGCAGGAAACCTGTATAAAACACCAAAACACAGCCTAAGCGTTTTTTTTATCACATGTTTGCCGTATCATGTTGTTACTATAAAAATGTGCATTCAAGTATTTGAGCTCATTTGAACTGCGTATCAACTGAGATATTTGAGATAAATGTTACATTTGTTAACGTTTTGAAAGGATATTGGAATATTGTATTTAGAGCTCGCGATCGATGCAAGAAACAAGTGAATAAAAATGTTCTTAGCTAAGTCTCAACCGCGGCTATGTTCTTAGCACGTTCTTAATCATAAAAAGTGTATCGTATACAAACAAAACCGATCGGTGTCCTATATTTGGCAGTTCAAGAATGGGAGGAAGGGAATCTTATATACATTGATACCACAATGAAATTTTTATCAGAGAAAAATACAAAACAAAGCGTTATATTGAACGGTGATCACAAGTTTCATGCACTGAGCCTGTCAGGCATCTTGTGAATAAATGATAAATCTTACTCTTATAGCTTTAGTTTAATTTCTGTAGCTTTAATTTATTTTCTGAAGCAAGTCATTAACTTTATAGAAAGCAGGCTACTGAGAGGTCCTCAGTTTCCATAATGAAGGGAATACTCACTCCAGCAACGTACTTTTAGTCAATTGTAAGTTAGGCATATTGGAGGGTACACGTATGCGAGTGTCCGTTTAATACAGATTTGTAACGATAAAAACAACCATTTAAGCCACTTTTGCTGGTGTCCACGTCCGCTTAATAGAAAGGTCCGCTTAATAGAGATATAATTTACAGTAAATAAGGGAAATAAATGTTGGGACTTCTGCTACTGTCCGTTTAATAAAGGGTGTTCGCTTAATACCGGTTTGACTGTAATGTTTTTCAGGTGCATGATTTCTTTATTATTTTACTTATTTTGTTGAAGTACCAAATAAATATTAGCAAAAGCAAATTCAAACTTAAGATTATTTATTGAGAATGATCAATTCTTCAAAACCGAATAAATAACAATAGCCCTATTCACGGTTAACCTGAAATATTTGCATAACAATACAGTTAAGAAGGACTAAATATACAACTCTTTTAGTTAAAGTTTGCCGTAAAGATCGTTGCCCGATCTCCCTGTTGCTTATGCGAATCTACTCTTTATTAATAGAGAAAAGTCGTTTTACAATTTGTTTTAAAAACGTAAACTAAAAGAATTGTAGTCTGCCTGAGTCTGTTATTGATCACCCTTCTCTCTTATTAAGAGAGACTTTTTTTCCGTGACCGAGTGAAGAGTGGCACATGATGAAAAAAAATCACTACCTTCATATTTCGTCCAGAGATACCCTATGGTGAGTCAATAAACGTGGTGCAATTTTTTTGTTCAAATCTTTTTTTATTTTCTAGAAAATTCGCAAAAAACTGTAACGGCCGTCCACGGCCATAAAATGGCCGAAATGAGTGCTGCGAGTATGAGCACAATAACTATGCTCCTCAACAGCGCAAAAGGAAGCAAGCCTTTTTTCAATTTGTACATTTGTTTAGGAGGCATTAACAAATGATTTGAGTCTAATAACAGAATGATTCACTTATTTTGAATTCCCGGCACGGGTTTGAAAATCGCCAATATTTCATTGTTTAAAAATCTCAGTTTGGAGCAGTTTTCAAGAAACATTTTTCCTATGCGGTATAACTCAGAATCACTTGAAATTAAGATTTTTGATTAGTGAAAATGTTCTTCTTTCCAAGGATATAAAAAATTAGCCTGGGCTTTTAACTACCGCAAAGAAAAAGCCCGTTAAATTCGAGGAAATCACAACACGACTTGTCAACAACCACAATAATCGAATTACGCTTTCTGTTATCAAAGCCAAAATTCAACCGAAAATCATATCGCTTAGCCCTCTACTGGATCAGAAACTCAATATAGTAAGCTTACCTCGTAAAGCCAGTGGTTGAAGGTTGGTTTTTACCCGTACTTTCGTTTCAAATCGCCATCATGGACAGTGTTTACCAAATCACACAATTAGCATTAAACTGTTGCCGAAGGTTCTTCCATGAAACATCGCATTTCTTGGCAGTTCCAACCATATATCAGCTTCCATACCGCTATTTATTCAAGAGTCTTCTTTTTACAATCAAAAACCGTGCGTTTTGATCGTTTAAGTGGCAGAAGATCAAAGCTTTAGAAGCGAAACTTTGATCATTTGTGTGTCACGCAATGACATGTTGCATTTGCCCGTTACAAAAGGGGCTCGGTTACCAAGTAGTACTTTCCTCGCCACTCTTCGCGTTTCGCACGTCTTTTTCGCGACTCTCCTCCACTATCCGAACGCCTGGAACTGGCTATATGGTCCTATATATGTTGCGGATTAGCGAATATTTGGTTATTGTTGGAAAAAACGCTTTTAAAATCTAGAATGCTAAAAAATGTATGAAGTTAATTATTGCGACCCCCGACAAATGTGTGCAACAGGAATCATGGAAGCTCAAGAAGTAATGTTGGAGTTTTCGCCAAAAAAAAAAGCCTGTTGTACCGTTGTTCTGTACCGCCTAAACGGCTTGTAGGATATAAGGGGGCACCTGATTGACGTTTGCGGACATGATAATTATTTTGAGGATTTTTGTCTGTTTGAAACGGAAGGAAGGAAGGTAGAAACTATACAGGATCTTTGACTGAAGGTTCAGCAGGCGCCAAGCAAATCCTTGAGTACCTTCACGGATATATGCTTTGTTTCTAATAAGAGTATAATTCATTTACTCAGATCAATTTGGTAAAATCAGAAATTAAATTAGTTTAAGGTGGGCAACCTCGTTCCAGGGAAGGGAAAAGTCCCTGGGAACGAGGTTGTAAGGTGGGGTTCCTAACAATATAATGACCGTCGAGCCATTCAAAGTTTGCTAAGCAAATATTAAAGAAACGAAGGTTTTGTTTGGTCGGAATTTTGTTCAGAGGCAAGAAGTGCATTAAATAATCACAAAAGTAGAAAAGTACCTAGAGTACTGAAAATGGACATCAATATAATTGCTCTTTTCAGAGATTAGCTGGGGGGACACTGCTCCCAAGATAAGCGAAGTCGGGTTGAAGAACAAGGTGCTGTGATACTCCCTCTGGGTTTATGTGTAAAAACACATCTCGGCACACAAAACAGTCTGTAGGCGTAAATGATGTGTGGAGTCCGAAGTCGATTTAATTTTAGCACGAGCATCAATATTTTTCACTACACCTCCTGATATTTCGGACATGACTATCTACCCAGCTCATCATTCCCTTTGGGCATTGGATGGAGGAGGGCTCGCAACAGTGTCGTGTTCCAGCAGAATTATCGAGACCTGCCAAGGAAGGGAAATCGCAAAGGGCCGACCGCGGCATCGACAAAGCGCTTTCGAGGACAATCCTTCCGTTCGACGCACGGGCATATTTGTCCCTGTTGGCTCTGTGGTAAGTCTGTGTAATTTTGCTAATTTACGATAGGGAAGCTTACGAAAAATTTAAATCAGGGTTGTATCTTAATGTCCAGCACAAAGCTCGTATTTAATTAGCCCTTGTACCTACTCGGGCGACGGGTATCAAATCGGACTGAATATACAGCTGTTTCGAGAAAGGTTGTCGGAAAAAAGCGCACGCGACAATCCTGAAAGGTATTGTGGGTAGTTTTTAAGTTCACGGTTCCTTGACTTTAGCATTTCAGGGAAATCTGAGAAAATGGCATGAGACGCCGTGGAAGTATGTTTGCGAGTGCTAAAATAAAGCAACAAAAGTTGATTTGACAGCTACAGTGTCAGGAACGTACTTACTGATCATATCCCAGATTACCTTTCGGGATTGTCGCGTGCGCTTTTTTCCGACAAACGTTTCTCGAAACAGCTGTATATAATCTGATACTTGCATGCGGTCCGATTTTGTACCACGTGGCGTGTTTCGTCCAACGAGAGTGCGCGGAAATTAATCAGTGGGTTATGACTACAAGTGGTAGCGCGTATGTTTTCAGCCTTCTCGGATAAAGACACCACACCGCGGGACTCGTCTGCCTTACTTATAAGTACAACTGGGCTGGTGGCGACGTTACACCCCACTGAGAAGGACACGGGAGTGACCCATAAGTGCTTATCCACATAATCCCTTGGTTCACTAATCAATCTTATATTACCGTCTAGTAATATGTTCCCTTCTAAACACGAACGCGCCCTTGTGCGGTTTTAATGTCAGTGAGTGCGTCTATGCCAGCTAGCGCGTTTCAACATTCAAATCAGCTTATGTTATGAACAAGGAAAACGCATCAGTGTGGTGAGGTCCCGTCCACACTAATGCGTTTACGATTGAAAACGCATACTTTTGGATGCGTTTTCGCCTATCTTCGACACTACAACACTTTCATCGAAAACGCATACATTTGAAAACGCTGTCCAGAGTGGAGACATTTGAAAATGTGTGTGTGGACAGCGAAAACGGAGGCTTTCGTTCAAAAACGCTGACGTCATTCGTCTATTTGTCGCATGCGCAGATGACTATTGTAGCGTTTTGAGCGATGCGTTTTCAAACGAAAACGCATTTGTGTGGATGGGGGGCCTCAGTCATGTCTTGCTTTAATACATATACATGTTCTAAACAAAAGTAATGGCTACGCATAACAACCAGACGTAAAAAACGCACGTTGTTTGCACGCGAAGCGTGCGTCTTTACATTAAAACTTTGTAAAATTCTGAAAGGGCCAACGGACAATACGAAGGTACCGGATGGGATAAATGTGATTATATTTTCCAATATTTCGTCAGGCACGGCTTGACTTCTTCAGGGAACATTAGCCTTGAGTACACGTGGCTTAGGTTTTTTTCGGTGTGCGCGAAGCGCGAGCGCAGAGCACTAGACGGAAAAAATTCCTAAACCACCTGTGCTGCAGGCTAATTTACATTCACTAGCTGCGTGCTCACGTAAATTTTAAGACGATATCAGGCCAGGTATCTTAGATCTCGTTACTATTTACATGAAGTGCACCGACACTGGGACACGACTTCCAAGGAATGACGGTTCGGGTACTGGCAAGCTTAACCCCCCCCCCCCCCCCCCACCCCGGTGGGGCCAGGCGAGGTGAGATCTGGACCCACCGGGGGGGGGGGGGGAGTGGGGCGAGGAGACGGCTGACACTTCAGATTACGGAATGGAGGACAGAGCGCGACTATTGCGTTATAATAGAAGCAACACGCAGTATGCAATTTAGATTCATAATCATTTCAGTAGAGATAAGAACCTTGAACGAATTACCGAACGTAGTAGTGCGTCATTTTTGCCTACATCATGGTGTTTATAAACATCGTGGTGTTTATAAACTTTGCAAGTGCGAATTCCTGAAAAATAAAATATTTGTTAAACATTATTGATAACCACGAAGTCATCATTGGATGGACTTAGCTACTGATTTACACAAAGCAATTACTTCCAAAATGGTAGATGAGAAACGTTACAATAACGTATAGCTGAGTCGTTTAGGGTACCGGCTAGAGCCCATAGCAGTAAAACAGAATTCAGATTTAAAATCGTGTAATACAGGACACCTACGGGCCAAAGAAACCTGGCCGTATTAGGGTGGCTGTATTAAAGGGGTTCTTTAAATAAGAAAATGACTGACTGAGCTTTTGTTCGGGCAAAATAAAGTGGCCGTAATAACGACCTGGCCGTATTAACGGGTGGCCGTAAGGCGGGGTTCCACAGTAATTTTTTTTGGCGAAAACTCTAACATTACTCCCTAAGCTTCCCTGATTCATGTTGCACAGTTTTGTCGGACGTCGCAATAATTAACTTCATATCAGTTTCAGCATTCTAGATTTTAAACAGTCTTTTTACAACAATACCCAAACTGATTCGCTGGTACAACTTGGTACCGAGCCTCTAATGTGTGACATGTCATTGCGTGACACACAAATGATCAAAGTTTCGCTTCTAAAGCTTTGATCTTCTGCCACTTAAACGATCAAAACGCACGGTTTTTGATTGTAAAAAGAAGACTCTTGTATAAATAGCTGTATGGAAGCTGATATATGGTTGGAACTGCCAAGAAATGCGATGTTTCATGGAAGAGCCTTCGGCAACAGTTTAATGCTAATTGTGTGATTTGTCCATGATGGCGATTTGAAACGAAAGTACGGGTAAAAACCAACCTTCAACCACTGGCTTTACGAGGTAAGCTTACTATATTGAGTTTCTGATCCAGTAGAGGGCTAAGCGATATGATTTCGGTTGAATTTTGGCTTTGATAACAGAAAGCATAATTCGATTATTTGTGGTTGTTGACAAGTCGGTGTTGTGATTTCCTCGAAATTTAACGGGCTTTTTCTTTGCGGTAGTTAAAAGCCCCAGACTAATTTTTATATCCTTGGAAAGAAGAACATTTCCACTAATCAAAAATCTTAATTTCAAGTGATTCTGAGTTATACCGCATAGGAAAAATGTTTCTTTAAAAACTGCTCCAAACTGAGATTTTTAAACAATGAAATATTGGCGATTTTCAAACCCGTGCGGGAATTCAAAATTAAGTGAATCATTCTGTTATTAGACTCAAATCATTTGTTAATGCCTCCTAAACAAATGTACAAATGAAAAAAGGCTTGCTTCCTTTTGCGCTGTTGAGGAGCATAGTTATTGTGCTCATACTCGCAGCACTCATTTCGGCCATTTTATGGCCGTGGACGGCTGTTACAGTTTTTGCGAATTTTCTAGAAAATAAAAAAAGATTTGAACAAAAAAATTGCACCACGTTTATTGACTCACCATAGGGTATCTCAGGACGAAATATGAAGGTAGTGATTTTTTTCATCATGTGCCACATTTTTCTGATTTCACGCGGTCACCAAAAAAATTCTCTCTTAATTACCTAGTGTTTGAAAAATCAAAAAAAGAATTGTAGTTCTTCTATATTTCAAAACTGTTTTTATACTAAAAGAGTTTAAGGAGCTCAAGAAAAACACGATTGTTTGCAGCTGGTGCCCGAAATTGCCTCGCTTCTATGTTCAAGTGTATTGTTATGCAAATATCACAAGTTAACCGTGAAAAGAGCTATTCACTTTAGTACGTTCGCATCGATAAAAGTTAAACGACTTTTACTATTTGACGAGGGTGTGTTTTCAGCTTCAAATTTCAGTTTTGTTTCTAAAACATTTCTATGCGACAAAAAAGTATAATCCCCCCAAAAATGCGATAAAAGCTATTTAGATAACACGGATCAGAATTCATAATATATGCTATCCTCTGATCAAGATTATAATTATATTGATGTAAAATCTTCATATCAATTGAAGCCCCGTCCACGCAAATGCGTTTTCGTTTGAAAACGCATAATTTTTCGATGCTTTTTCGCCTGTCTGGGATCCACACTAAAATGATCGAAAGCGCTGATCGATATAGATCAATTATTATTATTATCGTTTCCATCGACAAGGCATACGTCCAGAGTGGAGATATTTGAAAAAGGAGTCTTGTGAAAACGATAGCGTGGACGCGATGCTTTTGATGCGTTTTCGGTAAAATAAAAACGGGGCCTTTATCGAAAACGCATTAGTGTGGACGGGGCCCGAGTCTGTTATTGACGGAATGGTTGCCATTACCCTTTCTCTCTTATTAATTACCTAGTGTTTGAAAAATCAACGGGTTTCCATACCAATACCCATAAAGTACCAAAAACGGTACCAAAACCTTAAAGAAAAAAAAAGGTTTGCGTGCATTTGGTTGCGGTATACTGAGGCCTTGAGGCCTTTTTTTACAATGTATATAATTCTAGTAGTTACAGGCGTCATTTGTTTTAGTTGATTTGATTGGTTAATTTTATAAGCGCGCGCGTTATTGGCTAATTTGAAATTAGCGGAGTATAAGCGGAGAATAAATTGGACGAATTTTGAGTTGAAACTGCGTGTTGTAATTTTCGGTGTGGGACGTTTTTCGCTTATTTTGAGGATTCGGCTTCGAAAATTACGAGTTTGGAAATACATTCCGAAAATATACTAACGTGAGTCTCCAGATGTTGACGACCTATGCGCGCTATCTTCAGCAATTTGCGCATTTTGCTTGCTTTTCGCGACGCGTGTATGCTAAACGTTTGATTTGAAGTGTATGATAAACAGACAAACAATTAAAGTCTAAATTAAAAACATCCATCGAGCTCGTTTCCAGCTGTGACTTCTGAAAAATCATTAGCATTCAATATGGAATCATCCTACAGCAACAACGAACAAGTTGTAAAATTCATTTCTATATTATTTTACTCCTTTTTGTCCAAACGTTTAGAATTGACCCGCAACCGAGCGAGCGAAGCGACTTACAACTTCTGACACATAGCTCCCAGCATATTTTAATGTGCAATTGATGGTTGATATACAGTAGTCATATGTCAAATGAGGTGGACTGTATGACGCCTTTAACACAACATGTATTTAGGCTGTCCTATTTTGGACCTACTTATTTTCGCGCGTCTTAATTCTAGCGAAAATAAAGACGATATTTAGGCCTTTGAGCCCTTTTTTTCTCTGAAATCGCGAAAATAAAGCCTCGCCAAATACGGATCTGTCGATTTCGCGAAAAGATAAATTCTAGAATCTTCCTTTTTGTTTCCGCCATCTTGGATTTCAAGATTGTTAAAAAATCAGTATATATTATCAAAATAGCTATTATAAAATCGTTAATAATATATTATATATTTACAGCGTATTAAGGATGCCAACGCTGTAAATATACGGCTTGGTTCGCTCGATTGTCGATTCCGTCCTTTTCTTCTCCGAAGCAATAATCCCTCGAACTGCGGTGCTCGGGCATGGGATTGGGTACAAGGTCTACATCTTGTACTCAGTAGGAGCCAGGGTTCAGCCAGGGCATCTCTCTCCCTCCCCATCCCTCCGCATGACCCGCCCGAGAATCTCTTACCGAGTTTTTATATTGAAAAATGTTGTCCCTGCTGACCGTATTAAAAATTTGCCTTTCGGTTTCGAATTTCAGGAGACTGGGGAGAGTTGTTTCACAACATCCAATACAGTAAAAACCCGCGTATAAGAACCCGTATTTTTTCAAGGCAGGTTGAAATGGTTCTTATATATTGAATATCTAGTGAGGAATCAGGCTGTTTAGGTTCTTAAATAGGTTCGTATTTTTGACAGGGTAAATACTGCTTGCTGCTGGCCATAAATACATGTTAAACGTATTTACTGCTGGAAACTCCTGTACACATGTAAGATCAAAGGGATTCACTCACGCGCTGTTCCCATCGATGGCTCTGTAGCTCAGACGGTAAAGCAGTGGACATGTAACCCGAAGGTCGTGGGTTCGAGTCCCACCTGAATCACTGAATTTTTTTCAGTGGTCAGGATTTGCAGTGTAGCAATTATTCATTTATTCTATTTTATAAAATAACTCATTGACTAGACTTGCCACAAGTCGACTTCTTTAAGCGACGAAGTCGCGAAAGCGAGCGACGAAGTCGCAAAAGCGAGCGGCGAACGCCGCGAGAAGTCGACTTGTTCCGCCTGCATGAGTTCGAATTTAATTTGCATATTTCTTGGCGGGAAGGTAGCGTGACGTCATTGTTCACGACCGCCCGCTCCCTGTATTTGAATACAAAAACAAACAGCTCTCAAATGGCTGGATCGCGGACACCGATGAATTTAATAACTCCAACAAAAAATGTTACTCGTCTGTCTCCGAATTCAAAAAGGATCAGCGTGTATCTTGTGTGTGGAAAGTATTTCTGATCCAAATAATCGGCGAAAACTGTTCTCGAGCTCCAACAAATCTCAAGCGTGTGAATAATTTGGAGATTCTCGTTGATTTAAATCGTGTGGTGCGAACATCACACAACGATCAAAGGAGGAAACAGAAACGTCGAACTATAAAAGGTCGGTCAAATCACAAATTGATGCAAGAAATGTAACCTTCGCGTCAAGCGTACAGCATCTCTGCTAAACACATTTTGTAGTCTTGTAGAAGCTACAATAGTATCTGGAACAGGACACATGATATTCGGTATTTCAAACGACATACCTTGCATAAAACAGCTTTTATAATAATCAAAGCTTTACAGTAAATGCAAGAAATCAACTTCATACACGGAATATTTCAGAGCCTAAAAATTTGCTAGAATTAACATAGTCAAAGGTTCAAATCTACTTGAAAATCCTCCTCATAATAAAACATAAGCTTATATCGCCCGTAAGAAACACGGTATCAATCAAATATAGATTCTACTCGTTAGAACAAAAAATATAAAAGGTTTCAAATATTTCACACTGGTAGAGATTGTGCGGCCTGTCACCCGTTGCTATATATTTCCTACTACGACTCCTTTTTCGCGAAGGCTCGACACTTGATCCTTCATCAACGAAACTAAAGGAGAAATTACAAGGCAGACTGTTTCAACCACATGCGACACTTGCGCTTCGCCATGTTTACAGAAATCCAGAACGAACGGCGCGATGTGGAATGTAAGACTCTTTCCTGAACCAGTCGGCGCAACCATCAACACATCTCGTCCATTGATGTAAGCTTCCACTACTTTTCGTTGGTTGTCTTTTATATCTTCAAACCCAAAGCTCCCAAAACTAATCGCTGCTCGAACATCCATGTTTTAATATTCACGTCGAGCGAACAAAGGATCAGGTTTCCCGGAATGTGACGTAACCCAATTTAGCTCTCTCTGATTGGATAGCAGTGTTGCCACACCTCCGACACACCCCCGACCAAAAGCTGGTCGGTAAAAAATGGCGCGCAGCAGGCTGGAAAAGTCCGTTTTCCGACTGACTGACAAAATCACCAAAACGCGAAAAAACGGACTTTGAGAAAGTCTACTCATTGACCTTCAGGCCTAATTATTAACATATAACATGTAAGGCGAGAAACTAAATTTGTATAATAACCCAAATGTCTTATGCTTGTGATTGGGTAGTTTATGATTGGGCAATTTTACTAATTTTTTTCAAATAAGAAGCTACTCCATTATCCAGGCTGAAGTGGTTCTTATATATTTGGGGTTTGATTGGCCAAATTTTAGCCTGCAGGTTCTTAATACGCGGGTTGTACGTACTGTATTGCGAATATAAGAAAGATTGGCTTAGCTATCTCTGTACTGTCAAGTTTAATGGTAACGCTATTCTTCTTCTTCTTCTTCTTCTTCTTCTTCTTCTTCTTCTTCTTCTGCGTCTGCTTCTTCTTCCTCTTCTTCTTCTTCTGCTACTGGTTTCTTCTTCTTCTTCTTCTTCTTCTTCTTCTGCTTCTGCTTCTGCTTCTGCTTCTGCTTCTGCTTCTGCTTCTGCTTCGGCTTCGGCTTCGGCTTCGGCTTCGGCTTCGGCTTCTGCTTCTTCTTCTTCTTCTTCTTCTTCTTCTTCTGCTTCTTCTGCTTCTTCTTCTTCTGCTTCTTCTGCTTCTGCTTCTGCTTTTTCTTCTTCTTCTTCTTCTTTTTCTTCTTCTTCTTCTTCTGCTTCTTCTTCTTCTGCTTCTTCTTCTTCTGCTTCTTCTTCTGCTGCTTCTTCTTCTTCTGCTTCTTCTTCTTCTGCTTCTTCTTCTTCTGCTTCTTCTTCTGCTTCTTCTTCTTCTGCTTCTTCTTCTTCTGCTTCTTCTTCTTCTGCTTCTTCTTCTTCTGCTTCTTCTTCTTCTGCTTCTTCTTCTTCTGCTTCTTCTTCTTCTGCTTCTTCTTCTTCTGCTTCTTCTTCTTCTGCTTCTTCTTCTTCTGCTTCTTCTTCTTCTGCTTCTTCTTCTTCTGCTTCTTCTTCTTCTGCTTCTTCTTCTTCTGCTTCTTCTTCTTCTGCTTCTTCTTCTTCTGCTTCTTCTTCTTCTGCTTCTTCTTCTTCTGCTTCTTCTTCTTCTGCTTCTTCTTCTTCTGCTTCTTCTTCTTCTGCTTCTTCTTCTTCTTCTGCTTCTTCTTCTTCTGCTTCTGCTTCTGCTTCTTCTTCTTCTTCTTTTCTTCTTCTTCTGCTTCTTCTTCGTCTTCTTCTTCTTCTTCTTCTTCTGCTTCTTCTTCTATTACAACTTATCAGCATCGAAGTCCATGGAATTGAATTCACAGTTGCTTTTCAAGACTCGATCAATTATTCCACCACTGTGGAGGTCTAAGACCATTATTTCTTCGGCGCATTTACCTTGGCCGACTTCGATTTTAAATTTGTTCCATTTTGGTTTTGAATGATTGTTAGACGTTTTGATGTATTCTCTAACATCATTATCAAACATCATGATGAAGATAATGTTGTACGTGTATTGTGAAGTGTAATTCCAAATGAATATGCTTTAAAACATAATCTATAAGTAATAAGCGGCATTCCCGTGTGCGGAAGCTTGACTAAATATTTTTGCGCAAATTGAATCGCCAGTTACACCTTGATCGATGGATTTAGTTCTTTTATGAATAAAATTTCATAAATAAGACAGTCAAATTTGTTTTTGCACTTCTTCCGCAGTACCAGAACGTTCACCGTCAAAGATGGTTTATCCAATCCATTCAGTTATTAAAAGAGAACGTGTTTCCCAGCTGACGATTTTAGGCTACCTACCGCAATTTCTCATTTTGTTTTTGACCAATAATAGGGAGTCTCGCATATTGGCCCGACTTGTTCCTAGCAAAAATAGCCAAAGTTTTATATGGACAAAAATTGGCTCGGCTCCAGGTCACATAATTTCTAAGTGACCGACCTTCCCCCAAGGATGACCCTGCTCCCCCTTCCCCCGTCCCCCTAGCAAACGTTTTAAATTTCTCATGTAAACGGTTTGCTGCTCTTTATAAAGAAATGTATGGAAACGTTCTCACGCCCGGGGTGGAGGGTGACCCTCCTACCAGGGACAATTTTTCTCCATATAAGCAGGCCCTGAAAATATCTAGTAAATGCTGAAATGCTCAATATAGATACATAAACAGATGATTAAGTTCTCCTAGCATTTAAAAGTACGTGCGTTTTTGTTTAGTAAATAATTGTTCAAAATAATTTCTCTCCATCTGTAGGAATGATGATTCCACCGTAAAACAAGACCATTTCTGCAATTATGGAGAAAAAATGCTTGTGTGCTATGAAAATACTTTCCCTACTGTTCGTTTTAATGTGGAATGAAGAAGACGGCGTCTTCGCTTCACAAGGTGACCACATAAATAATTAAAATTTTGAAATTATCAAATACAGTCTTTTCGTCTGTTACATGGTCTGCCCGGAATGCACGAGACCATGATTTTCAATTACAAGGTTATTTTGTAAAACAGGTCACGTGACATACTATATGCTTTAATATTTTAATGCTTTAATATCTTAATAAAATGAAAAAAAAATCATTAAGGGTAGAATATGTTTCTAATTCAAATGTGAACACAATTAGAATATTAGAGCTAAGTCAATGAAACTTGTAGGGTACAAAATATATGAAATATTTTCTGTGTGGCGATTACTTCATGATTTCCGAACAGCCGCCATCACAAAAAATAATTCAAACTGTAACAACAACAATTCTCGGTTTTCACTGTCACGCCATAAATAAAAAAAATCGAAACCGTTCAATGAATGAAGTCAAGGAATTGACATGTCATAGATAATAAATAAATAAGGAATCAGTCCAAGACTCAGGTCGGTGCGGTATTCCCTACTCGAGTTATTTGTCAAAATGTTCCACACAAATTTATAGAGGGGCACCAACATGGCGGCCGGAAATAGGAAAAAACATCTGGAGTTCACTTTTGCCAGAAAGGAGGTTTGTTTTCTCTTGTGAACTTCTGAATATTTAGATAAATATTTCTCCTTAAACTTAAATTGTTTAGAATGCTGAAATTCACCCGAAGAGTGACTTTTTTCGATACGGAACAGCTCTGTCACGGCCGTCCTCCTGATGATGACGATGAAAACTCTGAAATTTAAACTGTTCTATTTTCAAAAGGAAGCATGGTATCAAGCTAAGAAATTGTGAAAAGATATATATTTAGGTAATCTTTCGTTGAATGAAGGTAAAAATTCTGTAGGCCTCGCGGTTTTGAATTTTAGAATTTGATGACGTCACGTGAAAACCAAGAATATGAGAATGCTAAGATGGTCTAAAAAGGTAAAGTTAACGTTATTAAAAAAAAGGAAGATTCAAAATTTGGAAAAACATGCCTGTAAAACTATGACTGCAAGAATAACATGACATAGGAAATTGTTATCAGATAAATTTTAGGTCAATCTATTTAAATGTTTAGGCTTTACTTTAATATTAATAAAACTATGAACGGTTAAAGTCTGTGAGGTCAGATTCCGCCCTTCCCCGGTCTGAATAGGGTTAACTTCGGATCGGAGGATGGGGAACAAAGCAATAAGTCTCCAAAACTATTGTGCTGCGTCGGGGGCAAGTGAAGTTGACAAAGGCACATTAACCGCCGTAGCGAAAATTGATGGAACCATAGTTAATAGAGGGAAATGGTTATGAAGCCCGGCAAAGTTCTTTGTTATATGTTTTTGTTCGCTATTTTGGGGGTTGACCGTGCACAAAACCTGACAAAATACAATAGGTGGTTATGTGTGTTCAAGCAACTAACCAATAGAAACGTTTCGGTTACGTAATTCATGCATAGTGTATGAGCGCAAAACAAAAGATGTGCACGGTCATGGACCTTCCAACATAAATCTTGGCCTCTTTGTTTGCTCCTTTGAAGTTTGCCGGGCTTCATAACCATTTCCCTCTATTAACTATGATG
The DNA here is from genome assembly GCA_029204205.1 of Desmophyllum pertusum. Lineage (NCBI taxonomy): Eukaryota > Metazoa > Cnidaria > Anthozoa > Scleractinia > Caryophylliidae > Desmophyllum > Desmophyllum pertusum. The sequence goes on from MU827302.1 coordinate 6,164,623, forward strand.
GAACAAAGTGGAAGAAGGTGGGTCATGTGGAGCAAGCATGGCAACGGGAAATACATGAATAAACCAATTAATTAAATGGGACGCGTTCGTTGATCATTGAGGACCTGAATTATTGCCTCAATGAAGATAAATACTACCAGGGGTCTATAACTAGAGGTTTCCATCTAGCATTGCGCGCGGCCCATCAGATTCGCAGTTAGGCTATTTTTAGACATTTTTCCAGAATATACGAAACTTTGGAGAGATTGAGCGAAGAATAATCCGCGGAGAAAACTTTGTCTTGCTTTCTTTTCATTCAACTTGCCAACTGGACACCGCGCCAGAAGTTTTGCCGCCGAATTCATACAAATCATGCTTCATTTAGACTGAACTGAAAAATCACTCAGTCGATTTATAGTTTTACAAAAAGTATACCGAAGTTTGACCTAAATTTAGTGAAGTATTTAAACAATTATTACATTCTGCTGTGACGCTTTTCGCTTTTCCTTGGCCGGCAAAGTTTCTGCCTTTGAGTAGCGCTCGCATATCATTAAAAATGGTTCAACGTGATTGGCTGCTGGTTTCGCGCGAAAAATGTCTAAAAATAGCCTAACTGCGAATCTGATGGGCCAAGACCCAATACCAGAGATGGAAACCTCTAGTTATAGACCTCTGATACTACAAACAACCATGTTTTTAGATGAACTTCCGGGAAGATTAAAAATGTTTGGAGACAGCTTGGTTTACAGGTGTCTAAACGGAAATTTTCATTTGCAATTGACACCTCAGGGATCAACGAACACTTTTCATTTAAAGTGCACCTAACCTCAAACATTTTTCTTCGCTTAAATAAATCTACATGTAATTCTAAGCATTTCTGTGAAAAAAAATTTGGATTCGGTTGAATCCTCGATTTTCTATGCTCTGCTGAAGTCAAGTTCGATGTGTTGCACGATCGCGTATAGGGAGTCGGTCTGGTGCCGAGTTATGACGTCTACTCGGGAACCACACAATATAGCGCCTCTGTCATTTCTCTGTATTTGTTTGGGATAATTGAACATAAAAGGGATCATTTCTATGTCTTTTGGGACTTAAACTGAAGAATTTTGTTTCGAAATTGTGCGTTCTTTATCTTCGGAGTCAAAGTTAAGTTTCGATTCGAATTACTCCGAAATAAACTTCATTTCTGAAGTAGAAATCGAGCTCGAATCGACGCGTGATTTATACATAAATATGCGTTCCTCAATCAATACTACAAGCGGCAATGAGGAAGAAATCTTCGCAGATGAACCGCTTCGAGACCTAGAATGGACAAATAAATGTGAAAAGGAGGTCAAAGCGAATGAAGAGCCGAAAAGAAAGCTCAAGGACCGCTTAGATAGCACTGAAGAAGCCAGGCAATGGTAAGCAAATTATAATAATTCGTGTCACATATAAACTTTGCTACTCCGACGAGCGTTTTAGACATTTATATTTTTGCGAGTATGCATTTCGTAAAGCAATGGTTATTCTGTTAAATGCCAGCTTTTCACCATTTAATGTTTGCAACAGCCAAGTAACCGTCGCAGTTGTAAGAATTCTCGCTCGAGGCTTTTGTTTAGATACTTTCGTAGATGTCTGTTTAGCGAGGTTACAGTTTACCAATATGCCATCCAATAAAGCTTGTTTTGGCTCAGTTCTATTTAAGTATTGGTCCATACTTAAAGGTCGTCTATCGAGAGTTTATAGAGAAGTGTATTAAGAGTTGCTTGAGGCGCAGCCATGAGACAGTCGATCGATTGAAAATCGGCTTGCTCGCGCGCGGGCCTGAAAATTTAAGCCGCAGAAAACAAACTGAAAGGAAACAAGCCACATCACTACAGTTTTGACATCCAGAAACGTTTTTCGTTACTACTCCAAATAACCACCATAGTGAATCAAGTTAATTTTCAAGTAAAAACCGTGAAATAAATGACTTTTTCTTCCTCGATAAGTGAAGTGGGTATGTTCCCTCGGTGGTCCGCATTGATACCCATTGATGTTACGATCTGTACACACGGCTGTCGCACTGCTTATTTCCCGGCCTCAGAACAAAGTTTTAGAGTCAAAATATTTTGTCATTTTTCTTATTTAGTCATTCGAAAGAAATTCGTCTTTGACTTACCTCAAAATTTCCTGAATTGCTTCGCACGAGGAAGAAATATTGACGCCATACAGTTGCGCGATACTACGGATGAACGCTCGGATTCCACGTTCGTGCTACTGAATTTTGCCGGCTATGTCATTGGTAGAGATAACATTTCGGTAACATTCGGTCGAATTGCTGGTTGACTTCGACCGGGTAGATTTGAAAATAGCCTTAGGAAGTCTACTGGAAGTGCGCGGACAAACTCCAGAGTTCTCAAATTTATGACTCTCCGCACAGTCCCACCTCGCTCATTTGAGTTTACAAAATCCACCGTCTTTTTCGTATTTTCTCGACCATCGCTTTAAAATGGTATAGTATACCTTTATCTAAATCTGGCGTGCTGCTGCAACGCCCAATAACGCACCTGGAAGGCGTTTCTACACACCTTTCGAATGTGTATCGCATCTTTCTGAAGTAAATGAGTGGACGCGAAGGATCGAACGTTCCCGAGTAGACGTCACACAACCGCTAGAACTCATTCCCCTCTAACGCGGCCGTGCAACAAAATGGCGTCGTTTTAGGTGCAATTTTGGAGACTTTGACGGGGCACAGAAAATCGAGGATTCAACCAAATCGAAAAATTTCTTCGCATTTAAGTTTCAAATTATAAGTAAATTCATTTAAACGAATAAAATTTTTGGGGTTAGGTGCACTTTAATTAATTTATTCATGCATTTCTAGACGGTGGAGTTTCACTGGGTATAATCAAGAGACTATGATCTTTGGTATAATTTATGTTTAAGAAACTGTATTTAACATTAGGTCATTGTGGCAGACGGAATATATATTGAGGTGTTGTTTTTATTATTATTAATAGAATGTGGATCAGTGGTAAACAACACACTGAAAAGTCCTGGATATCCTGAAAACTACCCAAGAAATATGGATTGTAACTACACAGTTCCTATCCCACCCGGCATGATGTTGGAAATATACGCAAGCTATTTTCACGTTGGAGATCTAGAATATCCAGAATGCTCGGAGGTCCATGAGTAAGTTGAACCAAAACGTGTACAAGCAAGAGAGTCAGAGATTTAGTCCGATCAATTCCCGCTCAATCTCTCCTCCAAAGTTGCTTATATTCTAGAAAATTATTTATGATTTAGCTTAAATCAAATGGGAACACCCAAAATAATAATTTGTAGACATTATGGTTTTTTGCCATTTACGTGGGGAAACCAATTGGTGTACGGCTTGTGCAAACAAGAAGCAGAAATTCTCAACGGAAATTCCGTTCGAGATTAGCGCAACACCCAAATTTACCGAGAGAGCCTAGAATGCATCATTTGGCGAGATTACTTCTCGGTTATGAGCGCGACGTAGAATCCATGAGTAGTAGCCGCTACAGCTTTTCATGAAGGTAAATCTTATATAATTGTGGTTTTTTGTGAGGTCATTCCGATTGGATTTTGCCTAGGGGATTTCTGAAAATTTTCCGTTCGGTCACACCAACCAGTCTTCATTTACATTCCATCCGAAATTTCGGGAATATTATCTGAAATGGTAAAAAAAACACTTATTAAAGCCGGGCAAATCGTGTGCGTCAGGTATAACAATCCACAATACACCTAGTTTTCCTCCCTGCCGTGTCAGCTCATGAAATTCTATATCCGCGCTGAATTCTTGGACACAAAATTACTTGTTTTTACGCTTCCCGAGAAAACACTCACTGATTAAGGTCGCGGGGGACATGTTCCGCTCATCAGTATGCAATTATGAAAAGAGTATGCACGAAGTGCGACGCCGGAATGATACCGAAAACAAGCGAAATATTCATGACCAAGACCAAGCTCCTTAAAATATTATGTTTCTGCATCAATAATCACACGTGCAAAGCACTATCTGGTACATACAGGATTAATTGCAACGCATTGTTATTTTTTGCAATAGCCCGTGGATTTAAATTAGCAAAATTACCATAATTATTTTTTTTGCATTCGTGTTTTTTCGGAAAGCCTTCGGAAGCGTAAAAACAAACCATTTTGTGTCCAAGAATTCAGCGCGGATATAGAATTTGATGAGCTGACACAGCAGGGAGGCAAACTAGGTGTATTTTAGATTGTCATATCGGCGCAAAATTTTGAAATAGGCTTTCAAAGGGAATATTGAAGGCTTCAAATTCTAACATGGTAAATTTTGCTAATAACTTTCAATGAAACTCGAAATCACAAAATCGGCGTCAGATATGACACAATAGGGGTTTTGACTGATCACTGAGTGGTAAAACCAAGTTGCTTTGTGTTCTTTCCAAGGAGAAAACTTGGACACAAAATCCTGTTTTACCAAATTTTAAGCGAAGTAGCTTACAGCATTACCGTAAAGCGGGATTCATTGAATAAAAAACGTTAACAGTCCTGGTAAACTAGTACTTCCATTATTCCCCAATACATCAGTTGACAGTTTGGAGGAATTGGCTTCCAAACGTCCAAAATATAAAGCTTTTAAAAGTAACACTTCTACCAAAATTTTGCCTCATGGCATCGATCAACTTTTTCGAAATGTAAGGTAACAAGCTTTACTGAATAGGCTAACCTTAAATTTATAGTGTAAACATGTTTTCATTTTCTTGGCGAAATTGTGTCGGTTTTTGCAATTGGATCTCCCGTAAATTGCGGGTTTCAGGCTGACTTGAGTTCTCATTTAGTCACTTTTGTTGTACGATTACAGGCTTTTTCTATTCTTGTTTCAAAGCAAACTTTGTGTCGCAGACTAAATCATGACCGCATTTTTAGGGCAAATGTTTTGTTCACACATATTTCATGATTTTAGCCATCTTTTGTAAACAATTCATATCAAGACGAACAAAATTGTAAAAGCACCGCGCATCTATTTACCATAATGGTCAAAAGGGTGGTACGAGCTGTTAACATGTGAGAATGGAATAACAGTGCCTGGATATTAATAATAATAATGAGTATCTATTTTAGACAAACTGTCAGCCCCATCCACACTAATGCGCCGTTTTTACTCAAAACGCATCAAAAGCTCCGCGTCCACACTATCGTTTTCGCAGCGTTTTCCCTGTCCCCACAAAAACGCTCGAATACGCTCGAAAACGCTACAACAGTCATCTGCGCATGCGACAAATAGACGCAAATAGATGGATCGGAGTTCACGTGATGTAAATGACATCAGTGTTTTCGAAAGCCTCCGTTTTCGCTGTCCACACTAATGAGATATGGCTCCGTTTTCAAATGTCTCCACTCTGGACAGCGTTTTCAAATGTACGCGTTTTCAATCGTTGTAGTGTGGACGATAGGCGAAAACGTATCGAAAAGTATGCCGGCGTTTTCAAACGAAAAGCACTAGTGTGGACGGGGTCTCAGAGTGAGCAGCGTAACCAACTAAAAATCGGTTTGATAATTTTAACCAGAACTCGCGATCTTGGTGCTGTCCAAAATTATTTCGGGCTCTGGTAAAAAAAAGTCAAAAATATAAAAAGTCGCCCAAACCTTTGAAGCATTATACTGTCCAAACATTTTTCATTTTAGCGGGGACTATGTGAAGCTTTCGAATGAAAACAAGATACTTCTCAAGGCCTGTGGCTGGTCGAGCGGACAAAGTTCTGATCCTGTGACTGGAAACTACGCAGTGATAACATTCCACTCAGACAATATTCTTGGAAATGGAGGACGATTCCTGCTAATTTTCACTATGTTACGTAAGTACAATCAGAATACAGCTTGGTTGTCAGCGGTAAGAACTGATTTTTTATTCGTAGGCGGATAAATAGCGTTTGGCTAGGCAGCTTGCAGTAAACAAATATTTCAATGCTATATTTTCGGAACATTCCTAAATAAAACATAAACAAATTTATTATATGGATACTGATGAAATACCAGGATTTTCCCTGTTACGAAAATAGAGGATATTACACGGCGGCGCGAAGATATGAATTTTATTTTCGAGTGGTAAAAACAATATTTTACGAACGAGCGCAGCGAGTGAGTAAAATATCGATTTTAACACGAGAAAATAAAATTCATCTCTTCAAGCCACCGTGTAATGTTCTTTTTATTATTATAGACAAACGACAAAAGCACAAACTTCATCGCGAACTCTTGCAGCTTGGTGGCTGGACTTTCAGAATTTCTCTCCTTTCGTCTTCACTTGCAAGGAACTCCTTGAATAATTTTAAGTCATATGAAGTTTTCTTCTTCATGTTAACATTTTCCTACTCCTCGGTGAACGATTTCATGTCGGCTTCAGCGAATTTCACGAATCTATCGCTCGCCATTTTTCAACCGGAGTTTGGCAGCTTTGCACAAAAAGCCATGCAAAAGCGGGAAATGACGTCATCGATATCCTCAGTAGTGAGGATATATATGTTATTTGCCGGCCGGGAGGTCCGTATGGCCTCGTGCCGTACTCAAGACCGAGGGCACAGTTTTTCTCAATACAGACCGACCAAGGCCGGCAAATAACGTATTTATTTTTTTCCTACTTGGTTTGGTAATGCTAGAAATCTTGAAATCTTGCCGTTTTGCAAAATCTGTTTTTCACGCGCGCGCGTATTCCTTTTATAGCTGATCGCAAGGTCGCTATAAAACTCAAACTACCGAAGAAATAAAACTTAATCCAAATAAAAAGAAACTCAGACGATTAATTTTTACACCAGAATTACAGAAAGGTAGATGTGAAGAACAGACGATGGAGACTCAAACGGAATTTCACCGCTAAAAGCAGCTGAAATGAGAAGCTAAAGCCATTCAAAGTCCGGCGTAACCGGCAAAATTTTAGAAAAATCTTCCATACTCAGCATACTCTTGCGTAGTATCATGAAAGCATTTTCCGAGCAAAACTGTTTCCTCAGTTTTCTACAATTTCATTTCCATGTTAATCTAATTCTTGCCATTCGATGGCCATTTACAATTTCCATTTTATGCGAAACCCTGCCAAACTGTATTCATGCATTCACTGGTTTCAACGACCGACACAATTGATTTATACGAGCCGAGAATTATTTTCTGGGCTACCGGTAATCACTAAGTTCTTTCTTGAATGAAAGTTAATGAAGGGCTGTTTCGGTAAAAAAGAGAAACGAAAAGCAAATGACTAAAACTAAGGAATTGAGTCTAAACACGGACATTTGTAATTTAAAATCGCAAGTCTAGAGAGCGTGAAAGTGATTTCCAAAACAACAACAACTCAAATTACGTCGGTTAAAATCAAATGAACACTCGCCTTTTTGAAGAAATGCAAGCTCTTTAATTCCACTGCGTAGTTCTCCATTCACTTGACAACGATAAGAGAGCAATATAATGTGAAAAATTCAGTAAAAGCTTCTTCGCATCGACCTTCGCACGTTGCTGAAATTAAAACTTCTTCGCTTGGGCAGCGCAGGCCTGGCGGCAAAGTCATTTGATATTTTGACCGTGGGCAAGATTGGAAAATCTTGCCCGCTCTCGGAACCAATCAGATTGCAGGATTCGAGAGTTCCGCCCGCTCGCACTCTCAGAAAAAAAATAAATGGAAAATACGCCACTCGGGTCCCGGATGTAGTTTCGTATGAATTTTACGAGTGGTCTATTTTCCAGTAAAACACTCGTGTCTGTATAATAATAGAGGATATTACATGGCCGCGCTGGGATACTGTATCTTTCACGAGTGAGCGCAACGAGATACTATCAGCAATAGACAAGATAATTCTCTTGCAACAGATGATAAAATTCGTATCCCCAAGCGGCCATGCAATGTAATGTTTATTATATAGATACTGATGAAATGCCCAGATTAAACAGTTTTTTAAATTCATTTTCAAAACATTGAAAAAGTGGTCACCTAAACTGAGCTCAAGTTCGCAAAAAATGCCATGACAACTTATGAAACGCATAGACATGAAAACGGAAAATGTTAGTTTCTGTTCCAAAAAAGTCAAATCGAGCTTCAAAAATGTTAATAAAGAAGAGAATAAACGGGAAGCTCTATTGTTATTGGCAGATCATGTCAGTAACCACAACGACATCAATATCCTCACATGTTGAAAGATAAATCAATAAAATTGTTATATAGCTGCGGTTTTTCCAGATATAACGCACGCTCTCATTGGTTGATTCATGGTCACATGACAGCTATTAAACAAACTGTTTCCCGCCAAAAGCGATGAGCGGGCAACATTTGCGAAAACTGTGGCGTCAGAGGGTAACAGTCCAAAGTTGCCCGCTGCGAGAGTTTCCAGCATTCGGGAAGAAAATTTGATTAAACGAACTTCTAATGGACTTTTACCCCAATGCGAGAAAGAAATGAATTGTTGGTAAGTTTGCTTATAAATTCACAGTTGGTTCCAACGTTGGCAGCCGAATTTATCCGTGCAACGTTGTCATCAAATGCGAGCTTGCGAACTGGCAAAGTGAAAGCCGCTTGCCTATAAAAATGTGTACTCGCATCCGTTTAAATAAAATAATCTGTTTTCAACCGTTTTTCAGTGGTTTTAACTTGAGTTTGATACATGTTTCGAAAGGAATCGTTTATTTGGGAAGCCTGCGATTTTTATTAATCAATCGCGTTTATGCAAGAGATTAGTGTATCGTTTTATGGCCAGCCGTTGATAGTTTAAAATGCCTATTTGTTTTGCTATATAACAAATCACTTAATGACTGGTCCCTCGGGAAACCAGTGAAAATCTCAATGTTTCCCTCGACTTCGTCTCGGGAAACATTGAGAATCTCGGGAAACAAAATTCACTGTTTCCCTCGGGACCAGTCATTAAGTGTTTAGTATCTTCTCAGTATCTATATAAACGGCGAAAACGGCGGTGAAGCTGATTAAGCGCACACATGTTACACACGCGTTTTCGATTCTGCTCGATTTCTACTGCAGGAATAAAGTTTATTTCGGAGTCATCCGAATTGGAAGTTAAATTTGACTCCAAAGATCAAGAAGGCACAACTTCGAAACAAAATTATTAAGTTTAAGTCCCAAAACACAATTTTTTTTTTTATGTTCAATGATATCAGCAATCTCGTGCCCAGAGTCAACGGTCTCCTCGGTCAGCGGGTCGTCGCCAGGTTAGACTCTGGGGGAATGGAATTTTGAATACCAGAAATCTGGTGTAACGGCCATTCCCCCAGAGTCTAACCTGGCGACGACCCGCTGACCGAGGAGACCGTTGACTCTGGGCACGAGATTGTGATATCAGAGAATTGACATTGGCGCTATATTGTTTGGTTCCCGGATGTATGTCATAACCCTCTTGCTGCCTAGGCTCGATTACCAGCCTCTGTTCGGGAAAATGAGACCGGACTCGAGAGAGCGGCGGAAATCGAGCCTACTTTCTGCCCAGACTTAGCTATACGCGGTCGTGCATCAAATTCTGATTTATGTAAGCGCCAACAATATAATTATAATTATTTTAATCTGAACTCTCCAACAGTGGTGCTACACACACGAAAACATAGCTCAAAGAGTTCATGTTTCACTTACGATCGCTCGACTTCGAGCGAAAAATTCACTATTGTTGCAAAGATAATTAGTTTGCTAAAAAAGATATGTGAAAGAAGAGTCTCTCTCGGAATTGTTTTCAAGGTAAAAACCTTATCTGTTCCGTGACGGCCTTATCCACGCGAAATGAAAACAAATACTGGGAATTTTTAATTGCCGCCATTATGTTTGTATGGAAATGAGCGAGCAGGTTGGCGCACGCGCACTCATTTTGCCGCTGTGTCCCTGAAATCACGGTGAACAGAGAGTATGCGCATTAGCTAACCTTTTCTGATTGGTCAACCAAGGAGTTTGTTACGTCCAACAAATCACTTAGATTTATTTCGTATAGTGGCATGGTGCTCGTAATTTTACATTTCATTATTTAAATACATCATTTCTATTTTAATTTTGATTTTAGATTGTGAACCTCTCTGTTCTAAAGATGAGTGGAACATTTACCTCTCGTGCTTGAATATAACGTCAACAGTGCACATTACTAAATGTGCTCCAACGTTCACTAAGAATATGTAAGATTGTAATTAGATGAAATTTGTTTCATATTTATGGACATTCCATGACTATCTTATTTTTATTTACGATGTAAGTATAAATTGCAGTTACTTTCCTTGCAAGATAACGTGAAGATGTAATTTGAAGACAGGTGATTGGGGAGAGTATATGTGACAGGTAGTTCCAGCTACAATAGGGTCATTTATACGAGACATTAATTTAGTCAAGGTTTGAGTCTGCGAATGTATGCTGTTATGGGAAAACAAAATGTAAAAAGTGGTTATAATGAAATAACCTAATATGGGATTAACGAAAAACAACTACTTACAACAACAATGCGCAGGCAAGTAGCCGCGTCCTCTGCTCCTGACACCAGGGCACAGGACTGATTTCTTTCAGGACAGAGGAGAGGAATTTTATCGCATAGATAAGTTAAAGGTGAATTCGTTTTTTACGGAATCTGCAACTATTCATGCAGTTGTGTCTTTCTCCAATTCCATAATTATTACTATGCAGTATTTACAACAAAAAACGTTAATAGCAATAAGTATCGTCTCATTCACTTCTTGTGTCAACATTCAACTTCTCTCAAAAATTAACTAGCAAAACGAATTTAAAGAGACATCAACTGAATTGACATGTGCAAACTTTTCGTCCTGCCTTTGTGTCCGAAATAACAAGGACCGAAAGAACAGATTAAACAATTCCTACAGAAACAAAGGAAGTGACATTGTTTGCTCTCTTGTTCACCCGCACACCGGGAAAGAGACAAGCTTTTATAAATGGTTTTTGAAATCTTTGAAAAGTACAAACATAAATTTCAAGCAGCCAGGCTAATTCTTCACACTGTAAATTAACTCACAACAAGCGCTCGCGCATGACTCGACTAAAAATGTGACAGTGTTTGTTTACGCCGGTGTTTGTTCACTCTAGAAGATTTATATTATGCAGTCAGAAGCAGTTGTGAAATACCCATGAAAAGTAAAAACCAGTCTAAGAATTTTAATCCAAGAATCTGGTAAGTTTCACCAATTCACTTTTGGATTATATCTTTTCACAGCGATTTTTCTTCAAATAATATTACATTTCTACCTGATGGAGTGTTTGCCAATCTGCCCAAACTAAGAAGGCTGTAAGTGAAATAAATATGCTTATAATATACTAACCATAGGATAATGCTTTTTCAAGCAATTTGATTGGTTCCCTACTCATGGTCTCAGAGGAAATATACCCTCTTTACCTTATTTGAAAGTTTCATTTTTTGTTTCGGGCATAAAATGGGCATAAATTGGGAATATTCACCATTACTTTTTTCTGAGCGGTCCGTATCCCAAATCCTTAAATTTGATTGGCAAAGCGCACGCGATCCAGCGGTCCGTATCCTACAGTACGGACCGCTGCGATACTCTGCAATTTACTCGGGTAGAGAATTTTGCTTAGCTTTTTAAAACTTTCCGGCTGCTTTTAAATATTGTAAAACCCACAAAAACATATAAATCAAGCCAATATTGGTTCCGGGAGCGGAAGGAATTGCCCAAGCGAAAACATTTTATTTTCAGCAACGTGTGAAGTTCGATGAGAAGAAGCTTTTACTGAAGTTTCTCACATTATATTGCTCTCTTATCGTTGTCAAATGAATGGAGAACTACGCAGTGGAATTAAAACGAGCTTGCATTACTTCAAAAAGGCGAGTGTTCATTTTATTTTACCCGACATAATTTGAGTTTGTTGTTATTTTGGAAATCGGTTTCACGCTCTCTAGTTAACTTGCGATTTTTGAATTAGAAATCTCCGTGTTTAGACTCAATTCCTTAGTTTTAATCATTTGCTTTTCATTTCTATTTTTTCCTTAACAAACCTTCCTTTAATTTTCATTCAAGAAAGAACTTGGTGATTACCGGTAGTCCAGACGTATACATCATTTGTGCCGTACGTTGAAACTGAATACAAGCTTACCTGAGTTTGTCAAGGTTTCGCATAAAATCAAAATTGTAAATTACCACTGAATGGCAAAAATTAGATTAACATGGGAAATTAAATTGTAGTAAACTGAAAAATCGCTTATTCTGCTCGAATTCTGCTCGGTACAACTGACTAATTAGATATTCATTATGAATAGCAAAATTGTGGTAAATTTTATATAGTTCGCGCTGTGATTGGTTTAGAACTGTCATCTATTAGAGTACAGACGCAAGAATCACGTCACGAATTAGTACAATCTCGACCCCAGAGCCCTTCTCTTTTGCGCATGACCGAGGGAGAGAAGAGCTCTGGGGAACCCTGGGACAGAGCTTGCTCTGATTGGTTTTCGCATGAAACAATAAAAATGCTTCTGATTGGTCAATTTGTTACGCGCGAAAAGAAAAGTTCTAGGGAGGGGTGGAGAATGCGTAGTCATTTGTAAATAATGGCGGCTGCGGGTTAGCTGCCAAGTCTTTTGCGAAGCTGCGTTGACTGCGTTGGAGGAAGTTCTCGAAGGGATATTGGTACAAAAAGGATACAGTATGTATTTTTAAATGTCGTCACTGACCTATGAGCTGCTTCCTCGTGATTTTCATGTTTATCTATTGAGTCGGAGTGGAGAAGTAGTTCAGGCCGAGCGGACAGAAACAGTTCATCTTTTTGTCGTTTTAATCGATCTCTCGATCGATCTCTTCTTTTATATCGCTAAGATCCACTCTAGGTGATGTACCAGAACTTAATATTTATTAGAGAAAGGACATTTTTGCGATATGATATACCCTGTGTTTTGAGTTTCGAGATTTTGAACATATCGTAAAGAATCGTGGAAATGGCAGTGACAGGACTACAATCGAAGCTCTCGACCTCTGAGCGGACACTCTCGTATTTAAGCAGACAGCTCTACTTGCCACCCTGACAAAATCCCGCTTGAACTCTAGCTCATGCAAACTAGCTCTGTATTTACACATTCCCGTAAGCGGCAAGCTCCATTTGCGGACAATTTTTCTGATTCCCGAGGGTGTCCGACTGTGTATTTTCAGTATTTTTGCCGAAGCTTTAAGTAAGGTTCCTATGTTGGTTGTTGAAATGAGCTGGTCCTGCACAGTTATTTTATTTACCTTTTGAAAATATTCTAACCGCTTTATTTATTATCTGCATTTTCAGAATTTTAAAGTGAAATAAATATTATTATGTTGTTATTGAAGTGTTCAAGTCGTTTATATATTTTTTTTCAGGATGTTCTGGTTCTCTCCAAATTTATTCAATTCGTCAAATATTATGGCGAACACTGCATCACACTAAATAAGTACTAAGATGTAAAGTATTTGAGTCATGACCATGTTATTTGACCATGTACATGTACAATAGGTCTTATTTTTCATGAAAAGGTGCCTGGAATCAAAATTTGAACTTTCATTCTTTAATTAAATTAACCGAGATAATCCAGAAATTTCACAGGTAGCAATTACACTGTTTCTGCATGTCATGTAGGGTGAGGGGATGTCTAATTGAGCTCTAGAAAGCCTTTGACCGTAAGTCTATGTTGTCATAATATTTAAAAAATTGACAGATTATTTTGTGGTGGCTTGGTTTCCTGATTATACTCAAGTGTATCTCAGATCACAGATGAAATGTCTGTTGGTAAATGATGATTTTTTTAAAAACATGTAGCTGTTAGACTGGCTGATTTACCATGGAATTGTTCAGTTAGATACATATGTGTATCCTAACAAGGGTGCATTTGGGTCTTCAAACAAAGACCATACAAGGCTTTGAACTAGCAGAAATGGCACAGGGTATCCCTGCATGTCTTGTAGAATGAAAGGGTGTTTTACTGACCAAACCAGCCCTTTCATTCCACAAGACATGCAGGGATACCCAGTGCCATTTCTGCTAGTTCAAAATCTTATATTTGCTATTCTGCAATAAAATAATTAATATAATTTTTCTAAAGAACTGGAAGAAATGAAATGGCTTCCCACTGCATACTGCATGTTTGTAGCTTTTTCATGTTATCAAGAAAAACATGTACTGGTCAGCTAACTAGCTAATATCTAGAGGCAGTTGTATTTGTATAAAAATACCAAAATTATGGCAATATGATGTTTGACGTGTCTAAAAGTATCAAGAAGAGTGACAGTAAGAAGGTGAACATGTTCTTATACTGTCATTTTCTATTTGATAATGCTAGACACATCAAAACATTGTATCACTATAATTTTGGTATTTCTACTCAAATATTTCCCTAGACTGTGATCAGTCGGTATTCACATCGCCTGCCCAGGAAAGATTAGGAAAAGAAAGAGACTACTCGCAGTCTAATGTTTCCCTCAACAAACCTTTTATTTTAGAATAATAATAATTATTATCCCTCCACCACATTTCTTATTTTTAAATCAACACTTAACATGGGGTAGAAGTCAATTCTGCTCCGTGTGGTATGCAGCGGGCTGGAGGGTCTGAACTTCCCTCTTCCCATACCATCTAACTCCCAGTTCCCAGGGTCATTGTGATGTGCTAAATCTTGGGCAGGACACTTTAACTCTCGGTGCCTCTCTCCACACAGGAGTATAAATGGGTAGTGGAGAACGGATAAGGCAACCAAACAAAATGCCGTGGGACCTGAGGGGGGGGGGGGGGGGGGTACTCGGCTCAGATATGTTTCGGGTGTTTGGGTGGGTATGTGACGACGCCCAGGTCTTCTTATCCTGAATCAAAATTTGGATCCCGTTTAGAAATAATTTGCATTCAAAATGATACCCCGTACTAGAAACAGGCCAATTTTTATACCCCGTTCTGGAAATTTATTTCCATAGCCCGTTTTTGAAAAGTCTCGAATATACACTGTAGGTACCCCGTTCTAGATCAGGAGTCCCAAAATCACGACCCCGCTGGGTGGTACATACCCATATGGGTATTTTGGGGCAGTACCCTCTGGGCTGGGGGGTAACCTGCAATGGACTACCATCCCACCCAGGGGGAGTAGCAGTACTCCTAGTCAGCTTCATGCTGCAGAAACCAGGATAAGCTCCAGCAGTGCACCCCTCCAGCAGTGTGGACCAGTTTGGCTCCGAATAGCTTTACCTTCTTTACAATGTATATTAGACCCTCCCTCACTGAAGGCCTTGAAAAGAAATAAGCCCCCTGGGGCTTTTAAATAGAGTATTTATGCCGAGTTCATAAAATGTTCAGTCAGGTCCAACAAAGTATATCATATCTCAAACTTAAAAAAAATTTACAACTACGTGTATCAATAATACAGTATTGATGCCCAGCACAATAATAAAATGTAAGAAGAACCAAACCAACTCTTCTTATCCTGAATCAACAGTAAAGTAACTAAGCTTACCTAACTTTTCCTCTAGCCCGGGGGGGGGGGGGGGGGGTAAATGACCCGCTGAGGGTTTGAAACCCTGACCTTGTTTAGGACAACAACAACAAACTAAAATACCTACATGTACCCTGTGTAGGACAACATCCTCTATTTTAGGATCCTGTTTAGGACATACATGTAATACACACACTCTTGTTTTGCACATTTTTAAAGTGTTTTATTGGTAATTGCAAATATTTAGCGAATGACGTTTGAATGATACAAGCCAAAGACCGGCAAACATCTCCAATCACGGATAGCTAAATACTGTATAAACCATATTTTTACGATGACAATCGTGCAACTACATACCCTGTTTAGGACAAGTTCAGCCCTGTTTAAGGACAGACTCGCATAAAATTATATACCCTGTTCAGAACAGATAGGCCAAAAACCATACCCTGTCCAGCGGCACGTCCCATAAGGGAGTACCTCCCCCGGGGTCAGAAGATACTTTTCAATCTAAAAGATGACAGTCTATGGTTGCAAAGAAATTAAGGTGACAACAACACTTCATTTAATGAGGATATGCAGATAAAGCATAAACATGTTTACACTCTGGCCCACAGCTAAAACTACAGGTAAACATAGAATGTATGAATAGAATATTTACACATATTACTAGTAAGATTAATGCCGAGACAAAGTGCTCTAGTGGAGTACTAATGGCAATGCCTCAAGAAACGCTCAATCTGCAAGACATTGAGGACCTGGGAGTTGCTGACGAATTATTAGTCTCATGTACATGTATATAGTGGTCCACTATCATCCAGACCAATGGTGTGAAGGGATCCTTATAATTTAAGTGTTTTCATGGTGTACACGTATTGAATGATATAAATTATACATTTTAAATTTCTATTTTCTATGGGTTTTCTGGTAAACAATCAAATCAACGATATACAAGGATTGGGAAGCACCCAAAACACAGATTTTTAAAGATCTATATTTTACTATGAAAGTTTCTCTTGTTTTACGTCAAATAATAATACATGCAATTTATTATATAATACATGCATGTACTGTACCAAATAAAACCTATAATTCCAGTTTTCTCCATTCAATCTCTTACTTCACTGCAATTTTTCAGTCAAAATCTCATTACAAATTTCAATTTAAAATCATCAGATGTTCGGAAATTATTGTACATAATGTGCAAACAAACACTGTCATTTTGGCTGCCAAAATCTTAGCAAGGGCCAGTCTCGCCTTTCAAGATTATTGCCCGACTACAATAATATTGCACATTAAAAGTTATGAATTTATTACCGCTAAGCAGCTGGCAAGTAAACTGTATTAAACATGCGACAGTTTCGGCAAAACCTAACTGGAATATTCCCTTGAAGTAGCAGCTAAAAACGTCGAAGGCGACTGTACAGACAGCTTGGGATCTCCGGGTGTAAAAACATCAAATTGAAATTTACCTTCCGTCCTTTGGCGTCCACTTAGATGTCATAGATGAAAATAATTGTGACTTTCCGAATCCGAAACCTATCGGTAAAACCCCTAACGCAACCTAAACAAACTACAGCTTCGATAAATGACTTCTGCTCAACTTTTAAGCCGTAAGTAGCAGTCTTTGCCAGCTTTAGATGAAGCAGAGTCTGGCTTTAGCACCGCCATTTTGGATTTGGATGTGGAGCATGCGCCGTGAAGGCGACATAGCCAGATTCTGGCTACGGCTGCGCAGAGTTTCCCAGAGCTTCGCGCGCTTGCGTAGTCAAGAAAGCAGCGAAGGTCTGGGGTCGAGAATGGAATTAGTAGAAACGGTGACGTTTTTAAATTAAGATCTTACAAAAAAGGAACATCCAACAAATATATAAAGACTGTGTAAAGACAGCAAATTATTTAAATTATTCATATTTTTTTTTCAACTGTTATGCATATAATTAGTCTCACTGATCAAAGCCGGCAGAATGCTCGCGTCAAAAATCACTTATTCTGCTCGAAATTCTGCCGGCAGAATTTATCCAAGCTTAGCTTACGCAAGAGTATGGAAGATTGACCTAACATTTACCGGTTGCGACTTTGAATTGTTTTTGTGCTAAATTTGAAATAGCTTCTTAATTCAGCTGCTTTTAGTGGTGAAATTCCGTTTCAGTCTTCATCGTCTGTTCTTCATATAATTATTTATTTGCCCAAGCCGAATACAAACAACAAACAACTTCGCATTCCCGCCGATTTTCATCAGTTACCTCAAAAGTCCAACAAAAACCTTTCAGCAATCTTGGGGAAATTGATCAATGGGTTCTTCACTGTACGAGAAGAAACATCGTTTTCGGATGGGAATCTCATTCTCGCAAGTGTTTCTCGCGGAACGCAAGGCATCACATAGCCTGCAAATAAAGCCGCCTTCCATCGCGGGACGCTGGAAGCGGGGATTTCTCTCTTGCCACATGAAAATATTATAAAGAGATGCTGGGTAATGTAAGCTCAATAATTTAATAAAAAAGCATTGTACGGAGCGACTTGAAATAACCACTAATCAAAGCGGACGTCAGTCTAGGTGACACAAGCAAATCATTAATTTATTGTCTTTTATCTGCCTGAAAATAAAAGCTCCAGTAAAAATGTTGACAATTTCCATCCGCGTCACAAAGTAAGCAAAAGTTAGTAAACAACTCTGAGCTCTGTTCAACCCACATGCACAATGTCTCTCCAGGTTGTCGAAACTGTTTTCTAAACTCCCAAGGGACCAATATCCGCCGTCCTAATCGGTCAACAGCCAAGTACTCCCATGGGAAATACACGCATCGTGAAAATAAATAGCGGATGGCACCCCTTACAAAACTAACCTCAAACTTGTTGTGTCAAAAATTCACTAGTTAAACGGAATTTAGAAAGACATAAATTAACATGTGAAAATAACAGACTAAAAAATACCTACAGAAACAAAGGAAATAGCAATGCTTGCTCTCTTGTTTCCCCACACACCGGGAAAGAGATAGATAGATAGATAGATAGACTTTATTTAACGTGGACAATACACTTAGCTATAGGTAAAAACACAAGCTAATTTACAGGTAATGCCACGATTTAAAAAAGGTTGGAGGTTAGAGGTTAGAGGTTAGAGGTTAGTTTTTATAAACGAATTTTGCACAATCTAGATCTTGACGTAATTTTCTTATACAAATATTATATCTAGATGAACGTTTAATCGTTTGTCTCACGATGGAGTCACTTTGAGGTGTTGATCGCGACGTTTCGACTGCTTTACTGCTAGTCTTCATCAGGCGATGAGGTCAATTGTTTACGTGTCGCTACATGTAGCACCTTGGTTCACTGCTATTGCCCGTTCCGAAGTTCAAAAGGGACTGGGCATTAGTTTATCAATTGTTCAAATTACGTCATATTCAAAAATTAATCCCATCACCAGAAAGATCGCATGAAAATTAGTAAGTTTACCAAGTTTGGTTATGTTGCATTGCATAGTAACCAGGCTGTGAGCTGTCAAAGGTCGTCCAAATTCCATACAAACGTCTCTAATTCAGAGATGGCGTCCCCCAAATCCATACAAAGTCTCTAATTTTTCTGATTTTTGAAAGCCTTCTACATGGTTGAAATCCAACGAAACAACCCCAAAAATTTTAATGTGATCTTTCATTTGAACTTTGGAACGGGCAATTGGTGCATTTCGATCCACATTATTATTCCGACTAGAAGTTGTTTTCTCAGTGGGCTGACTAGGTGTTGCTCCCTCAGTGGACTGACTAGATGTTGTTCTCTCAGCGGTCTGCTCCGCTTTCGAGCGGTAGTTGTGTTTCTTGATCGTAGGCATCCATGCCTGAGGAATTTCGATTCCACCATCCCTGTTGATGTTGTTTGGATCGAGTCTTATATGTATGGCCTCTTTAACCTTTCGAGTGTACCAATGAGGGTCTCTGTCAATAAACTTAACCTCGTTCTAAATAGGAAGGTGCCCAGTCTCGTTGCCATGTTACGAAAGTGCGGAGTTCTGAGTACGAGCAATAATAATAATACTTTATTATTCAAACATAAAAATCGAATGTTTCTGTCGTGTTCCTTTATTCTTTTACGCATCGATCTCCCTGTTTCATCAATATATACTTTGCCGCATTCACATGGAATCTTATAGACAACACCGTCTTGTTGAGATGGATCAAGGGCGTCTTTAGGTCGCACTAAGTGTGACCTAAGAGTTGTGTCAGATTTGAAAACGGTGCGTACGCCTCGTTGTTGTAGGCAGCGGCGAAGAACCTCTGATACACCTTTAATATAGGGTAAAACAGACGTGGATTGAAATTTTTGATAGTGGGGGTCCCAGGGTTTTACCGAAAATGTGAAGTAGATTGAAGGATAATTTTTGGAAGTAGATGGCAGTAGTTATTACTAAAAGGCGCGGAGGGGGTGTTTGGCGGCCTTCCCTAGAAAAAAATTGAGATTTCAGGCTCTGAAAAGTGCATTTTGGTGGATCGTGGAGATGGTTTTGCTGTGGATAATGCAGAAAGCAAAAAACCCTCAGGTCCGATATGGGGGTCCGGACCCCCCCGACTCTCCCCCTGGATCCGCCACTGGCACGGTTCTTTCTCGGTTGTTCGCTTTCTAGTCTTTGTCATCTTTTGCACAAAAGAAGTAGGGTATCTGTTAGAAACAAGAACTGATGACAAAATATTATATCTGCTGGCATTTCTCCCGTTGATACTTTTCACTCATTTTCCGTTACTTTTCCCTGGTCCACATTAGCGACACAGTTGTTATTGAAAAAAAAGAACTCAAAACTAGCCCTTTTATATGATCCAACTAAAAATGTTACAGTGCGTATTTAAGTTCACCCTAGAAAATGTATGTACGCAAGCAACTGTGAAATACCCCGGAAAATTAAAAGGGAGTCTAACATTTTAAACACACAATGTGTTTCGTTTCACCAATTCACTTATTTGATTTAATCTCTTCAAAGGGATTTGTCTTCAAACTTTATTACAGTTCTTCCTGACGGACTCTTTGCCAATCTGCTTTCTCTGGATAGCCTGTAAGTGAATGTATAAGTGAATGTATACATAAACCCAGCATACTGCGATAAGTTGTTTAAGTCATTTGCTCTATTTACATTACCATTCACCGAAACACAACGAACGAAAAAAGAAGCAGAGAAATGAGTGGATACATTCCTTCAAACTTATTCATCATTCATGAGGCTATAAGCCAATCCACGATTGACCGATTTTGTCACGTGGATGAGTTTTCAAACCACAGTAAAGGTGAATTCCTAGTTAGGGAACTGGCTGGAAAACTACTCAAACAATATATACCAAATAGAAAACGTTTTCTGTGTTTCCATAGAGTTATAGTAACACGAAGTTCGGGAGAACGGGAATTGCTGTGGAAAACACGCAGGCGAGTGTTTCCACAGCAATCACGCGAGTGTTACCATAACTATATGGAAACACAGGGAAAATGTTTTCTATTGTTTTTATTAAATAAAAGCACGAAGAAATTTTCTATGTTTCCATAGAGTTATGGTAAATGGTTTTGAGCCAATCGGAGCGCGTGTAGTATCTTGTTTATTCATAAATTGTGTTTTCAACCAATTCCATAATTATCACTACGCAGAAAACACAAAAACTAACATCATTTACTTGTTGTGTCGACTTTCTACTTCACTTTAAAATTTTAGGAACATGGTGACTGAACAAAATCTCTCAAAAATGAAATACAATTGTTAACGGAATTTAGAAAGACATAAATTAACATGTGAACGTTTTTCTTCTTCTTTAGAAACAAACGAATTTGCGAAATCTTTGAAAAGTAGCAACAGAAATTTCAATCCAGTTTAATTCTGCACACCGGTAAATCTTGACTTCATCTGAAGGAATAAAACCTCCGTTCCCATGTTTTTATACTCTGATAAAAATCATAGCCACGTCATTTCGCTCCCGAGATGGCGTAGAGAGAACCCGAGCCGCAGGCGAGGGTTCTCTCAGCTATCGAGGGAGCGAAATGACGTGGCCATGATCTTTATTCCTTTTATGAAATTGCTACAGGATAAAAATGCAAAGGAGCTATGTTACGACAACATTTATACGCGGCTCAAAATTCTCAATAGCGAAATTCTCCTTACTAGAATCGAATATGATTGCGAGTATAATTGCGAGTGCGAGGGAAGTTTTCCAAACTTTTCTCAATGTCAAACTGCTAAGAAACTGCTACGTTTTCGAAACTAAAGTACAAACTAACGCTCAAATAAACAATTTACCTTTGTCTACATTTTATTGAAGACATTTTCCATACAGGAAGCCAGGCGAAAATCACTGAATGAATCAAAGCGTCTGCCACAACTGCCAGATTTCCTCGCGCTCGCCGGTCAACTACGGAAATCAAAATCCTCGACTTAAAAATATTTAGCCTCAAAATCACTCAAAAATTAAAGCCACAATAAGCCTATACCTTTCTACAATAGCTTACATTGTTCGGTCGGTCGAAGTCTGCTCGTAAATACATGCAAAAGCCGAATTTCTTGCAAACAAGCCGAGTTTGGCCGACTGTGAATGATCCGCTTGAGTGAGCGTACGCGTGTCTGACGTCATATATTCTTTATACTCTCGTGTAAAAGACATAGCTTTTTCAGTGAGAAACATACGCGCGAGAATCTCAGCTATTTTATATTTCTTATATTTCTATCTGCTTGAATTTCTCCCGTTGTTATTTTTCACTCAGTTTCCGTTACTTCCCGCTGATCTCTTTACTGAAAGTGGTTTTGTGGGTTTTCTTTTTTGCCTAGAAGATGTATGCAGGCAATCAACTGTGAAATACCCCCGAAAATTAAAAGCGAATCTAACATTTTAATCCAAGAATCTGGTATTTTTCACCAATTCACTTTTAATATGAAAAGAGATAATAAACGACGTTTCGTCTTGAGATCATTTTCAAGTTTGAAAATAACGGATTGTTGCGTTAATTTATACTAAAAAATGATTGAATAGTTTCATCATGAGCTATGGGAAACATGGATTTCGAGTAAATAAAAGCAAATTACTTACACAGAAGTTGTCTTTTATCTTTAGTTGTCATCTCAGCCTATACATTGGGTATTCGAGGCACAAAACCGGCTATTTTGAATCATTTCACTTCGGTTCGATCGCAACTCAACTGTCGATCTCATCCCCAAGTCCCTTTGAGAATATTCGCGCGAAGCGCGAGAACTGGAAACGAAGGCGCTGAAGGTGCCTACAAGGGAAAAATCGCTGGGTAGGAAGAACTTTTTCCGTTGCTAGGAGATTTGGGTTTCTGGCCAATCACAGAGCCGATAATGGGCATTGTTTTTCAAATTTGTGGTCAGCTGGTAAGGTCAACGAAAACTCTCTGTCCCCCAGTTAGTAGAAAAACTGCGACAAAATCAAGACTTTCCCCACGGGGATGGCGACATGAAAAATGTAAACAGGAAATTATTAATTAAAATAAATTTCGACTGAATAAAAGCAAAAAACTTACAATGAAGTAGTTCTTTATCTTTTATTGCCTCCTCAGCCGCTATTCGTTTGATATCGAGAGCATAAAAGCTGGCTTATTTAACGAATAATTCTCTCTGTTCGGTCCATTTGAAAAGAAAACGATATTCTTCGACAGCAATATAGTTCTCATCGTTACATCGCACAGTCGCTGTTTGAAGAGAGAAAATAACGGGATGTTCTAATTTTGGTGAAGATTATAAGCTAAATTTGAGTATATGAGTTGAAAAGTGGATGTTAACAGTAGTTGTGTTAATTATTTCTTACCTCGAAAAGCTCAACGAAATTCGAACTGACCTGTCTTCCGAGTAAATTTTCGATTCCAGTTTCTCTCTTTTGAGACCCCCCAGGGTGGCCACCCTGAACTTCCTTATTTGGGCATGGCCACCCGGCTGTCTTACGAGCTTCGAACGAGTGATAAGAAATCTCTTCCTACCCAGAGAATTATTACCGTTTGTCAAAAATGCTAATTAGCATCTGGGCCTCTCAGTTCAATAAAAGGTCGTTTCCAGTTCTCGCGCTTCGCGCGAATATTCTCAAAGGGACTTGGGGATGAGATCGACAGTTGAGTTGCGATCGAACCGAAGCGAAATGATTCAAAATAGCCGGTTTTGTGCCTCGAATACCCAATGTATAGGCTGAGATGACAACTAAAGACAAAAGACAACTTCTGTGTAAGTAATTTGCTTTTATTTAATCGAAATCCATGTTTCCCATAGCTCATGGTTTCATGCGGTAAATGTTGAAACTAAAATTCAGATTTATTGCATTATATCTTTTTACAGGTATTTGTATTCAAATAATATTACATTTCTACCTGATGGAGTGTTTGCCAATCTGACAAATCTGGAATATCTGTATGTGGAATAAATGTAGACATGTCACTTGTATACGTATGTATAGCCAGCATACTGCAATAAATTATTTAATCAGTCATTTGCTGTATCTACATGTTACCATTCACCAATGTAATTTAAACGAACGAAAAAGGAGCAGAGAAACAATAATGTTTGTCGGGAGTACATTCTTGTCGAACATATTAATAATTCATGAGGTAATAAGCCAATCCTCCAGGTGACGGAGTTTGTCACGTGGTTGAGTTTTCAAACCACTGTAAATGTGTATTTCTATTTAGAGAATCGGCTGAATTTCTACTCAAACAGTAGATTGTGTTTTCATCCAATTCCATAATTATTTATACGCAGAATAGAGAGCAAAAAGTTGACGTCATTTACTTGTTGTTCCCTTTAAAATTATAGAAGAGGGTGACTGAACAAAATCTCTCAAATATAAACAAAGCGAAACGGAATTTAAAAGGAATTAATCAAAATGTTCGTTCTGTTTTTGTGGACGGAAATAACAGACCAAACAATACCTACCAAAACAAAGGAAATAACATTGTATTCTCTTTTTTGTGTTGAAGATGTATGCAGGCAATCAACAGTGAAATACCCCCGAAAATTAAAAGCGAATCTAACATTTTAACCCAAGAATTTGGTATTTTTTCACCAATTCCCTTTTATTGGATTATATCTTTTCACAGGCTTTTGTATTCAAATGCTATTAGATTTCTACCTGATGGCGTGTTTGCCAATCTGACAAATCTGAAATATCTGTATGTGGAATAAATGTAGACATGTCACTTGTATACGTATGTATAGCCAGCATACTGCAATAAATTATTTAATCAGTCATTTGCTGTATCTACATGTTACCATTCACCAATGCAATTCAAATGAACGAAAAAGGAGCAGAGAAACAATAATGTTTGTCGGGAGTACATTCTTGTCGAACATATTAATAATTCATGAGGTAATAAGCCAATCCTCCAGGTGACGGAGTTTGTCACGTGGTTAAGTTTTCAAACCACTGTAAATGTGAATTTCTATTCAGAGAATCGGTGAATTTCTACTCAAACAGTAAATTGTGTTTTCATTCGATTCCATAATTATTTCTACGCAGAATAGAGAGCAAAAAGTTGACATCATTTACATATTGTGTCGACTTAGTTCACATTGAAATTATAGAAGACGGTGACTGAACAAAATCTCTCAAATATAAACAAAGCGAAACGGAATTTAAAAGGAATTAATTAAAATTTTCGTTCTGTTTTTGTGGACGGAAATAACAGACCAAACAATACCTACCAAAACAAAGGAAATAACATTGTATTATCTTTTTTGTGTTGAAGATGTATGCAGGCAATCATCAGTGAAATACCCCCGAAAATTAAAAGCGAGTCTAACATTTTAATCCCACAATGTGTTTCGTTTCACCAATTCACTTTTATTGGATTATATCTTTTCACAGTGGTTTGTCTTCAAATGCTATTAGATTTCTACCTGATGGAGTGTTTGCCAATGTGACAAATCTGGAATATCTGTATGTGGAATAAATGTAGACATGTCACTTGTATACGTATGTATAGCCAGCATACTGCAATAAATTATTTAATCAGTCATTTGCTGTATCTACATGTTACCATTCACCAATGCAATTCAAACGAACGAAAAAGGAGCAGAGAAACAATAATGTTTGTCGGGAGTACATTCTTGTCGAACATATTAATAATTCATGAGGTTATAAGCCAATCCTCCAGGTGACGGAGTTTGTCACGTGGTTGAGTTTTCAAACCACTGTAAATGTGAATTTCTATTTAGAGAATCGGCTGAATTTCTACTCAAACAGTAATTGTGTTTTCATCCAATTCCATAATTATTTCTACGCAGAATAGAGAACAAAAAGTTGACCCCATTTACATGTTGTGTCGACTTAGTTCACATGAAAATTATAGAAGACGGTGACTGAACAAAATCTCTGAAATATAAACACGGAATTTAAAAGGCATTAATTAAAATTTTCGTTCTGGTTTTGTGGACGGAAATAACAGACCAAACAATACCTACCGAAACAAAGGAAATAACATTGTATTATCTTTTTTGTGTTGAAGATGTATGCAGGCAATCAACTGTGAAATACCCCCGAAAATAAAAAGCGAGTCTAACATTTTAATCCAAGAATCTGGTATTTTTCACCAATTCACTTTTATTGGATTATATCTTTTCACAGGTATTTGTATTCAAATAATATTAGATTTCTACCTGATGGAGTGTTTGCCAATCTGACAAATCTGAAACATCTGTATGTGGAATAAATGCTCGGGGGGGGGGGGGGGGGGGGGGACTCCCTTATGAAAGGGACGGAGATGCTCGTCGGAAATTTTGAATTAAACCCCTAAAGGAGTCCAATCTGGGCATGGCTCAAGCTTTATTTGACCCCTAAAAGATACCATTCTATAAAAGACAGACAAACAAGAGTTATAGTGACTTTTTAAAACAAGAAGTTCCGGTATAAAAGGGGCCTGGCCTGGCCATTTTCACACCTAGTTGTCATTCAACCATCAAAGCGTAAACAGCTGAAAAACAACCTGCGCTTTTTGTACGACCGTTACTGATAAAAATTTTGTTGTATTTTTTCTAAGAATGTTCTGTTAAACAAGTTATATCTTATTTTTGTTAATGATATATTTTGATTTCATGAGATTTTGAAGCATGTTTAGTTTTCAGGACGCTTGACTCAACAACGTGCCACGACTGCAAGAGTACAAATTTGCATTTCGCACCCGAAAGGTGTGAAATGTGGGAGGTGCCATATGCATCTCTTTTATAGCGGAACTTCTTGTTTAATTAAGTTGCAATCATCTCCGGTAATGAGGCCACCTACACAGTATGACGGGTTTTTTTAATTATTTCTTCGCGTGCAACCCTAAACGATACCTTGATGGCTAAAAATATCGGCGTTTCGTCCTGAACACCCTAAGTGAGACCAAAATCCGTAATTTAGACCCCTAAACGAGACGACGAGCATCCCCGTCACTTTTATATGGGAGTCCCCCCCAGGGAATAAATGTAGACACGTCACTTGTATACGTATGTATAGCCAGCATACTGCAATAAACTATTTAATCAGTTATTTGCTGTATCTACATGTTACCATTCACCAATGCAATTCAAACGAACAAAATCTCTCAAACGTAGACAAAGGGAAACGAAATTTTAAAAGGCATTAATTAAAATGTTCGTTCTGTTCTTGTGTTTTTTTTTGTGGAGATCCAGTGAGCAGCACAAGACTACTACAGCGTGAATTGTTTTATTTGTCCTACGCGTTTCGTCTGAGACTTCAGACTTCGTCAGGGATATAATACAACTGATTATCTTTACAAAGTAGGGTCATATATAACCGTTTGAATGCGTGATCTATTTAAGCAATAGACCACACTTTCTATGGGTTTACCGGCGCAATAAACCCACTTGGGATGTTGTGAGAACACCCGAAAAGCTTGTAAATCACTCGCCGTTGTGGTCTATTGCTTTTATGAAATAACTATGGAAAACATTTGTAAAAGAGAGAAATAAATATATTTTATTATCGTGATCATCAAGTTGCTTATTCTCATCACATTCATGGCACGGCGCGAGAAACCAATCACAGCGGCTGAAAGAATGAAAACACAAAATTCAGTATTTAATCAGTCATTTGCTGTATCTACATGTTACCATTCACCAATGCAATTCAAACGAACGAAAAAGGAGCAGAGAAACAATAATGTTTGTAGGGAGTACATTCTTGTCGAACATATTAATAATTCATGAGGTTATAAGCCAATCCTCCAGGTGACGGAGTTTGTCACGTGGTTGAGTTTTCAAACCACTGTAAATGTGAATTTTCATTCTGTTTTTGTGGACGGAAATAACAGACCAAACAATACCTACCGAAACAAAGGAAATAACATTGTATTCTCTTTTTTGTGCCCGGTGGAAGATGTATGCAGGCAATCAAATGTGAAATATCCCCGAAAATTAAAAGCGAGTCTAACATTTTAATCCAAGAATCTGGTATTTTTCACCAATTCACTTTTAATATGAAAAGTGATAATAAACGACGTTTCGTCTTGAGATCATTTTCAAGTTTGAAAATAACGGATTGTTGCGTTAATTTATACTAAAAAATGATTGAATAGTTTCATCATGAGCTATGGGAAACATGGATTTCGAGTAAATAAAAGCAAATTACTTACACAGAAGTTGTCTTTTATCTTTAGTTGTCATCTCAGCCTATACATTGGGTATTCGAGGCACAAAACCGGCTATTTTGAATCATTTCACTTCGGTTCGATCGCAACTCAACTGTCGATCTCATCCCCAAGTCCCTTTGAGAATATTCGCGCGAAGCGCGAGAACTGGAAACGAAGGCGCTGAAGGTGCCTACAAGGGAAACATCGCTGGGTAGGAAGAACTTTTTCCGTTGCTAGGAGATTTGGGTTTCTGGCCAATCACAGAGCCGATAATGGGCATTGTTTTTCAAATTCGTGGTCAGCTGGTAAGGTCAACGAAAACTCTCTGTCCCCCAGTTAGTAGAAAAACTGCGACAAAATCAAGACTTTCCCCACGGGGATGGCGACATGAAAAATGTAAACAGGAAATTATTAATTAAAATAAATTTCGACTGAATAAAAGCAAAAAACGTACAATGAAGTAGTTCTTTATCTTTTATTGTCTCCTCAGCCGCTATTCGTTTGATATCGAGAGCATAAAAGCTGGCTTATTTAACGAATAATTCTCTCTGTTCGGTCCATTCGAAAACGATATTCTTCGACAGCGATAGTTCTCATCGTTACATCGCACAGTCGCTGTTTGAAGAGAGAAAATAACGGGATGTTCTAATTTTGGTCAAGATTATAAGCTAAATTTGAGTATATGAGTTGAAAAGTGGATGTTAACAGTAGTTGTGTTAATTATTTCTTACCTCGAAAAGCTCAACGAAATTCGAACTGACCTGTCTTCCGAGTAAATTTTCGATTCCAGTTTCTCTCTTTTGAGACCCCCAGGGTGGCCACCCTGAACTTCCTTATTTGGGCATGGCCACCCGGCTGTCTTACGAGCTTCGAACGAGTGATAAGAAATCTCTTCCTACCCAGAGAATTATTACCGTTTGTCAAAAATGCTAATTAGCATCTGGGCCTCTCAGTTCAATAAAAGGTCGTTTCCAGTTCTCGCGCTTCGCGCGAATATTCTCAAAGGGACTTGGGGATGAGATCGACAGTTAAGTTGCGATCGAACCAAAGCGAAATGATTCAAAATAGCCGGTTTTGTGCCTCGAATACCCAATGTATAGGCTGAGATGACAACTAAAGACAAAAGACAACTTCTGTGTAAGTAATTTGCTTTTATTTACTCGAAATCCATGTTTCCCATAGCTCATGGTTTCATGCGGTAAATGTTGAAACTAAAATTCAGATTTATTGCATTATATCTTTTTACAGGTATTTGCATTCAAATAATATTACATTTCTACCTGATGGAGTGTTTGCCAATCTGACAAATCTGAAATATCTGTATGTGGAATAAATGTAGACATGTCACTTGTATACGTATGTATAGCCAGCATACTGCAATCAATTATTTAATCAGTCGTTTGCTGTATCTACATGTTACCATTCACCAATGCAATTCAAACGAACGAAAAAGGAGCAGAGAAACAATAATGTTTGTAGGAGTACATTCTTGTCGAACATATTAATAATTCATGAGGTTATAAGCCAATCCTCCAGGTGACGGAGTTTGTCACGTGGTTGAGTTTTCAAACCACTGTAAATGTGAATTTCTATTAGAGAATCGGCTGAATTTCTACTCAAACAGTAAATTGTGTTTTCATCCGATTCCATAATTATTTCTACGCAGAATCGAGAGCAAAACGTTGATCTCATTTACATATTGTGTCGACTTAGTTCACTTTGAAAATTATAGAAGACGGTGACTGAACAAAATCTCTCAAATATAAACAAAGCGAAACGGAATAAAAAAGGAATTAATTAAAATTTTCGTTCTGTTTTGTGGACGGAAATAACAGACCAAACAATACCTACCGAAACAAAGGAAATAACATTGTATTCCTTTTTTGTGTTGAAGATGTATGCAGGCAATCATCAGTGAAATACCCCCGAAAATTAAAAGCGAGTCTAACATTTTAATCCCACAATGTGTTTCGTTTCACCAATTCACTTTTATTGGATTATATCTTTTCACAGTAGTTTGTCTTCAAATGCTATTAGATTTCTACCTGATGGAGTGTTTGCCAATCTGACAAATCTGCAATATCTGTATGTGGAATAAATGTAGACATGTCACTTGTATACGTATGTATAGCCAGCATACTGCAATAAATTATTTAATCAGTCATTTGCTGTATCTACATGTTACCATTCACCAATGCAATTCAAACGAACAAAATCTCTCAAACGTAGACAAGGGAAACGAAATTTTAAAAGGCATTAATTAAAATGTTCGTTCTGTTCTTGTGTTTTTTTTGTGGAGATCCAGTGAGCAGCACAAGACTACTACAGCGTGAATTGTTTTATTTGTCCTACGCGTTTCGTCTGAGACTTCAGACTTCGTCAGGGATATAATACAACTGATTATCTTTACAAAGTAGGGTCATATATAACCGTTTGAATGCGTGATCTATTTAAGCAATAGACCACACTTTCTATGGGTTTACCGGCGCAATAAACCACTTGGATGTTGTGAGAACACCCGAAAAGCTTGTAAATCACTCGCCGTGTGGTCTATTGCTTTTATGAAATAACTATGGAAACATTTGTCAAAGAGAGAAATAAATATATTTTATTATCGTGATCATCAAGTTGCTTATTCTCATCACATTCATGGTACGGCGCGAGAAACCAATCACAGCGGCTGAAAGAATGAAAACACAAATTCAGTATTTAATCAGTCATTTGCTGTATCTACATGTTACCATTCACCAATGCAATTCAAACGAACGAAAAAGGAGCAGAGAAACAATAATGTTTGTCGGGAGTACATTCTTGTCGGAACATATTAATACTGATTCATGAGGTTATAAGCCAATCCTCCAGGTGACGGAGTTTGTCACGTGGTTGGAGTTTTCAAACCACTGTAAATGTGAATTTCTATTTTAGAGAATCGGCTGAATTTCTACTCAAACAGTAGATTGTGTTTTCATCCAATTCAATAATTATATCTACGCAGAATAGAGAGCAAAACGTTGACCTCATTATTTGTTGTGTCGACTTTATCTACACTTTAAAATGACAGAAAACGGTGCATGGACAAAATCTCTCAAAAGTACAAAAGTAAACATAGATTTCAAGCAGTTTAATTCTGACACAACGTAGATATTGACGTAATCTTCTTATACAGTATTCTATCTGCTGGCATTTCTCCCGTGTTACTTTTCACTCATTTCCCGTTACTTTTCCCTGGTCCACATTAGCGCACCAATTTGTTCTTGAAAAATAACTCACAACTAGCGCTCGTACATGATTCGACTAAAATGCGACGGTTTTGTGACGGTGTTTGTTCACCCTAGAAGATGTATGCAGGCAAGCAACTGTGAAATACCCGGAAATTAAACTCTAACATTTGAAACACACAATGTGTTTCGTTTCACCAATTCACTTATTTGATTTAATCTCTTCAAAGGGATTTGTCTTCAAACGTTATTACAGTTCTTCCTGACGGATTGTTTGCCAATCTGCTTCTCTGGAAATCCTGTAAGTGAATGTATAAGTGAATGTATACATAAACCCAGCATACTGCAATAAGTTGTTTAATCATTTGCTCTATTTACATTACCATTCACCGAAACACAACGAACGAAAAAAGAAGCAGAGAAATGAGTGGATACATTCCTTCAAACTTATTCATCATTCATGAGGCTATAAGCCAATCCACGATTGACCGATTTTGTCACGTGGACGAGTTTTTCAAACCACAGTAAAGGTGAATTCCTAGTTAGGGAACTGGCTGGAAAACTACTCAAACAATATATACCAAATAGAAAACGTTTTCTGTGTTTCCATAGAGTTATAGTAACACGAAGTTCGGGAGAACGGAAATTGCTGTGGAAAACACGCAGACGAGTGTTTCCACAGCAATCACGCGAGTGTTACCATAACTATATGGAAACACAGGGAAAATGTTTTCTATTGTTTTTATTAAATAAAAAGCACGAAGAAATTTTCTGTGTTTCCATAGAGTTATGGTAAATGGTTTTGAGCCAATCGGAGCGCGTGTAGTATCTTGTTTATTCATAAATTGTGTTTTCAACCAATTCCATAATTATCACTACGCAGAAAACACAAAAACTAACATCATTTACTTGTTGTGTCGACTTTCTACTTCACTTTAAAATTTTTAGGAACATGGTGGACTGAACAAAAATCTCTCAAAAATGAAATACAATTGTTAACGGAATTAGAAAGACATAAATTAACATGTGAACGTTTTTCTTCTTCTTTAGAAACAAACGAATTTGCGAAATCTTTGAAAAGTTAGCAACAGAAATTTCAATCCAGTTTAATTCTGGCACACCGGTAAATCTTGACTTCATCTGAAGGAATAAAACCTCCGTTCCCATGTTTTTATACTCTGATAAAAATCATAGCCACGTCATTTCGCTCCCGAGAGGGCGTAGAGAGAACCCGAGCCGCAGGCGAGGGTTCTCTCAGCTATCGAGGGAGCGAAATGACGTGGCCATGATCTTTATTCCTTTTATGAAATTGCTACAGGATAAAAATGCAAAGGAGCTATGTTACGACAACATTTATACGCGGCTCAAAATTCTCAATAGCGAAATTCTCCTTACTAGAATCGAATATGATTGCGAGTATAATTGCGAGTGCGAGGGAAGTTTTCCAAACTTTTCTTAATGTCAAACTTCTAAGAAACTGCTACGTGTTTTCGAAACTAAAGTACAAACTAACGCTCAAATAAACAATTTACCATACAGGAAGCCAGGCGAATCAAAGCGTCTGCCACAACTGCCAGATTTCCTCGCGCTCGCCGGTCAACTACGGAAATCAAAATCCTCCACTTGAAAATATTTAGCCTCAAAATCACTCAAACATTAAGCCACAATAAGCCTATACCTTTCTCCAATAGCTTACATTGTTCAAGTCTGCTCGTAAATGCATGCAAAAGCTGAATTTCTTGCAAACAAGCCGAGTTTGGCCGACTGTGAATGATCCGCTTGAGTGAGCGTACGCGTGTCTGACGTCATCTATTCTTTATACTCTGGTATAAAAGACATAGCTTTTTCAGTGAGAAACATACGCGCGAGAATCTCAGCTATTTTATATTTCTTATTTAGTATAATTTTCAGAGGTGAATATGAGCAAGGGCGGTGAATATGGGATTTCAAGGCGTGGCTGCTAAGCTAAGCCACATTTCTTATACCGGCAAGTAAAGATGGCGGACTCGTTTTTGAGTGAAATTTTCGTGTATTCTAAGGACATTACTCCAAGTTCGGATATTCAAAGCATTGGGAACTTAGGTAAATGACTACCAAGACGTTTGGACGGGAAATATTTTCAAGAAACGATTTTAACGCATTTAAAACTCGTAAACTTGTAAAAGTTTTTGTGTGGCCAACCAAGGCGGCCGTGTTCGTGTCGGATGGAGTGACAGAAATTTGCTTTTCTTCAGGACCTAAGCTACTTATTTCAGAACGATAACTACATGTACAGCTGCTCATCGAAATCAGCAACGATCAAACAAAGGTACCTGATGAATAGTGTCCTTTTGTGTATTTTACTGCTTAATCAGTTTGATGTGTAAACGATGTAACTACGGTAAATATGGCGAGTACTTGCATGTGTTGTTTTCATGTTTTAGCTCGTAATTTTGTAGTTCTTGATATTCACCTCTGAAAAATTATACGTGAATATTCACTGAGCCTGAGGCGAATAAATTTGTTAAATAGTATTCTATCTGCTTGAATTTCTCCGTTGTTATTTTTCACTCATGTTTCCGTTGCTTTCCGCTGATCTCATTAGTGACAGTGTTTTGTTTAAGATGTTTTTGTGGGTTTTCTTTTGGCCTAGAAGATGTATGCAGGCAATCAACTGTGAAATACCCCGAAATTAAAACGAATCTAACATATTAATCCAAGAATCTGGTATGTTTCCCCAATTCATTTTTAATATGAAATAAGTGATAATAAACGACGTTTCGTCTTGAGATCATTTTCAAGTTTGACAATAACGGATTGTTATGTTAATTTATACTAAAAAAGGTGTGAATAGTTTCATGCGGTAAATGTTCAACTAAACTGATTCACTTTTATTGGATTATATCTTTTCACAGTGGTTTGTCTTCAATGCTATTAGATTTCTACCTGATGGAGTGTTTGCCAATCTGACAAATCTGCAATATCTGTATGTGGAATAAATGTAGACATGTCACTTGTATACGTATGTATAGCCAGCATACTGCAATCAATTATTTAATCAGTCGTTTGCTGTATCTACATGTTACCATTCACCAATGCAATTCAAACGAACGAAAAAGGAGCAGAGAAACAATAATGTTTGTAGGAGTACATTCTTGTCGAACATATTAATAATTCATGAGGTTATAAAGCAATCCTCCAGGTGACGGAGTTTGTCACGTGGTTGAGTTTTCAAACCACTGTAAATTTGAATTTCTATTAGAGAATCGGCTGAATTTCTAATCAAACAGTAGATTGTGTTTTCATCCAATTCCATAATTATTTCTACGCAGAATAGAGAACAAAAAGTTGACCCCATTTACATGTTGTGTCGACTTAGTTCACATGAAAATTATAGAAGACGGTGACTGAACAAAATCTCTGAAATATAAACACGGAATTTAAAAGGCATTAATTAAAATTTTCGTTCTGGTTTTGTGGACGGAAATAACAGACCAAACAATACCTACCGAAACAAAGGAAATAACATTGTATTATCTTTTTGTGTTGAAGATGTATGCAGGCAATCAACTGTGAAATACCCCCGAAAATAAAAAGCGAGTCTAACATTTTAATCCAAGAATCTGGTATTTTTCACCAATTCACTTTTATTGGATTATATCTTTTCACAGGGTTTTGTTGTTAAATGCTATTAGATTTCTACCTGATGGAGTGTTTACCAATCTGACAAATCTGAAATATCTGTATGTGGAATAAATGCTCGGGGGGGGGGGGGGGGGGGGGGGGACTCCCTTATGAAAGGGATGGGGATGCTCGTCGGAAATTTTGAATTAAAGCCCTAAAGGAGTCCAATCTGGGCATGGCTCAAGCTTTATTTGACCCCTAAAAGATACCATTCTATAAAAGACAGACAAACAAGAGTTTATATAGTGACTTTTTAAAACAAGAAGTTCCGTATAAAAGGGGCCTGGCCTGGCAATTTTCACACCTAGTTGTCATTCAACCATCAAAGCGTAAACAGCTGAAAAACAACCTGCGCTTTTTGTACGACCGTTACTGATAAAAATTTTGTTGTATTTTTTCTAAGAATGTTCTGTTAAACATAGCAAGTTATATCTTATTTGTTAATGATATATTTTGATTTCATGAGATTTGAAGCATGTTAGTTTTCAGGACGCTTGACTCAACAACGTGCCACGACTGCAAGAGTACAAATTTGCATTTCGCACCCGAAAGGTGTGAAATGTGGGAGGTGCCATATGCATCTCTTTTATAGCGGAACTTCTGTTTAATTAAGTTGCAATCATCTCCGGTATTGAGGCACCTACACAGTATGACGGTTTTTTTTAATTATTTCTTCGCGTGCAACCCTAAACGATACCTTGATGGCTAAAAATATCGGCGTTCGTCCTGAACACCCTAAGTGAGACCAAAATCCGTAATTTAGACCCCTAAACGAGACGACGAGCATCCCGTCACTTTTATATGGGAGTCCCCCCCAGGGAATAATGTAGACACGTCACTTGTATACGTATGTATAGCCAGCATACTGCAATAAACTATTTAATCAGTTATTTGCTGTATCTACATGTTACCATTCACAATGCAATTCAAACGAACAAAATCTCTCAAACGTAGACAAGGGAAACGAAATTTTAAAAGGCATTAATTAAAATGTTCGTTCTGTTCTTGTGTTTTTTTTGTGGAGATCCAGTGAGCAGCACAAGACTACTACAGCGTGAATTGTTTTATTTGTCCTACGCGTTTCGTCTGAGACTTCAGACTTCGTTCAGGGATATAATACAACTGATTATCTTACAAAAGTAGGGTCATATATAAACCGTTTGAATGCGTGATCTATTTAAGCAATAGACCACACTTTCTATGGGTTTACCGGCGCAATAAACCCACTTGGGATGTTGTGAGAACACCCGAAAGCTTGTAAATCACTCGCCGTTGTGGTCTATTGCTTTTATGAAATAACTATGGAAAACATTGTCAAAGAGAGAAATAAATATA
The DNA here is from genome assembly GCA_029204205.1 of Desmophyllum pertusum. Lineage (NCBI taxonomy): Eukaryota > Metazoa > Cnidaria > Anthozoa > Scleractinia > Caryophylliidae > Desmophyllum > Desmophyllum pertusum. The sequence continues at coordinate 6,200,792 of MU827302.1, forward strand.
TTTTATTATCGTGATCATCAAGTTGCTTATTCTCATCACATTCATGGCACGGCGCGAGGAAACCAATCACAGCGGCTGAAAGAATGAAACACAAATTCAGTATTTAATCAGTCATTTGCTGTATCTACATGTTACCATTCACCAATGCAATTCAAACGAACGAAAAGGAGCAGAGAAACAATAATGTTTGTCGGGAGTACATTCTTGTCGAACATATTAATAATTCATGAGGTTATAAGCCAATCCTCCAGGTGACGGAGTTTGTCACGTGGTTGAGTTTTCAAACCACTGTAAATGTGAATTATATTCAGAGAATCGGCTGAATTTCTACTCAAACAGTAAATTGTGTTTTCATCCGATTCCATAATTATTTCTACGCAGAATAGAGAGCAAAAAGTTGACATCATTTACATATTGTGTCGACTTAGTTCACATTGAAATTATAGAAGACGGTGACTGAACAAAATCTCTCAAATATAAACAAAGCGAAACGGAATTTAAAAGGAATTAATTAAAATTTTCGTTCTGTTTTTGTGGACGGAAATAACAGACCAAACAATACCTACCAAAACAAAGGAAATAACATTGTATTCTATTTTTGTGTTGAAGATGTATGCAGGCAATCATCAGTGAAATACCCCGAAAATTAAAAGCGAGTCTAACATTTTAATCCCACAATGTGTTTTCGTTTCACCAATTCACTTTTATTGGATTATATCTTTTCACAGTGGTTTGTCTTCAAATGCTATTAGATTTCTACCTGATGGAGTGTTTAGCCAATGTGACAAATCTGGAATATCTGTATGTGGAATAAATGTAGACATGTCACTTGTATACGTATGTATAGCCAGCATACTGCAATAAAATTATTTAATCAGTCATTTGCTGTATCTACATGTTACCATTCACCAATGCAATTCAAACGAACGAAAAAGGAGCAGAGAAAACAATAATGTTTGTCGGGAGTACATTCTTGTCCCGAACATATTAATAATTCATGAGGTTATAAGCCAATCCTCCAGGTGACGGAGTTTGTCACGTGGTTGAGTTTTCAAACCACTGTAAATGTGAATTTCTATTTAGAGAATCGGGCTGAATTTCTAATCAAACAGTAGATTGTGTTGTCATCCAATTCCATAATTATTTCTACGCAGAATAGAGAACAAAAAGTTGACCCCATTTACATGTTGTGTCGACTTAGTTCACATGAAAATTATAGAAGACGGTGACTGAACAAAATCTCTGAAATATAAACACGGAATTTAAAAGGCATTAATTAAAATTTTCGTTCTGGTTTTGTGGACGGAAATAACAGACCAAACAATACCTACCGAAACAAAGGAAATAACATTGTATTATCTTTTTGTGTGAAGATGTATGCAGGCAATCAACTGTGAAATACCCCCGAAAATAAAAAGCGAGTCTAACATTTTAATCCAAGAATCTGGTATTTTTCACCAATTCACTTTTATTGGATTATATCTTTTCACAGGTATTTGTATTCAAAATAATATTAGATTTCTACCTGATGGAGTGTTTGCCAATCTGACAAATCTGAAACATCTGTATGTGGAATAAATGCTCGGGGGGGGGGGGGGGGGGGGAGGGGGGGCTCCCTTATGAAAGGGACGGGGATGCTCGTCGGAAATTTGAATTAAACCCCTAAAGGAGTCCAATCTGGGCATGGCTCAAGCTTTATTTGACCCTAAAAGATACCATTCTATAAAAGACAGACAAAACAAGAGTTATAGTGACTTTTTAAAACAAGAAGTTCCGGTATAAAAGGGCCTGGCCTGGCCATTTTCACACCTAGTTGTCATTCAACCATCAAAGCGTAAACAGATGAAAAACAACCTGCGCTTTTGTACGACCGTTACTGATAAAAATTTTGTTGTATTTTTTCTAAGAATGTTCTGTTAAACATTAGCAAGTTATATCTTATTTTTGTTAATGATATATTTTGATTTCATGAGATTTTGAAGCATGTTTAGTTTTCAGGACGCTTGACTCAACAACGTGCCACGACTGCAAGAGTACAAATTTGCATTTCGCACCCGAAAGGTGTGAAATGTGGGAGCGTGCCATATGCATCTCTTTTATAGCGGAACTTCTTGTTTAATTAAGTTGCAATCATCTCCGGTAATGAGGCCACCTACACAGTATGACGGTTTTTTTTAATTATTTCTTCGCGTGCAACCCTAAACGATACCTTGATGGCTAAAAATATCGGCGTTTCGTCCTGAACACCCTAAGTGAGACCAAAATCCGTAATTTAGACCCCTCTAAACGAGACGACGAGCATCCCCGTCACTTTTATATGGGAGTCCCCCCCAGGGAATAAATGTAGACACGTCACTTGTATACGTATGTATAGCCAGCATACTGCAATAAACTATTTAATCAGTTATTTGCGTATCTACATGTTACCATCACCAATGCAATTCAAACGAACAAAATCTCTCAAACGTAGACAAAGGGAAACGAAATTTTAAAAGGCATTAATTAAAATGTTCGTTCTGTTCTTGTGTTTTTTTTTGTGGAGATCCAGTGAGCAGCACAAGACTACTACAGCGTGAATTGTTTTATTTGTCCTACGCGTTTCGTCTGAGACTTCAGACTTCGTCAGGGATATAATACAACTGATTATCTTTACAAAGTAGGGTCATATATAACCGTTTGAATGCGTGATCTATTTAAGCAATAGACCACACTTTCTATGGGTTTACCGGCGCAATAAACCCACTTGGGATGTTGTGAGAACACCCGAAAAGCTGTAAATCAACTCGCCGTTGTGATCTATTGCTTTTATGAAATAACTATGGAAAACATTTGTCAAAGAGAGAAATAAATATATTTTATTATCGTGATCATCAAGTGCTTATTCTCATCACATTCATGGTACGGCGCGAGAAACCAATCACAGCGGCTGAAAGAATGAAAACACAAATTCAGTATTTAATCAGTCATTTGCTGTATCTACATGTTACCATTCACCAATGCAATTCAAACGAACGAAAAAGGAGCAGAGAACAATAATGTTTGTCGGGAGTACATTCTTGTCGAACATATTAATAATTCATGAGGTTATAAGCCAATCCTCCAGGTGACGGAGTTTGTCACGTGGTTGAGTTTTCAAACCACTGTAAATGTGAATTTCTATTTAGAGAATCGGCTGAATTTCTACTCAAACAGTAGATTGTGTTTTCATCCAATTCAATAATTATTTCTACGCAGAATAGAGAGCAAAACGTTGACCTCATTTATTTGTTGTGTCGACTTTATCCTACACTTTAAAATGACAGAAAACGGTGCAATGGACAAAATCTCTCAAAAGTACAAAGTAACATAGATTTCAAGCAGTTTAATTCTGCACAACGTAGATATTGACGTAATCTTCTTATACAGTATTGTATATGCTGGCATTTCTCCGTTGTTACTTTTCACTCATTTCCCGTACTTTTCCCTGGTCCACATTAGCGACCAATTTGTTCTTGAAAAAATAACTCACAACTAGCGCTCGTACATGATTCGACTAAAAATGCGACGTGTTTTGTGACGGTGTTTTGTTCACCCTAGAAGATGTATGCAGGCAAGCAACTGTGAAATACCCCGGAACATTAAACTCTAACATTTGAAACACACAATGTGTTTCGTTTCACAATTCACTTATTTGATTTAATCTCTTCAAAGGGATTTGACTTCAAACTTTATTACAGTTCTTCCTGACGGACTCTTTGCCAATCTGCTTTCTCTGGATAGCCTGTAAGTGAATGTATAAGTGAATGTATACATAAACCCAGCATACTGCGATAAGTTGTTTAAGTCATTTGCTCTATTTACATTACCATTCACCGAAACACAACGAACGAAAAAAGAAGCCAGAGAAATGAGTGGATACATTCCTTCAAACTTATTCATCATTCATGAGGCTATAGGCCAATAAACGATTGACCGATTTTTTCACGTGGATGAGTTTTTCAAACCACAGTAAAGGTGAATTCCTAGTTAGCGGAACTGGCTGGAAAACTACACAAACAATATATACCAAATAGAAAAACGTTTTCTGTGTTTCCCATAGAGTTATGGTAACAACGAAGTTCGGTGAGAACGAGAATTGCTGTGGAAACACGCAGGCGAGTGTTACCATAACTATATGGAAACACAGGGAAAACGTTTTCTATTGTTTTTATTAAATACAAAAGCACGAAGCAATTTTCTATGTTTCCATAGGAGTTATGGTAAATGGTTTTGCAGCCAATCAGAGCGCGCGTAGTATCTTGTTTATTTATAATTGTGTTTTCATCCAATTCCATAATTATCACTACGCGGAAAACACAAAAAACTAACATCATTTACTTGTTGTGTCGACTTTCTACTTCACTTTTAAAATGTTAGGAACATGGTGACTGAACAAAATCTCTCAAAAACTAAATATAATTGTTAACGAATTTAGAAAGACATAAATTAACATGTGAAAGTTTTTTCTTCTCTTTATATACCGGTAAAAAAAAAAAAAAAAAAAAACTATACAATACCTACAGAAACAAACGAATTTGCGAAATCTTTGAAAAGTAGAAACAGAAATTTCAATCCAGTTTAATTCTGCCACACCGGTAAATTTTGACTTCATCTGAAGGAATAAAACCTCCGTTCCCATGTTTTTTGTACTCTGATAAAAATCATAGCCACGTCATTTCGCTCCCCTCAGCCATCGAGGGAGCGAAATGACGTGGCCATGATCTTTATCAGAGTATAAATGTAGCGGCGATAGATTTTCGTACTGAGTCGGAGCCATCGATTAACCACAACGAGTAAGCAATATGGCAACTTTTAATGACGGTCCAACACGTAAAAACTGAAATAAAGGCATACAATGACCAACTGACATATACTAACTTAACATAACAATGAATAGAAGTCATTTAGCATTTATAAACAACAGATGTCGATCGTCCGTGAAATTACAAATTGTTTGAGGCGATGGACAATCGACAAAACACCAAGGAACGAAGAAAACAATGACAACAACTAATACTTAATCTTACATACCTCTATCCCGACTTTGGGACGAACAACATTACTAAAATGGCAGTAGAAATCCTACCGAACTTGGTGCTAACGCTAAACTTGAGCACCGCCCGCGCCGACAACTAAAACCCACGAGGCATGCTTCCTTTTACACTTGACTGCGCATGTACAATGACGTCACAATGTAACGCAACGGTAACGCTTACATGGCTCCTCTAAATTGTAAAGTCAATTTACTTATTTCAAAAAAATGAAAATGAAAAAGAAAGACCTAACAAAATGATAATAAAGGCATGCAGTGTTCATCAGTTCAATGCTTTTCCTTGTGCTTGCAACTCCTGGCTCCTCGGTGGGGATTCCCCGGTCTTCCATCAGTTTTCATTACACCGCACAAGAAGAACTAGCTTCTGGACAGGTCTGTCAAGGAACACAAGTGATCTGGTTCTACTCCCGCTTCTATCCAGAGACGAGTCTGCGACTTGAAACTTTGACCTTTCTCACGAGGCCATCGTCACTGGGGTAGGTCTGCACAACACGAGCGAGCTGCCACAGGTTCCGTGGTTGATTATCATCTTTAATGATGACGACATCGCCCACTTCTAGACTTCTGACTGTACGCACCCATTTCTGCCTTGTCTGTAATGACTGGAGGAAACTGGCTTTCCACTTAATCCAGAATTCATTTGCTAAATACTGTACACGGCGCCATCTTTTCTTTGAGTAGAGGTCCGCTCGCTGAAAGGATCCTGGGGGAGGCAGGACAACACTAGATTTCATGGTCAGCAGCTGATTGGGTGTCAATGGATCAAGACAATCTGGTGAGTTTACATCGTTGACTGTAAGTGGACGGCAATTCACAATTGCTTCAGCCTCAATCATGAAGGTACTCAGGGATTCGTCGTCAAGCTGTGATCCATGGCTGCTCAGCAGGGCTGCAAGAACGTTCCGCACAGTTCGAATTTGACGCTCCCAGGCACCTCCCATATGGCTCGCATGGGGTACGTTCATCTTATAATTTACCCAGTCACAGTTTCTCTTCAGAAGCTCTTGTCTTACTTTCTCATGGTCTAACTCTGAGAGGGCCTCCTGAAGTTCATTCCTCGCACCGACAAAATTTGTTCCCTGGTCTGAACGGATCTGGCGAACTGGGCCACGACGGCCAACAAAGCGGCGGTAGGCATTGATGAAAGAATCCGTTGTCAGGGAATTTGCAACTTCTAGGTGGACTGCTCTGGATGCCATGCACGTGAAGAGAACTCCATATCTCTTGAGCTGACGACGTCCCTCCTTCACGTACCAAGGTCCAAAGTAGTCCACTGCACAATAGGTAAAGGGCGGGGCAGACTGAAACTCGGTCTTCTGGAAGATCCGCCATCTTCTGTTCCTGCACTGTTCCCCTCAACTTTCGGCAGCAAACACATTTTGCGATGTAATCAGATATGGCTGAGCTCCCACCAATGATCCAGAATCCGGAGGATCTGATTCTATTTTGCGTCATTCCGCGCCCTTGATGTTCTACAGAGTCATGACAGTGGGAAATGATCAGGCCTGTCACATGTCCCTTCTTGGGTATGATTACAGGGTGCTTGACTGTGGATGCAAGATCAGCGTGTTTCAGACGGCCACCAACTCGAAGCACACCATTCTCATCAAGGAAGGGATCAAGCTTGTAGAGAGCGGTAGTTTTCTTCATGACCCTGACCGAGGCGCGGTCGTGTGAATCTTGTTGTGAATTCCTGGAGCGAAGCAAACTGATTTCTTCTTGGAATTCTTCCCTTTGAAAGCTCTTGACAATCTCTGTTTCTGCCTCTTGGAGCTCTTCTGTGTTAACTGGAATGTACTGGTTCATCCTCTTCTGCTTAGACTGGGGCTCTTTAGCTTTCACTTGGCCTTGCCCCTTCAAACCGATTCGGTATCTTTTCTGAAGGCGAAGGCAGACAGCAACTGCTTGCTTTGCTCTATACCAGCTGGAGAAGTACTTCAAGCGCTCGGGAAGAGAGAAGCATTCTTGAGTTTGGGTAGTCATGGTTGAGATCTTCTTTACTTCGGGGTCATCCGGAGAAATGCACATGGGTTCAGCACCATCAAGAGGGCTCTGATCTTCCAGTGGTTTCCAGAGGAACTCTGGGCCATTCCACCAGCGCGAGTTCTCAATTAGATTTTGTGCATTTTGACCACGAGAGGCATCGTCTGCTGGATTCTTTTCTGTTTCCACGTACTTCCACTGATTGGGTAAGGTGTGGTCCCGGATCTGCTGCACTCGGTTCGCAACAAACACATGGAAACGTCTAGCATCATTGGAAATGTAGCCAATAACGACCTTGCTATCGGTCCAGAACACCTCAGTAATTTGGTCATATTCAAGTTCCCTTTGCAGGACAGCACTGGTTTTCACTGATACCAACGCAGCTGTAAGCTCGAGTCTGGGAATTGTTACAAGCTTCAAGGGGGCAACGCGTGATTTAGCCATTACAAGAGAACAATGTATCTGGTCGGAATGATCGATCAGCTTAACGTAGGAGCACTGGCCATAAGCATCCTTGCTGGCATCTGAAAAGTGGTGTAGCTCTACAGATTTGAGTTCCCCAAAACCTTCTGGCTTGTAACATCTTGGGATCTTGAGGTTAGAAAGTAGGGGTAGGTCGGCTCTCCACTTTTCCCATCTTCCTCGTAACGGTTCTGGAACCTTGTCATCCCAGTCTGCTCCATCGCGACATAACTCCTGAAGGATAGTCTTTCCTACCAGGATGAGGGGTGCAAGCATACCAAGAGGATCAAACACAGAACTAACGGTCGACAGGATGCCTCTTCTTGTTAAGGGCTGGTCCTTCAGTTCAACTCTAAACTGGAGTGTGTCTGACTCTACGCACCATTGGACACCAAGAGCCCGCTCGACTGGAAGAGTGTCTTTGGTAATGTCCAAGTTCTGGAGATCCTTTGATCGATCTTCATGGAGAATAGTGTCAATCACGGCCTTGTGATTTGAAATGAACTTGTGAAGATTGAAGCCACCCTTCTCACACAAAGACTTTGTATTCTTGACCAGGCTAATAGCCACTTCAGGCGTTGACACTGACTTCAAGCCATCATCCACGTAAAAGTCGTTCTTCACGAAGTTGGCTGCTTCAGTTCCATATTGACCTTCGTAGTCACTTGCGGTCTTCTTTAACGCGAAATTTGCGCAGCCCGGAGAAGAAGTGGCACCAAACAGATGAACGGTCATTCTAAACTCAATCGGTTCACTATGAAGGTTGCCATTCTCCCACCAAAGGAAACGAAGAAAGTTACGATGCTCTGGGTTAACATTGACCTGGTGGAACATGCCTTCTATGTCACACATGAGCGCTACCGGATCTTGACGGAATCTGCAAAGCACACCAACCAGGTTGTTGGTGAGATCAGGACCCTGAAGGAGGTGGCGGTTAAGAGATTCACCAGCGAACTCCACACTACAGTCGAAGACGACTCTTATCTTCTCTGGTTTCTTCGGGTGGTACACCCCGTGGTGAGGGATGTACCACACACGGCCATTCTTCAATGAAGCTTCTTCAGCAGGCACTCTCTCGGCATAACCCCTGTCAATGATGTCGCTCATGAAGGCAAGGTAGTCCTTTCTGTATCTGCTGTCAGTTTTGAGTCTTCTCTTTAATTTGCTGAGTCGATTCAGAACAACTTCTTTATTGTTGGGCAATGCAACCAATTCTTCTTTGAGTGGTAGGGGCATCTCATAATGACCATCACCTCTTTGATGGATTCCACTAGAAACCTTCCCCATAAAGGTTCTGTCTTCATAAGAGAGGGGCTGTTCCTCCGTCTTCTTCTCGTTGAAGTCTTGCTCCAACATGTGGTTCACTTGAACTGGACTGAGGATCTCCTTTGTAGATGTCTTGAGAGCAAAGTGACACGTCTTCTTTGGGCTAAACGCAACCTCACAAGTGACAATGCGGTTAACTCCTACGCTTTCTTCATCACACTCACTGGTATTTGGTGTAACCATACCAATCACTCCCCAACCAAGAGCCGTTCTTTTAGCATAAGGGTCGTCGTCATTCCCTGGGATGATCTCTCTCGGCTTAATAGCACGTGCACAGTTAATGCCAAGCAGCAGGCTAACATCCAAATCATCCCTATAAGGCATGAGATGATCAGCGATTCTCTTAAGATGAGACCACTTTCGCGCTGTTTCTGGTCTTGGGATCTGACTCCGTCTGGCCGGGATGATGTGTCTGGTGTAGGTACGAGGAAGGGAGATCTCTGTGCTCTCATTCACACCACGAACTACAAGACCGGTGATCTTCTGACTTGTGATGGCTTTCTGGGCAAGGACTGTAGAAAGCTTCAGTTGAATTTCAGGACCACTTACACCAAGCTTCTCAAGGGCTGTTTGTTTGATAAAGCAAGCATCAGATTGGTCATCGAGCAAGGCATAGACCATAAGCTTGTTGTTCGGGCTATCCTCATGATGGAGCCATACTGGAACGATAAGGGAGTGTGAAACGGGTTCGGTTTGACTGTTCATGCTGCACACTTCAATACAATGAGATATTGGATTACTGCGGCTTGACTCACTGCTTTCTTGATCTGGAATCCTGTCATGGTACGTCGCTGAATCATCATGCAAGTAAGTTGGGTGTCGGCGACTGCAGCTTCTGCATGTCTTTCTTCCTCTGCATTCTTTGTACACGTGGCCCCATTTGAGACATCCCCAGCAGAGTGCATTAGCTTGGACAAACTTCCTTCTTTCCGAAAGAGCTATCTTGGAAAATTTCTCACATAGGTCAAGTTCGTGGTTGTTCTTGCAGAAGGCACAAATGATCCTCTTTGAGCTGCTATTTGTAGCAGTGTTCCCATCTTTCTCCTCAGATTTAGTTGCGAGGGCTCTCGCTCTAAAGTTCCCCTTGTCTCGTGCATTGTACTTTAATCTCCCAGACTCAACTTTGTCCTTGGCTTCTTCCATCTTCAATGCTTGTGGGGAAGTCACGGGGTTACACGCAACCCTTGCCTCCTTTCTCATAAACTTGCAAAATTCTGCAAAGGGGGGGTATCCAGCCTTGGCTTGTTTACCTTTCGTTCGAGGTGTATCGCTGTCTTCCTCCAATTCATCTTCAGCTATCCATTCATCGACAACTCTACTCCATCTCGCTACCAGGTAGCTTGGAAGTTTCTGAATTATCTTCTGGTTCTCGTCTGGATCATTAAGGACATTCAAATACTGAATGGTCTTCATTGCAGTATTGCAGTGCTCCAAGAAGTCGGAGAATTTCCTCAAGCCTTGACCATCATTTGGCTGAATCTTGGGCCAGCTGTTAATTCTCTTGCGGAATGCATCTGCTACAACGAATGGATTTCCAAAGCGGTTTGTCAGTATCTTCTTAGCTTTGCTGTAAGCATCAACATTGTCCAACGATAACAGACCGCTGACCGCTTCTTTAGCTGCGCCTGTTGTATACTTGCCAAGGTAGTACAGCCGTTCCGAAGGATCCTTTGTCTTTCTTTCAATGAAGGTTTCGAAGGACTTTACCCAGTTGGGGTATCGCAATGGATTTCCGGTGAATACTTCAGGCTCTGGACGTGGAAGGGAATCTCGGTCTTGCCTCTGAGCCAGCAAGTCTGCTAACCTTTGCATCAGGTCCTCTCCAGAAGAAACAGAAGGGTTGGAAGCAGGAGAATTGAGCTTCTCGTCAGGAATTGGTTTCGTTGGTATTACATGTGGCGAAATTGCACTGGTGAATGTAGAAGCGAAAGGATTCAAACTTATTGCTGACTGGCTTCTTTGGAGTGGCTCTTCTGAAGTTGACATGTGCAATTTAGGCAAGTCGGAGCTTCTGGCAAACGTCACATTCGCAGGGGCTTTAACATTTGAGGTCGGAGCTAAAGTGACATTTAACCCTGTGTTTGGTGTTGGTGACATGCCACTGGATGTAGGAACCTGAAGAATGGAGTCTAACTGAGACTGGAGATATCTTTCTAAGTGATCTTCAGAGCAGTTATCCTTTGGCAAAGCTCCTTCTTCGACGTGGCTGACTTCTCCACAGTTTTCTTCTTCTATTTTGGTCACAGCTTCCAGTTCTGCTTGAGTGGCAGCCAATTCCTTCATTAAGTGCAACTTCTTAATTTCATCCTCATGTTTCTTGAGCGCTGCAGTCTTCTGGGTTTCAACATCGTGAAATTTCAACTCGGCTCCTAATCGTGCAGCCCTGGCAGCCATCTCGGCCCTCTTCTGGAGTGAAGAACTGGACGCCCCGGACGTTTTTGAACGTTTGGACGTACGCGAGTGTTTGCTCCGAGACGAGTAAATGGAGCTGCGATCGTCCTTTGCTGATTGAAGAACGGAGATTCTTTCGTTTAGCGACCATAACGCTTCTCGATTGCTGTGATTTAAAGAATCATACCGATTGTTCTGTTCTATCCTTTTGTCTTCGCCTTCGAGAGTATCGTGTAACGCCGCGTGGGCATTTGCAAAATCATCCATGCGAGCTTGTAGCTTTCCTCGTTCTTGCTGCAAACCGGAGATTTCCACCTCGTCTGCCAAAAGTGACTGTATTCTGTTTACTTGTTTCGTACAAGCTTTCTGTGCGGCGTCGAAATCTCTTTCTAACAACTGTTGGCGGTATTCTTTCATCTTGTCTGTTGGCACTTTCGGACGAGCGCTGCTTCGAACAAGCGTGGAATCCGTGGTCGAGCTCGGTGGAAATTCGCCGTGACTGAACTGTTCGTGATTTTCGACGATTCCATTGTTGTCTGCCAAAGTACGCGTAGGATTATCCTTGTCTGCATCCATGAACTTGATCGCCCAACGTAAACTTTATCGAACGGAAGAGTTTTTACTGTAGCGGCGATAGATTTTCGTACTGAGTCGGAGCCATCGATTAACCACAACGAGTAAGCAATATGGCAACTTTTAATGACGGTCCAACACGTAAAAACTGAAATAAAGGCATACAATGACCAACTGACATATACTAACTTAACATAACAATGAATAGAAGTCATTTAGCATTTATAAACAACAGATGTCGATCGTCCGTGAAATTACAAATTGTTTGAGGCGATGGACAATCGACAAAACACCAAGGAACGAAGAAAACAATGACAACAACTAATACTTAATCTTACATACCTCTATCCCGACTTTGGGACGAACAACATTACTAAAATGGCAGTAGAAATCCTACCGAACTTGGTGCTAACGCTAAACTTGAGCACCGCCCGCGCCGACAACTAAAACCCACGAGGCATGCTTCCTTTTACACTTGACTGCGCATGTACAATGACGTCACAATGTAACGCAACGGTAACGCTTACAATAAAGACATAGAAAAGGAGGTTTTATTCCTTTTATGAAATTGCTACAGGATAAAAATGCAAAGGAGCTATGTTACGACAACATTTATACGCGGCTCAAAATTCTCAATAGCGAAATTCTCCTTACTAGAATCGAATATGATTGCGAGTATAATTGCGAGTGCGAGGGAAGTTTTCCAAACTTTTCTTAATGTCAAACTTCTAAGAAACTGCTACTTTTTCGAAACTAAAGTACAAACTAACGCTCAAATAAACAATTTACCATACAGGAAGCCAGGCGAATCAAAGCGTCTGCCACAACTGCCAGATTTCCTCGCGCTCGCCGGTCAACTACGGAAATCAAAATCCTCCACTTGAAAATATTTAGCCTCAAAATCACTCAAACATTAAAGCCACAATAAGCCTATACCTTTCTCCAATAGCTTACATTGTTCAAGTCTGCTCGTAAATGCATGCAAAAGCTGAATTTCTTGCAAACAAGCCGAGTTTGGCCGACTGTGAATGATCCGCTTGAGTGAGCGTACGCGTGTCTGACGTCATCTATTCTTTATACTCTGGTATAAAAGACATAGCTTTTTCAGTGAGAAACATACGCGCGAGAATCTCAGCTATTTTATATTTCTTATTTAGTATAATTTTCAGAGGTGAATATGAGCAAGGGCGGTGAATATGGGATTTCAAGGCGTGGCTGCTAAGCTAAGCCACATTTCTTTATACCGGCAAGTAAAGATGGCGACTCGTTTTTGAGTGAAATTTTCGTGTATTCTAAGGACATTACTCCAAGTTCGGGATATTCAAAGCATTGGGAACTTAGGTAAATGACTACCAAGACGTTTGGACGGGAAATATTTTCAAGAAACGATTTTAACGCATTTAAAACTCGTAAACTTGTAAAAGTTTTTGTGTGGCCAACCAAGGCGGCCGTGTTCGTGTCGGATGGAGTGACAGAAATTTGCTTTTCTTCAGACCTAAGCTACTTATTTCAGAACGATAACTACATGTACAGCTGCTCATGAAATCAGCAACGATCAAACAAAGGTACCTGATGAATAGTGTTCTTTTGTGTATTTTACTGCTTAATCAGTTTGATGTGTAAACGATGTAACTACGGTAATATGGCGAGTACTTGCATGTGTTGTTTTCATGTTTTAGCTCGTAATTTTGTAGTTCTTGATATTCACCTCTGAAAATTATACGTGAATATTCACTGAGCCTGAGGCGAATAATTGTTAAATAGTATTCTATCTGCTTGAATTTCTCCCGTTGTTATTTTTCACTCAGTTTCCGTTGCTTTCCGCTGATCTCATTAGTGACAGTGTTTTGTTTAAGATGTTTTGTGGGTTTTCTTTTTGGCCTAGAAGATGTATGCAGGCAATCAACTGTGAAATACCCCCGAAAATTAAAAACGAATCTAACATATTAATCCAAGAATCTGGTATGTTTCCCCAATTCATTTTTAATATGAAATAAGTGATAATAAACGACGTTTCGTCTTGAGATCATTTTCAAGTTTGACAATAACGGATTGTTATGTTAATTTATACTAAAAAAGGTGTGAATAGTTTCATGCGGTAAATGTTCAAACTAAACTGATTCACTTTTATTGGATTATATCTTTTCACAGTGGTTTGTCTTCAAATGCTATTAGATTTCTACCTGATGGAGTGTTTGCCAATCTGACAAATCTGCAATATCTGTATGTGGAATAAATGTAGACATGTCACTTGTATACGTATGTATAGCCAGCATACTGCAATAAATTATTTAATCAGTCATTTGCTGTATCTACATGTTACCATTCACCAATGCAATTCAAACGAACAAAAAAGGAGCAGAGAAACAATAATGTTTGTCGGGAGTACATTCTTGTCGAACATATTAATAATTCATGAGGTTATAAGCCAATCCTCCAGGTGACGGAGTTTGTCACGTGGTTGAGTTTTCAAACCACTGTAAATGTGAATTTCTATTCAGAGAATCGGCTGAATTTCTACTCAAACAGTAAATTGTGTTTTCATCCGATTCCATAATTATATCTACGCAGAATCGAGAACAAAAAGTTGACCCCATTTACATATTGTGTCGACTTAGTTCACTTTGAAATTATAGAAGACGGTGACTGAACAAAATCTCTCAAATATAAACAAAGCGAAACGGAATAAAAAAGGAATTAATTAAAATTTTCGTTCTGTTTTTGTGGACGGAAATAACAGACCAAACAATACCTACCGAAACAAAGGAAATAACATTGTATTCTCTTTTTTGTGTTGAAGATGTATGCAGGCAATCATCAGTGAAATACCCCCGAAAATTAAAAGCGAGTCTAACATTTTAATCCCACAATGTGTTTCGTTTCACCAATTCACTTTTATTGGATTATATCTTTTCACAGTAGTTTGTCTTCAAATGCTATTAGATTTCTACCTGATGGAGTGTTTGCCAATCTGACAAATCTGCAATATCTGTATGTGGAATAAATGTAGACATGTCACTTGTATACGTATGTATAGCCAGCATACTGCAATAAATTATTTAATCAGTCATTTGCTGTATCTACATGTTACCATTCACCAATGCAATTCAAACGAACGAAAAAGGAGCAGAGAAACAATAATGTTTGTCGGGAGTACATTCTTGTCGAACATATTAATAATTCATGAGGTTATAAGAGTTATAAGAGTTTGTCACGTGGTTGAGTTTTCAAACCACTGTAAATGTGAATTTCTATTTAGAGAATCGGCTGAATTTCTAATCAAACAGTAGATTGTGTTTTCATCCAATTCCATAATTATTTCTACGCAGAATGGAGAACAAAAAGTTGACCCCATTTACATGTTGTGTCGACTTAGTTCACATGAAAATTATAGAAGACGGTGACTGAACAAAATCTCTGAAATATAAACACGGAATTTAAAAGGCATTAATTAAAATTTTCGTTCTGGTTTTGTGGACGGAAATAACAGACCAAACAATACCTACCGAAACAAAGGAAATAACATTGTATTATCTTTTTTGTGTTGAAGATGTATGCAGGCAATCAACTGTGAAATACCCCGAAAATAAAAAGCGAGTCTAACATTTTAATCCAAGAATCTGGTATTTTTCACCAATTCACTTTTATTGGATTATATCTTTTCACAGGTATTTGTATTCAAATAATATTAGATTTCTACCTGATGGAGTGTTTGCCAATCTGACAAATCTGAAACATCTGTATGTGGAATAAATGCTCGGGGGGGGGGGGGGGGACTCCCTTATGAAAGGGACGGGGATACTCGTCGGAAATTTTGAATTAAAGCCCTAAAGGAGTCCAATCTGGGCATGGCTCAAGCTTTATTTGACCCCTAAAAGATACCATTCTATAAAAGACAGACAAACAAGAGTTATAGTGACTTTTTAAAACAAGAAGTTCCGGTATAAAAGGGGCCTGGCCTGGCCATTTTCACACCTAGTTGTCATTCAACCATCAAAGCGTAAACAGCTGAAAAACAACCTGCGCTTTTTGTACGACCGTTACTGATAAAAATTTTGTTGTATTTTTTCTAAGAATGTTCTGTTAAACATTAGCAAGTTATATCTTATTTTTGTTAATGATATATTTTGATTTCATGAGATTTTGAAGCATGTTTAGTTTTCAGGACGCTTGACTCAACAACGTGCCACGACTGCAAGAGTACAAATTTGCATTTCGCACCCGAAAGGTGTGAAATGTGGGAGGTGCCATATGCATCTCTTTTATAGCGGAACTTCTTGTTTAATTAAGTTGCAATCATCTCCGGTAATGAGGCCACCTACACAGTATGACGGTTTTTTTTAATTATTTCTTCGCGTGCAACCCTAAACGATACCTTGATGGCTAAAAATATCGGCGTTTCGTCCTGAACACCCTAAGTGAGACCAAAATCCGTAATTTAGACCCCTAAACGAGACGACGAGCATCCCCGTCACTTTTATATGGGAGTCCCCCCCAGGGAATAAATGTAGACACGTCACTTGTATACGTATGTATAGCCAGCATACTGCAATAAACTATTTAATCAGTTATTTGCTGTATCTACATGTTACCATTCACCAATGCAATTCAAACGAACAAAATCTCTCAAACGTAGACAAAGGGAAACGAAATTTTAAAAGGCATTAATTAAAATGTTCGTTCTGTTCTTGTGTTTTTTTTTTGTGGAGATCCAGTGAGCAGCACAAGACTACTACAGCGTGAATTGTTTTATTTGTCCTACGCGTTTCGTCTGAGACTTCAGACTTCGTCAGGGATATAATACAACTGATTATCTTTACAAAGTAGGGTCATATATAACCGTTTGAATGCGTGATCTATTTAAGCAATAGACCACACTTTCTATGGGTTTACCGGCGCAATAAACCCACTTGGGATGTTGTGAGAACACCCGAAAAGCTTGTAAATCACTCGCCGTTGTGGTCTATTGCTTTTATGAAATAACTATGGAAAACATTTGTCAAAGAGAGAAATAAATATATTTTATTATCGTGATCATCAAGTTGCTTATTCTCATCACATTCATGGTACGGCGCGAGAAACCAATCACAGCGGCTGAAAGAATGAAAACACAAATTCAGTATTTAATCAGTCATTTGCTGTATCTACATGTTACCATTCACCAATGCAATTCAAACGAACGAAAAAGGAGCAGAGAAACAATAATGTTTGTCGGGAGTACATTCTTGTCGAACATATTAATAATTCATGAGGTTATAAGCCAATCCTCCAGGTGACGGAGTTTGTCACGTGGTTGAGTTTTCAAACCACTGTAAATGTGAATTTTCATTCTGTTTTTGTGGACGGAAATAACAGACCAAACAATACCTACCGAAACAAAGGAAATAACATTGTATTCTCTTTTTTGTGCCCGGTGGAAGATGTATGCAGGCAATCAAATGTGAAATACCCCCGAAAATTAAAAGCGAGTCTAACATTTTAATCCAAGAATCTGGTATTTTTCACCAATTCACTTTTAATATGAAAAGTGATAATAAACGACGTTTCGTCTTGAGATCATTTTCAAGTTTGAAAATAACGGATTGTTGCGTTAATTTATACTAAAAAATGATTGAATAGTTTCATCATGAGCTATGGGAAACATGGATTTCGAGTAAATAAAAGCAAATTACTTACACAGAAGTTGTCTTTTATCTTTAGTTGTCATCTCAGCCTATACATTGGGTATTCGAGGCACAAAACCGGCTATTTTGAATCATTTCACTTCGGTTCGATCGCAACTCAACTGTCGATCTCATCCCCAAGTCCCTTTGAGAATATTCGCGCGAAGCGCGAGAACTGGAAACGAAGGCGCTGAAGGTGCCTACAAGGGAAAAATCGCTGGGTAGGAAGAACTTTTTCCGTTGCTAGGAGATTTGGGTTTCTGGCCAATCACAGAGCCGATAATGGGCATTGTTTTTCAAATTTGTGGTCAGCTGGTAAGGTCAACGAAAACTCTCTGTCCCCCAGTTAGTAGAAAAACTGCGACAAAATCAAGACTTTCCCCACGGGGATGGCGACATGAAAAATGTAAACAGGAAATTATTAATTAAAATAAATTTCGACTGAATAAAAGCAAAAAACTTACAATGAAGTAGTTCTTTATCTTTTATTGTCTCCTCAGCCGCTATTCGTTTGATATCGAGAGCATAAAAGCTGGCTTATTTAACGAATAATTATCTCTGTTCGGTCCATTCGAAAACGATATTCTTCGACAGCAATAGTTCTCATCGTTACATCGCACAGTCGCTGTTTGAAGAGAGAAAATAACGGGATGTTCTAATTTTGGTCAAGATTATAAGCTAAATTTGAGTATATGAGTTGAAAAGTGGATGTTAACAGTAGTTGTGTTAATTATTTCTTACCTCGAAAAGCTCAACGAAATTCGAACTGACCTGTCTTCCGAGTAAATTTTCGATTCCAGTTTCTCTCTTTTGAGACCCCCCAGGGTGGCCACCCTGAACTTCCTTATTTGGGCATGGCCACCCGGCTGTCTTACGAGCTTCGAACGAGTGATAAGAAATCTCTTCCTACCCAGAGAATTATTACCGTTTGTCAAAAATGCTAATTAGCATCTGGGCCTCTCAGTTCAATAAAAGGTCGTTTCCAGTTCTCGCGCTTCGCGCGAATATTCTCAAAGGGACTTGGGGATGAGATCGACAGTTGAGTTGCGATCGAACCGAAGCGAAATGATTCAAAATAGCCGGTTTTGTGCCTCGAATACCCAATGTATAGGCTGAGATGACAACTAAAGACAAAAGACAACTTCTGTGTAAGTAATTTGCTTTTATTTACTCGAAATCCATGTTTCCCATAGCTCATGGTTTCATGCGGTAAATGTTGAAACTAAAATTCAGATTTATTGCATTATATCTTTTTACAGGTATTTGCATTCAAATAATATTACATTTCTACCTGATGGAGTGTTTGCCAATCTGACAAATCTGAAATATCTGTATGTGGAATAAATGTAGACATGTCACTTGTATACGTATGTATAGCCAGCATACTGCAATAAATTATTTAATCAGTCATTTGCTGTATCTAAATGTTACCATTCACCAATGAATGCAATTGAAACGAACGAAAAAGGAGCAGAGAAACAATAATGTTTGTCGGGAGTACATTCTTGTCGAACATATTAATAATTCATGAAGTTATATGAGCCAATCCTCCAGGTGACGGAGTTTGTCACGTGGTTTGAGTTTTCAAACCACTGTAAATGTGAATTTCTATTTAGAGAATCGGCTGAATTTATACTCAAACAGTAGATTGTGTTTTCATCGAATTCCATAATTATTTCTACGCAGAATAGAGAGCAAAAATCTGACCTCTTTTACTTGGTGTGTCTACTTTATCCTTCACTTTAAAATTACAGAAAAAAAGGCATTAATTACCATTTTCGTTCAGTTCTTGTGGACCGAAATAACAGACTAAACAATACCTACGGAAACAAAGGAAATAGCATAGTTTTCTCTCTTGTTAACCAGCACACCGGTAAAGAGCCAAGTTTTTATTTATGACTGGATTTCAAAATGTTTGAAAAATGTTTGAAAGTATAACATAAATGTCAAGCCAGGTTAATTCTTCACACCGTAAATATCGAATTCATTTTCTTATACAGTATTTTATCACCTTCCATTCTATCCCGTTGCTACTATTCACTCAAAATCCGTTTCTTTCTGTTGCTCTACATTAGCGACTCCGGCGCAACAAGCGCTCTCACTTCACTCGTCAAAAATTGTGACAATGTCACTTTTAACGTTGTTTTGTGACAGTGTTTGTTCGCCCTAGAAGATATAACTTTAGCATTTTAATCCAACAATCTGGTACGTTTCTCGAGTTCACTTATTGGATGACATCTTTTCAAAGGGATTTGTCTTCAAACGCTATTACATCTGTACCTGACGGACTGTTTGACAATCTAAAAAATATAGAATGGCTGTAAGTAAACTAAAATGTAAAAATGTCACTTTCATGCGTATGTAAACCCAGCATAATACAATAAGCTATTTAAGTTTTGAATGGAGGCAGCGTGGCCGAGTGGTTTAGGGCGCTGGACTTAATCCAGAGTCCCCGGGTTCAAACCTCTATCCTGCCACTAGTTTGATTTGCTCTCGCTAGCCCGAGTCCAACTCCTTTTGCCAGCTACGCTTGTAAAATAGCCAACTGGTCTACCCCCTGCCAGTTGGGATTCTTAATTTATAGTGTCCACAATTAGCAGAGCAATGCTAAATCCACCGACACTTAAATCAAGTTGTTTATTTATTTTATCTATTTTGTTTTGTTCGTTTGCAATATTTGTTTCTGTATTTGTTTACATTGGCCCTGAAAAGCCCCATTGGGGAGTGGTCAATTAATGTATTTATTAATTATTATTATTATTTTTTAATGCTACTGTAGAATATTTTCTCGTTAATTTAAACGCTTCTCTATTTTTATTTTGGTTTGTCCAATACCGTTACCATATTTTGGTTGTGTTATTTTCGTTATTTAAAATGTACGTGATATCTAAATTTTGTTCCCATTGTCTCATGATTAAAGTTTGTTTGATGTCCTCGAACGCTTTAAGAATATTGTATACTGTAGCCAGGTTAAGCGTACTAGCTCCTTGCAATGCGGCTGTCCCTATATATGTTGGCTTCTGCGAGCAAAATAACTTTCGATACCCATTTCTCTTTCTTGTTGAAAAATGTGCCAGGCACCCAAACTCGTAAACCTACAAACGCAAAAACGAATTCGTATTTCAGCCTATACAATAAGGCGGGTCCACCTTATTACGCGGGATGGCTCTGCAGCCCCGCGTTGAAGTTTCAGTCGAATTCCGTTTTACTCGACGTTTTTTTAAACTTTCCCGTATCCCGCGGGACACGGTTCACGTGACTACATTCGCCCAATCACGCGTCAGCTGGATACTAATGACGGCCGTGTTTTTGAGTTGTGAGTGAGGATAGCTCGTCGTTTTTCGGTGGATTTCTTCTGTTATCGAGCGATTCAGTTCATAATTTTCGGGGATCTGTTAGAGGATTACCTCAGCGAGCTATGGTTCAAGCTATAAGTTCAGGTAAGCATTTTTCGTATCAAAATTTGTCCATGAAAACCGAGCTGTCTTGGAAACCTTTGTTTATCATTCGTGTGTAACATGGATATAAGCTTACATATGCATATGGCGTTTTCTTTGTTACTAGTGATCAGTATCTTAGATTATTTTTACACATAAATGTAGTTGGATAGTTAAGTTTTATGAAAAGGTCGGCGGGCCCAGGAGGGCCCCGCCGTTTTAACGGTCAAAATTGGACTTAAAGTTGTAGCTTTTTTCGTGTTTCGTGACATGGCCTTTTATTTTCGCGGGAGTGATCAGCACGAGTTCACACTACTGTTTTCGAGTTATATTCGTTTCTTTTCGCATGTTTGATCATGTTTTTTTCCCTATTTGTTTGATAGGTTTTAGCAGCCTAAAGGCCCTTCGAGACAACAGAGGATTTATTGCCAAGATGCCAAAATATGTTGCTATTTCTTTTATTGCGGTCGACGAAGGAGACCGCAGACTAATTTCCAGTCTTCTCTCGCCTTCTCTCACACAAGCGGGACTTTTTTGAGATTTCGGCTATGTTTCTATCTATCGACACGCATTTGGCCCCCCGCGTACATTTCGTCATCAAACTCGTTCCAAGGTACATAAGAGAGGAAAAGGGATAGAGCCTGGGATCTTGTTGTTTTGTCAACTCTGTTGGATGTTGCGTATTTTGGAGCAATCTCAACGTCGGGTAAGTTACTTTATTTTTCAAATTAGACATATTATGGAATTCAAAAGCCTTGCAACTAACATTTATCATGTTTTAAGGAGCTGTGTACGACTCCTGGTACGAATATAAGCCGCAGTTCGGCGCTCTGTTGTCAAACCCGCTCGACGGTCTTCTAGCCTGTATATCAAAACAACACGAACTGTGTCATTTCACTCTGATGATCATGATTTGTGGTTGAAATATATAACCCACCGAGTTGTGTAGCTCGGGTTTACGTTAGACAGTTGTATAGTCAAGACCGAATCAGACTAGTTCAACCTTAATGCTATGAGTCGTGCAGAATTGCAGAGACATGTAAAAGCGTGTAAAATATAAGCTTACCTACTTTTAGAGGTATAAACAATGGAAGGTGTACGAATTTGTATATTATGAACAAAGAGATAAGCTTACTGTTATTTATTAATGCCAAATTCCTGTTTTGTTAAAATTTGTTAGAAAGTTATGTTCAAGCAAAGTTTTTAAATAAATGTCACCGTTGCAATTTGTGCCTGGTAGTAATACCTCTCTTTTACAAACATCAACATGACCTGTCCATAAATGTAATGTTATATTTAGTGTTATTTATTGGGTTGGCTATCTCCCAGGTCTTCACTGTCAATTAGGTTTCAACCTCACGAAGCAAGCAAACAGATTGAACAAAATATGATAAGCCTCAGGAAATACACACCGATTTATTCACAATTTCGGACTTCACTTTTGGCTCCCATTCTGTAGGTGTGTGGGGAGTTGGGGGTTGGGCGGGTAGGGAAGAGACACTTGAACGGTACTTACAATAAATATTAGAAAATACACAACTTAAATTGATGCATATTCAGGAAATATCATTCCACCCATTCAGAATTATACTTCCTTGACACAATTCTCAATGAAAAGACTATTTCAACCCAATAAGTTCCCAAGACCAACAGGTTTCATATCACCCGAAAGTAATTGAGAACCATCCTCTGTTTGAGATTGACCTGTCGAACGCATTTTCTTAATCTGTGATTACTACTAGTATTACTTGTATTGTTATTCAAAACACTGCTCCATTTGGGACCTCTTCCTCCAACTCAGTGTCCAACTCACGCGAACCCCATTCTATTATCTTTTTTGTAGATAGTACAAATAACACCGTTTCTAATATTATACTGAGTGTTTGCAGTTGCATTTTTCTTTATTTTCAAAGTCTAAAAATATTGTTATCCATCAAAACATCCCGCGTGAACGCCTCCATCTGGGGTCTTGTTAAACTACAGATTCAGACTTATTGCGAAGGGCATTATTTTGTGGCTTGAAAATTTCGCGCGTTGCGACCTGCTAAGCTGTTCATACTCATATCTCCTGTCATGTTGTGTTAACAAATGAACGTTTAACGTCACTTACAGTAAACCCTGTTTAGAAGGTGTATTACACAGACTAGTTAGCTACTAAGACTGCTTACAAGTAGATGAACCCTATTCTGCCTGGGCTTTTTTTTCGTTCGTGAGCCTGGGGGTGGGGGCAGATAGTGCCCCCCCTATGTATCTCAAAGAGTATTGACGCTATGAAAATGAAACTTACATGGTGTGTAAAGCATCTGAAAATCTTTATTTTAGTGGCAGTCACGTGTCAATTATGACGTCATACACGCCATAATGACGTCATACATTTAAAAAATCCACCATCTTGGATCCTAAATCTTGGATTTCTAAATTGTTCAGAAATGTCAGAAAATCTCCAAATTTGTTTTGAAAAAATCAAGAAAAATATAAAGATGCTAAACCGGCAAAGATTTTGGAAGGATTTCGTCGTAAAAAGCAAATTTTTTTATGATAAAACAACAAATTTGGGTAAAACGATCTGTATCTCGAAAAGTATTTGTGCAACAAAAATGAAAATTATGTGGTGTATAAAGCATTCAAACATGTTTATTTTAGTGACCAACAGGAATCAATTATGATAACATATCACGCCAAAATAACGTCATACTTTAAAAATGTCCGGCATCTTGGATTAAGGCTGTCCATAATATGCTCGGCAACTTTTGGGCAACTTTTCCGATTTCGAGCAACTTTTTTTATTTGGAGCAACTTTTTTTATTTCGAGCAACTTTTTTTCTTTTGAGCAACTTCTCATTCTTTTACATATTAAAACAAATTAATAAACAGACCTGGGCCATAATACACTTTGCAACAGCATGCAGTAGAGCTGTAGAGGCGTAGAGAACATAGGGAGACAAAGGGAGTAGGGGTTTGTGGAACAGTGGTCTACCTGTGGTTATTTGAGAAGCCGATTCATGATCATGTGGTCAACGGAATGGGCAGATAATTTTTTAATTTTTTTAATTTTTAATTTTTTAAATAGGTACTAGTGAGCAGCACACATTTTTTTTTTTAATCTGCACGTATTTCTTGTGGGTGTTTTTGTTGTTCACACCCTAAATGGAACGTGATTTGTACTGTAAAGTTTAGGTATAAAATAAGTTCCCCTAACTATCTTGTATAATCCCTGACGAAGTGTGTAGTAATCACACGAAACCGGTCGGATAATAAAACAAGTTAACAAGATTCGTTGCTGTGTGCTGCTCACTAGTACCTATTTAAAAAATAGCATCTTATTATCATAAATATGAAAAAAAAACATTGTAGCAACCTGAAGATTTTTTGAGCAACTTTTGAGCAACTTTTGAGCATCTTTTAGATTTTTGGAGCAACTTTTGAGCAACTTTCTGGGATATTTTGAGCATCTTTTTAAACATTTTGGAGCATATTATGGACAGCCTTATCTTGGATCCGCCATCTTGGATTTTTCAATTGTTCAGAAATGTCAGAAAATCACCAAATTTGATTTGAAAGAATCGAAAACAATATGAGGATGCAAAAATTGCAAAGATTGTGGAAGAAACTCTTCGTAAATGAAAACGGAAATTTAAGCTAAAAATACCAAATTTGGCTAAAACGGCCTGTCAAAACTTGGTTGCCATGGAAACATCAAGTCACGTGATCAAAAAATTGACACACAAAAATGCTCCCAGATAATTTTTAGGAAAATTCATAAAGTTTGGCTATGATTGCTTGAATGCTCTTAAAGTACGACAAATTTGAAGTCAGCGCGGGCACTTTCTGCCCCCCCCCCCCCCCAGGCAGGATAGGGTTATTAAATGTTCTTAACCCATAACCCTTACTCATTGAAGCAAACAACTCAACCAGAATATTTGTGGGGGAAAGGGGTAAGGGATGAAGTAATCCAACAAAGGACACTAGGTCACTTTTCTCCAGAGATGTTAATCCCCCAGGGTACTCAGTGAGAAGTAATAATCCTCTCTAGGGGGCCATAATCCCCAAGGTACTGAGCGAGAGGTGATAATCACGTGCAGGAAGTGTGGCCCACGACCAGAATTGACGCGGCATATACTCCCCTGCTCACAAGGGGTCTATGGTTTAATTTATACTTATGCATAAATTAGCTTGTAGACCTCATTAAATTCTCTTAAACCACGGCCTAACTTAGACTACGTTTAAATATTCGGCCCATACTGCTGAAATGCATTGTTTACCACGTGGCTGCATATTTTGAATTGTATCCCGCGTGGGTACATTTGAATATAATTTGGTCATTATGACGTGACCGAGTTGCACCAATGATAGCGCGAGTTAATTAGATCCAACGAAATGGCGGCAATATATATATATAACAAAATTGCTTACAAAATGGTTAAAAATACACAATGCAAGTTCTTTGTAAATTCTGGTCCTAATTTTGTATCACCCTGGGCCCAGTTGTTCAAAGGGTGGATAACGCTATCCACCGGATAAATCGCTATCCAGTGGATAGCGTAGTATGTTTTTTTGACACTTATCCACTGGATAGTGATTTATCCGGTGGATAGCGTTATCCATCCTTTGAACAACTGGGCCCAGGACGGTAATTTGTTTTTGTTATTCTTTTTTTTTGGACTGTAGGGATCTTTCTTTCAACGAAATTCAATATTTGCCAAAGGGCTGCTGTGTGATGTTGAATGCTTTGTAAGTTTGTTTTAATGTCGCTTTAGGAGGCTTCTTTTTCAGGCAACTGGTTTGATAGATATATTTGTGGCATTCTCGACAACCTACAGTCAAATACTGGAGACACTTGAGCGGTTTTGCGCAGTCCTGAATCTCCCAAAAAAGATAAAGCTTATGATCCCCCACTCCCTTCCCCCCTTAATCTATGTTGGTTTCGTGCTAATGTAACATTGAATAGGGGAGGGGGATAGCTCTAATATATTGCTTTGTTCTTTTAAATGAATGTCATTTTGATGCTTACGATAGCTTTTTCACAGGAGTGTCTCAACCATTTTGCATAGGGTTTTAGCTAGCAAATCAAGACATTAGAAATCTCCTCTTTAAGCAGCTAAAGAAGAATTTAAGAAACGTTTCCCTCTATAATGTCGACCGCGAGTAGTGTTCATGAGATGTAGAAAAGACCTCGTTTGGGAGTTGCGTATGGCGTATGGCGTAATCGTAAAACCACAACACATGATGTTTTGTTGTCGACCCCATGCGAATACTCTGTAGTTAACGCTTGGCTGTTGCCACAGCGATGGAAATAAGGAAAATGCCTTTCTATACCAGACAGCAGCTAAAAAAATGGACCTTTATTGGATTTGTACTGCTAACAAATATAGATAATTCTGTAATTAATAAAGCATGTTTTAGAGTTATTTTTTTTATCGATAGGGATGTGCATAATAACAAGATCAACTTCATTTCAAACGAGACCTTTGCTACCAATTATCTTCATTATCTGTAAGTGTTCAGTATGAAGTAATTTGTTCAATTTTTTAAATATCTGTTATGGTACGTATTCAGTGATCGAATTAAAATAAGATTTCAGTAATAGTTTGCGTCAGTTTGCATTTACATTCAAACCCGATAAAGTTTATTTTATTTGAGACTATACATGCCAACTTTTCCAGAGTAAAATACGAGATCATCGATGGGCTAAATTTACAGCACAGGTTTTTTCATAAAACCACACAGATATCAGGGCCAAGAGGGCTTCAGGGAGCCGAAAGCCAACTGCCGATGGCCAAAACGTATAACGGGAGCTGCCCGGTTGCGTATCGCGGCTCACCGAGACTTGATTTGGCCCGAATATCTGACCGGACATGTACAAGGAAGAAGATACCCGAAAGCTCTCTTTCACACTTTTTAAAGGACTGCATGCTACAAATCTCCTTTCCTCCACACCCCCAGACAGCTAGATTGACACCTGCCCTGTCGACAAGCTCTGTGCGACTGCAGGAGCGTCCAGTATCTGCAGGTCCATGCTCAGTGGCTCTGCACAACAAGGGACTAGACTGGAGACAGCACTGTCATCATGATTAAGCCTTCAAACTTCATCTCACACTAACTGAAGGTGTCAAAAGAATACTGGGCTGGCGCTGAAAATAGGGTCGAGCGAGCCTTGCATATGCATGCTCCACTTAGACCAATCAGAAACGATTAACTAAGCGGTCAAGGTACTGGACTAAAATAATGCTCGATCTTACCTATAAGATGTAATACCATATTTCCAGCAGTGCCATGACATTCTTTCCCCTTTCTTTATTTTTTAATCATCTTTGTTTTAACTCTTAGATTTCTAAGTGGTAACCAATTGGAGAAAATTCCATATCGAGCCTTTTATAATATGCATGTGTTGGATGGTAGCGGCACAATAGCCGACAACCAAATAATGTAAGTACTAGTAATACGTCACGCAAAGACCCTCGCGAAGCTCTGATGGGGATTAATTATTGTTTGGGTGTGAGTCTGATAACCATCGAGTGGAGTTCGCTAGTCTCCTGCATCTGCATGTACGCCTTTCCTGTTCACTGATCTTGCTGGATGAGTTGCGTGATACCGCTTAGAAAATATCCTGAATTTCCGACGAATTTGCACAATTAATTTCAGAACTTTCAATGAAAACCTTTTCCTTTTCTTGTTAAGGAAATGTTTTAAAACGGTATTTTATTTCTTCAACGCCGTGAATAGGCCACGAATATTTTGAGCAGGTTAACTCCATACATGTATAACATTATGAACAGATCACGGAGATCAGTCTGTTGAGTTTTGTTACCACCCCCAGCCGTCATTCGGTAAATATATTTACGTTGAATCCGTTTCGTCATTAATCCATGAAAAAGGAAAAGAAAAAGGAAAAAAAAAAGAAAGAACGGCCCTGTAGGACTCGAACCAAAAAAGAAAAAAAAAGGAAAACAGAACCCCAGGTGGATTCGAGCCCTCGCCCTCAGTCCCGAAGATCAGATTTAAAAGTTACCGCCTTACACCATTAGGCCACGAGCGCGCAGTGTGACGTCATTTCCGCCAGGCTCCTTCATCACAAATAAATAAATAAATAAATATGACCGTAAACGCCAGAGGAGATTTTGATCCAGCCTGAGCTCTTGGGGGACAAAATTATAAAGCGAGGCCGACGAGCAATAAGCGAGGAAAACGGCAACATGATTGACAATTATCCTGCGAAATCGCACGGAATATCGCCTGACACTTAGCGAGTTGGCTAAAATCAGGCGATATTCCGCAAGATTGAGCAGGATAATTGTTTTATTATTATCGTCATTTATCGTTTATTAGTTATTCTATGCTCGTTTCTTATGGTAATTATAGTAAGACTAAGCTGAATTTACGGGCTGTTGTTGTCTTTCCGAAATTTCTATCTGTACAAACTGACATCTTTATCTCTAGCTACGAAAACAACAAACATTAATTTTCCCATATTAGGAAAGTTCGAGATTGCATTTCACTAAAGACAATTCAACAGTTTTTCATGATACTCTAAGCTAGATTATCAATAACTTCAATGGTTGAGGTCACACTTGGGCTTTTTTTACTATAGCTAGTAAAGGTAAGTTTACCATAGTAAAGACGTTTTTGAATGTGACCGGCTTTTTTCAGTTTACCATGGTAAACGCACGTCTGATCTGTTGCGTTGGCAACGGCGGCAGGATGAAAGCAAAGTTTACTATAGTAAAACTACCTGAAAGGGTATGGTTTATCGCGCGTTTATCTAAACTTTGTTTGTTTAGTTGACATCTTGTCTAGTTGTTTGAGATGTATTTCTTGAGTGTGCTGAATATTGCGCCATTTTTCCACAACGAAACTGAACATGACCGGGTTACCATACATTTCTTCAAACCATCCCTGTGGTCTCGGATATACCCATGCCACTCGCCTCCGTCTTGCCAAAGCTTCTCTTCGTCTCCTCCGCTCTTGTAATCTCTTAATTCTTGTTGCGTGAAGAATACTGGCGAGATCATGTTGCCTCCTTTCATAGAGAAAGTAGAGAACCAGAAATCTAAATCTCTGAGCTTTTCGGATCGCAACGATAAGAAATAAAAGAGCCACAATCGAAGCTACAACACGTTCACGATCCATGGCGGACTCACAGAGAGAGTCACGCAAGAAGAAACAAACATTCAAGGAATGTCTGCATTTATTCTCGTCTGTCATAAACTCAACATTTGAGTGACACTCTTGTGTCAAGGAACCATCTGGGAAGTGTGAAAGTCAACTAATGAGTTTTACCATAGTAAACTTTGTTTACATTTTTCTTACCATAGTTAAGGCCTTTTACCATAGAAAACTTTCAAGTGTGACCTCAACCAATGTTTGATTAATAATTACCTACCTGTTTGGCTGTTATTTTCAAGAATGCTGTCGGATAATCCTATAGAGACAATCGAAACAGAGGCCTTTAGGGTTGGCGCTGTCAAGTTATCAATGTAAGTTATCTATCCAACTATACTAATGGATCATTAAGTGCAGTAATTTAATCTATCTATTTATTTTCGAAACTTTACTGTATAACCTGACTTAAAAAACAGCTACATTGACTGGAATCATTTCTTTCTATACCTTACCAAAATAATTTCCCCCGATGCAATCTTGCTGTTGCTTCCCTGTTTTATCTGGTATATTATTAAAATACTCCGCGGTTATTGCATTACTGGCTTTCTTATTGGCTCACACACTCCGGTTATCACTGAGAGAAATCCTTTTTTTCCAAATATGACGAATAGACGATGGTATGCTGTGATCGGTGGATTTCGATCCTCATTGTTATTCCGTGCAGAAGTTGTTTCCTCATAGGTCCACTTCCGTACTGCAGCTGGTCTTCTGCTGTTGAGTTTCTTAACCGTAGGCATCCATGCTTCTTTAATCTCAATTAACTTGATTTTATTAGGGTGACGTTTTATGTGAATAGGCTTATGGAGTGTACCAATGCGAGTCTCGGTCAATACACTTTATCTCGTTCCAAAGCGGATATGTATATATAAATGGCCGGTCTCGTGGGCGTGCTCTGGAACGGCGGATGTCTGGGTATGGAAGAGTCGAATTCCCCTGTTGTAGTCCTTGATTATTTGCTGCATTGATATCCCAGTTTCGCCGATTTAGACTTTACCTTTACAGGGAATCCCGTAAACCAAAGGTTTTTCGAGTTTTTTTTTGTGTGCATCTGTGGCCCAAGTAAATGGTTTTAGCCATATTATAATAATCAGTGAAGGATCCAGACCTGTTTATAGGGTGGTGGCCCGAAAAAAGTTTCATAGTATCTATGATAGTATTGAGGGAAAACATTCCCTACCTACCGTAGGTTCTTGAGAAATGTTTTATCTTTATGTAATATAATTTCTTGCTATATTGCATTTATGACAGATTTTTGCTCCGAACGAATCTCAAGAAATTGAACTCCGAGTCAATCATTGGCCTCGGCCTGGATTCTCAGTTGTAATGTATCCCATATATATACTAAATATAAATACTGAGTCATAGTGTACAGGAAGACCCTCATTAAACTTAAACATGAAGACGCACTATAAAAGGGGCTTAGCTCCTCCTACTTTCCATCGAATTTGCATTTTAGTTTTGAACGTGGAACTTCTGCTACACTCTTGCATTTGTTTAGAAATGTTAGCTTCGCTAAAACCAATATCTCAAAGCTTGCTCGAATGACCATACGACATTTGAATTAGCACCATTATCAACAAAATATGGAGTAAAATTAAAATTAAAATGTGGCTGAAAATCCTGGTTTCCATATAATCGCAACGATCGCAGCGATCGCAAGAAAAAAGTGTTCTGCGATCCTTGCGATCATATGCAAACCATAAAACGTTGCGATCGTTGGTTGGAGGGTAAACCCGAGGCCCGGCACCAGAGTGCAAATAACTTCTACAGAGATATAACTGGACTATACGCAGTGATACTAAAGCTATTCTTTTTCTTTTTCTTTTTTCAGTGTGATGACGAATCGAACTGTTAGAGCACTTAAATACCAAAACTGCACAATATATGTGTTAGTATATAGATTTAAAAGAGAGAAATACCGGGCATATTTTATTCAACTTGAATGAAACACTGGAGGAAAAAAATCGATGAAGAATTTTAATCGGATTTATTTTGAATCTTCTCTGTCATCTAATAGCTAGAGCGTTAATCCAGTCCCTCGAATTCTCTTTTCTCTCTTTTACTTCTGGTTTGCGCTGAGAATAGAGGCGAGGAAATCTGGAATGCGCATGCTCCCTGTTCGTTCCCTTGTTATAATACAGGCTGAACAATTTCTGAAAGGTGATTGGCTAGAACGAGCTGTATTTATCTGAACTTCTTGAAATATCTCTAGAAATTACAGTTTCCAAATATGGTAAATGTAAATGTGGTCACAATTTATGCTAAAAAAGTTTAGAGTGTGGACAAAAGTGAGCATTTCAAAGAGATTATCTGTCAAAGAGTACAACAAGGAAAGCAATTGTGTGTGGTATAACTGAGATGAAAAACACGCCATATTGATTAAACGTTCCAAAGAGAAACTTCAACAACATCTGTGAATCAGCTACGATCGTCGTAGTCAGCAACTCTAGGGCGAAATAAAGAATGGGCGGTGAAACGCGCACTGCGCTCTTGTGCGATGTACAGAGCGAGACTGGGTCGAGAGAGCTCGAGAGCACTCGAGTTCAAAACAAGGGATTGCTACAAGAGAACGGTACGGGATTTCCACTTAGTTTTTGTAGAATGAACATGTCAACATGTTTGTAAAGCTGTATGCAACAAAGAACGGGTTCAATATGTAAAATCGACAACGATTTTTGCTGCCGCCTAGGCAGCCATTATATCCCGGTTGTTGTCGAAATTTTCGGATTTCAGAGAGCCCGCAGTATCAAGTGTTCAGTGGTTCATTTTGCGAAACGGAGGATCTGGGAACGAGCATTGCGTCAAAGAAAACATACTCCGATGCGAAGAAAACGGAAGGGGAATACGGCAAGTTATATTATTTTTCTGTTTCGAATGCCATGTCGCATACAAGTTTATTCGCTTGTGGAAGTATCCATCAGGGTCACGAACGTTTTAGCGACGTGTCAAGAGGAAAGCAATGTGCTTATCGGCATTGTTAAGTGGGCGCGTACGTTCCGTTCAACAATAACTTTAACTTTTATTACTTCCATCACTTATGATACAATGTACTTCTAAAACAGTCGATACCATTTTATTGAAAGGAGACAGAATGTACCTAAATGCAGTTATAGATGGCGATATTCCAGATGCAGAGTCGCTGTCAGTGAACGATATGCCAACCGTTGCTTGCTGGTCATATAATAATATCATGTTAATTTCTGCGAACATAAGGTTTACATGTAGCGTGTTGCAAATTATTATTTAGGGTCATTTATACTTACCCAAAACGCTTTTATGAAGATAATTAAGTAGTTTCAAACAGTCGCTACATTTTCAAAATGTGCTCTCAAAGTTGAGCTCTTTTCGTGTTATGATCACAGCTTGATGTGATCACATGGCACCATAAATATCTTCGTTACCAACCTTAAGCTTATAAAATTTAATATGGCTTCAATATGGCAGAATAAACTGATGTGCACTGATGTATCCGTCATGAAATGAAAACGAGAACGGGACTTTTTGAGCGAAATAGTCATCTGTCATTTTGGGCTTCAACCGATCGATAATTATATTGTAAAATGTTTATTTCAGATAAACTCATTTTTGTGATAAGTCAAAGTCAGACTTTATTTGAGTGTCAGTCGCTCTAGCGTGTCGCTCTTCATCAGTTCATAGCGCTTTACAAGGAAGTTCTCATTCATGGCCTGGAAAGCGAAGACTTTGCATGCAACGTTCAATGCGTGACAGAATACATGTTTGTTTCATAGAACGTGACGTCTTCGCCAAAGTTCTCAAATTTTGCATATTTTTAATTAAAATTACGTGCGTGTGAAGCCAGGTCAAAGGAAATTTCCTTCTAAAACATTTTTAATGCATAGTCAGTTTCATTAATAGAAACCAAAAGATTGAAATAAAATAATAACTTTTTATTTCACGAAAAGCAGCTTACTTTAAAATAAAACTCAAACCAGGACGATCATGTGTTGTGTTTATTTCGGATTTATTTACATTGCACAAGATTTTAAGACTTTTAAATCTACGCGTAAAAATTGATGGAAAGAAAAACTAAAAGTAATTCGGCAGTAATGGATGTTATTCGTTTGATTTTCGTGAATTATAACCAAATATCATGGGATTCTTTTGAGGTTTTGATTCAAAAGATTTCGGTTTTTACACATCGTGCCGTATGTGCAAATTTCACACATGTCTATTTATATAACGCGAGACGCGGACGTGCGGTGCTGAAATTCTCAGAAAAATAGCATTTCACGCAGCAGCCGTTCAATTTTCCATTTTTACACTTTGCTGCGAATGTAGGTCAGTGTACTAAAGACTTTTCGTTTGAGTTTCCCTCCCGACCAACAATTTGGACGTGAGTACGAAATACACTTGCGTGAATAAAAAGAAGCCGCGCGAAATCGCTATTGTTTCTGTTATTGTTCTGTTTCGAGAAATAAATCGTTTCCTCGAAATCCCTATTCGAGTCACTCGATCCTCGAAACTCGATCCTCGAAACTCGATCCTCGAAACTCGATTCTCGAAAACTTCGAGGATCGAGGATCGAGTCGAGACTATCAACTTACATTTGCGGAGGCAGCACTAAACTTCTCTTTGAGAACTTCTAGTATTTAAAATAAGTCGAGCTGCTTCGAAACGCGTTGCTCTTTTAGTTTGGTCGTGAAAAGACAGACGTTAATTGCCTGCGATCTAAAGCAGCTAAAAGCGTAAGTTTCGGCCTATGCATAGAGCAACCTTAGGTTTTTCATCGGTGTAAATTTCATTTTGAACTTAATTTTTGAACTTTTTGAGTTAGACGCTACAGACGTCAGTACACAGTTGTTCTCTCCATAATGCGGTGAATTTGGTCCGATTTGACGTTGTTGTTTTGCAGAGGACGGCTAAGAAATTTACCAATATGTAAAACGCAAGTGTAGAGCCATTAGAAGATCAATACACGAAATCTTATTGGTCTAAGTAGAACATGCACACACATGATTCCTTCGACCCTGTTCTCAGTGCCAACCGGAAGTAAACAAGAGTGGTCGAGGGATTGGACTATACTACGCGGGCGTTTCTTTTATATTCGAAAACAGAAAGGACACACTTTTATTAATTCTATAAACAGATGATTGCTTTTTATCTTAGGGAACCTGTCATCTCGGATTCAGAAATTATCACCGTCGTCGAAGACAGAGCTGCTGCTTTAAGGATCCTTACCTCCGCTCTTTTGGCTTCGGGATTCCGACAAAAAGATGACCTTGCATTTATACCATGCCCCTTAGGAACATTTACAGATCCTTCCACTAAAGGAGAAAACGAATGCAAAGAATGTCCTCCAGGTAACTTCTAGCTTATTTAGTCAATCGATTGAGATACGGAATGTCACGAAGCGAAGAAAGTCTGTTAAAAAATGTAGACTCGGTTCAATAAGTTCAATATCGCA
Organism: Desmophyllum pertusum; assembly: GCA_029204205.1. NCBI lineage: Eukaryota > Metazoa > Cnidaria > Anthozoa > Scleractinia > Caryophylliidae > Desmophyllum > Desmophyllum pertusum. The sequence goes on from MU827302.1 coordinate 6,235,283, forward strand.
TGAATGAAGGTATCGGTTTAATGAGATTGTCACCTTTAATCCAGCTTCATTAAGCGAATTTATGCGAATGACGTCAGTAAAAAAGTATAACTTACCTTTATGCAGGTGAAATGGGAGCTTTGACATCTTCGGAAATCTTCGGAAGTCTTCCAGTCATCTTCGGAAAACGTCGGAAGTATTCTGGTCAACATTGGAATATTCGGTGATCTAAAGTGATCTTCGGAAATCTTCGCAGTAATTTGCCCTCAGGGCAATTACTAATTAACGAAAAATGCCCTGTGTCTTAACCAATCAGAATTCAGTATTTTGCCCTCTATGTCAAAAAAATGTAGACAGAGAGATGTGTTTATCGATCGAATTTATATGGAAAGTTTATATAATACGCGTTGTTCGAGACGTAGCCTCGACACCGTGCGAATTTGTTCGACGTTAGCAAAAACAAAACAGGCTGTGAGAAATTCGGTATAAGATAGTAAAAACACGGTGGTTGTCAATTCTTCTTCCCACGTTGAACAGTCCTCGTTGAACATGAAAGGCGTACACAGATCTCTAAAGCCTGGTTAAATGAATTCACCGTGAAGGCTTGGGAGAAAACCGTACAGAAACCAGGCAAATTATCACCGGCACATCCCAAAAATAATTAATCCCCATATCCCAGCTTTGCGAGGACCTGCGAGACACGTATTACTAATAATCAAATTATATTTGACTAAATGGAGGGAAGACAAACGTCTGTAGTTGAGAACGAAGAGAAAGTAAGACCGGCGAGCGAGGAGAAACCCTTTACTTTTTACCCTATCATCCGCCGAGTAGCTTATTCTTGTGCTTATAATACAGGCTGCGAAATTTCTGAACGGTGATTGGTTCGACCGAGCTGTATTTATCTCAAATACTGAAATACTTACATGTAAGAAATTACAGTTTCCAAATATGGCAAGTGTGACAATTGACTCTAAGAAAAAAAAACCAAGATGGCGGACATTTCTATTGTTTAGCGTGTGGACTAAAGTGTGCATTTCAACGAGATTATCTGTCAGTGTCCAAAAACCTACGAATATTGAAAGCAAAACACTTTTGTGTGGTATAACTAAGCTGAACAAAGCATTCCATTGCTTAAACGTTTCAAAACGAAGCTCCAATGACATCTGTGAAGCTACGATCGTCGTGTACTCGGGTATAAGATATCTGCCTTGTATTATAAACAAATAATAGCATGAGTTGTAGTAGTATTTGGAATAATACCGGCTCGTAATATTTCAGTCAAAATTGAAATATTACTCGCGGTATTATTTCCAAATACTACTACAACTCATGCTATTACCTATACTAAGACAAACTTTACTATGAAATTACGGCACTGCTACATAACTCCCCTCCCAATAGTCTGGCCTAACCCCATGGTTACCCTCGACTAGAAATGCTAATTAAGTGGCGCGATGTTCATTTAGCAGGTTGAATAAACTATAAGGCTAGGGCCAAACGTCGAACTTTTCATGTGTGGAACTAAATTCAGCAAATTAACCCTTAAGGTACCAACTACGCATATATGCGTGCTTTGGAGTCTTACACATCAAAGCCATTGTGATGTCATCAATTAACACGTGACAAGATTAGTTTGACACGCATCTGATGCAGAAAGGATGGATCTTTGTAACAGTGCATCATCATTTGGAAATCTAACAAATTCTTCCAAAGTCTTTTTTTTGACTATGCACTTTGGCCAACGATAAAATTGAACGTTTTTGCCCCAAAACCTTTTTGAAATCTTCCCCTAGTTCTCCAAATGGCA